>LPNX010158105.1:118465-286427 GCA_001517045.1 Pseudotsuga menziesii
TGTATATATATATGTATAAGATGATTATGTTTGTGGTGGAAGGGTGGCATGGAGCTATGCAAAAAGGAAAAAGAACGTGACAAAGGCGAAGGAAGCAGGAGTGGAAGGAAGCTGGAGGTTTTTTTATTTTTGGTTTTTTAAGGTTAGCGAGTAATGGAAGGGAGCAAACTGAAGGAAAATAAGCAAGAAGGTAAGAAGGGACCAAAGAAGAACACAAGATGTAGATTGACAAAGTTGATTACTCCACAGACTAGTGGGAGGGCCCAATTTTTTTCTTAGCAAAGTACATGCACTATACGAAAAGGAAGGAGGAAGTGAGGGAAGAAGAAAAGGGTCATCAATTCCCACATGCGAAGGCGATGTGTCTCTAGGAACAAAAGGAAATGCACAGTCCTTTCACAGACATTGTTAAAACTGGGGCATGCAAAAATATGATTGCAAACAACGACCCCCTCCCTGTAAATAATTGCGTAAACATCAGCAACAACGAGCCCCATAAAACTAAGGGAGTAAGAACAAAGAATATTAATGCAAAATTGACTGTGGGCAGAGACATAGAGCTTAGAGAAATCCCAGACTACCTGAATTTGGCATTAGTGGGCCGGTTCTGTGGCAAGTTCCCCAGATGGGAAGCTATTCATAATTGGATATATGAGAACTAGGAAGAAGAGGTCGACTATAAACCTACATTCCACGTACTACCTAGAGGATGGTTTCTTCTGAAACTACGTCAGCAGAAGGATGGGAAAAAGATAATGAGTAGAAACTGGAAATGGGGAACTTCATGTCTTATTCTACAAAAATGGAGGATATACTTCAATGTGAGAAAGGATCCACATAACATTCAACATGTGTGGGTGATACTTCTAGGGTTTCCCATGATGTGTTGGCAAGAGGAGTGTCTCCGAGCAATTGGAAACAAGGTTGGAAAATCCATTGCTTTAGGAAAGGACTGGGAGACAAGAGTGGACCGTCATTGTTCTAGAATTCTAATAGAGCTCGATCTAAAGGATAGGTTGTATGAAGAATTGGTGATAAACCTGCATGGAATCTAGTGGAAGCAACGATTATACTATTGGAAGATACCTTTTCAATGTTATGGGTGCCGAGAGGTTGGCCACCTAATAAAAGATTGCAAGCAAAATATGAAGGAAAGTTGTTTCAAAAAGGTTTGGATCAAGAAGGAAAGGATGAAAAAGGATGGGAAGGCGGAGCAGGAAGAAATATCAAAAGGTAGCATAGAAGAAGTAGAAGATGAAACAAGATATGATAAGGGAAAGCGGTTTATCGGGGGGTTCAAATTATTTCAGACAGAAATAGAGCGAGAGAAGAACAATATTCTATCAGAGAAAGAAGAACGAAATGATGGGGATAATAGCAGACAACAACAGACAAAGGAAGGACCATTAGAAGGTGGCTAGAATCACTTAAATGAAATAAATAAGTCAAATGAAGTTCCCTAGGAAGCATCCAAGGTGGTGGAGGGATCAGAGATCAAGAGAGGAAGACACATCAGCAGTAGCCCAGAAAGGACGGAGATAGGAAAGCTCAGCACTAGTGAATCTAATGAACCCTGACAGAAAGGAAATCCACCCATGGGATACAAAGGTAACTTCATCTCTAATCCTGTGATTAATGATTTTAATAAAATTGATGTTGTACGTAACAATGTTTTATCCCCCAAGGAGTTATCAAAGGAAGCTCACTGTAAGGCTGTGATAAAAGAATACAATTTAATATCTATGGTTTACAAAAGTATGGGCGAAGAGTGCATATCAATAGGAGGGTTGGCCCCAAATTTTGAAATCAAACCTCAATTAGGTAGGAAAACCCTTCTTTCAAAAGCACATAAGCAAGCAATTTTAGATTTAAAAAATGGCAGACAAGAAAAAATTTGAAGGGTGCTTAGAGATAAATCCCTAGGAGGAACTATCAAATGAAAATCCTCTCCTTAAATGTAAGGGGGATAGGGAAGTCCCCCAAGAAATTTTCCCTAAAATGACTTTTAGCCATCAAGAGTCCTATAGTTTTATTATTACAAGAGACGATGACAGAAGGGGGGAAGGTAGAAGAAGTGGTAAAATATTTGATTAAGGATTGGAGGATGACCAATAGTGACATAGAGGGTCATTTAGGAGGAACCCTAATAGCTTGGAACCTTGCCCTAAAATTGGTGACAATCTAGTGTTTTGGATCAATTGTGGGAAGAAAGATGGAATATAGTGAAACAAGGAATCATTTTGAGATCCTGAATGTTTATGGTCCATTTTATGAAATAAAATATTTTTGGGAAAGGTTGGAAGCTTATGGAGCTTTGGACATGCCAAATCTGATTGTAGGAGTCGATTTAAACTTAACCCTATCCAACAATGAAATATGGGGAAAAAATGCAAGACCTGATTCCTTGGGACCTTACATCAATCATCTTTTTGAAAACAAGGGTTTGATAGATCTGGCACCTTTAAAATCGATGCTCACATGGAGAAATAGGAGGGGAGGAGATCAGGCTGTCTCAAAAAGACTCAACAGATTCCTGGTTTCAGAAAACGTGATGGGGAGAGAGTTGATTTTGAAAGCAACAATAGAAATAGGGGGCAACTCAGACCATTGCCCTATAGTACTGTCCATTCAAACAATAGAAGTAAAACTTCCTGCTGCTTTCAAGTTTAAACCAAAATGGCTTGAACAAGAGGGTTATCGAGAACTCATTTTAGAAGCATGGGAACCCTTACAGGAATCACACAATCACTCTTACATACAAGAATTCGTGGACAACTTTACTAGGTTTAAAAAGATCTGAAAAGAGTGGGATGAGAAGTTCAGAAGAAGGAAACAAGAGGAATTAAATTAGATAGAACACCATATCAAGGATCCATATGAAAATAATAGAGAAGGGGTATTCAGTATAAAAGAGCTAGGAGAGATAAAAGAAATGGAAGGAAGGAAAGAAGCACTCCTTTTGCAGGAAGAAAAAAAATGGATGCTTAAGAGAAGAGATTTGTGGTTAGCAGAAGGGGATCAAAAAACTAAATACTTCCACATATTTTCTTCTCAGAGGAAAATCATCAATACAATCCATGAGATCGGGGCCATCTAAGGAACATGGGATAAGTCCTTTGAGGAGAAACCTCATGTAGTAGTGGAACATTTCTAAGGTTTATTTAAAGAGACTACAGGATTCCCAATAGTTGAAATGCTGGAAGTGCTAGACCTATTCCCAAGGGATATCATGGAAGAGATGAATGAATATTTAACCCAAGAGATAACAGAGGAAGATATTAAGCAGGTATTACACTCTTTTAAAAAAGGCAAGAGTCCTGGCCTAGATGGGTTTACCCTTGAATTTTTCCTTGGTTTTTATGATAAGATTAAGGAGGAAATTTTAGCAATAGTCAAGGAATCGAGAAAAACAGGGAAGGTGCTAGGTAGCATGAATGCTACTTTCATAGCCCTTATTCTAAAAAGACAGAAGGATGAAGCTTTCGAGGATTACCAACCTATTTCATGCTATAATATGATTTAAAAAATCATCGCAAAGATAATTTCCCAAAGGATCAAATCTATTTTGAGAATTTTTATAACAGAGGAGCAATTTGGTTTCTTGCAAAATAGGAAAATTCTTGATGCAGTCTCCCTTTCACAGGAGGCAAAACATACCATCAAGAAGTGCATTATCCTTAAAACTGAATCTATCCAAATCCTATGATATAGTGAGTTGGTCCTTCATCAGGATGATCCTTATAAAAATAGTTATGAACTTCGGAATGGTTGATTGGATAATGGGGTGCATCTAGTCTACATCCTTTGCGGTACTAATAAATGGATCTCCTTCTAACTTTTTTAGACCTACTAGAGGAATAAGATAGAGGTTCCCTTTGTCCCCCTTTTATATTTATCCTTGTAGTTGATTCCCTAAGCAGGCTAATTCTTAAAGCAAGGAGGAAAGGAAGGATTGAATGGGTCAAAGTATCAAGGTCAGAGGAGGTAACTCGCACTCTATTTGTGGATGATGTTTTGCTATTTGGGATAGGAGAGGAGGAAAAATTGAAGGAATATGCTACTATGATAGAAAAATACACAAAGGCTATAGGAATAATGATTAATATACAAAAATCAATGATGGCCTATAATGAGTTCATAGAAGATCTAAATCTAAGGTAAAAAGAGATCATATCCTATCCTTCCAAAGTTATAAGTGAAGGCTTCAAGTATCTTGGTTTGTTTCTCAAACCCAAAAAATATTATTTTAAATACTAGATGTGGCTTTTTCAAAAGGTGGAAGCTTGAGTCTCATCATGGGAAAATCAATTTTTTTCTAGAGGAGGAAGACTAGTCTTAATCAAGGCTATGCTTCAGAGCATTCATGTCTATTGGGATTCTATAGCCTATATACCCAAAGGAATCTTGACAAAAATAAAAAATAAAGTGTTTTGCTTTTTTATGGATAGCAAGCAAACAAAACAATGGAATTTGTTTGGCCAAATGGACATCCTTAGCACTTCCCAAGGAGCTGGGAGGTTGGGGAATCAAGAACCTAACTCTATTTAGCAAAGCTTTGGTAGCTAAGTTCCTCTGGAGGCTTGTACAAAACACTGATACTCTGTGGGGGAAGGTATTGTGTTCAAAACACTGTCCAAACATGGATATGACTGACTGGATCAGAAGCCCTAACAAATCCTTCAAAAATGGGCTTGTGGGATGGAAAACAATGGTGTTAGATTTTCCACTCATTAGAAATTGGATAGATTGGGAAATAGGGAATGGGAGAAGTGTAAGGTTAGGGCTTGACCCCTGAGTAGGAGCAGGGGAGGAATAGAAGCTACCCCAGTCATTATTGAATAGGCTCAGTGAGTAGAGGTTCTTTAAACTTTCTGATGTACAATTACAACCTCATAACCAAATAGGAAGAACAAGGCGGAAGGGAGCAGTTGAGATACATCTAGAGGGAGATGATGCAGTATGTTGGGGAAATTTTACTAATCTACTGGAAATAAATTTTATATGCCTTGATGAAGAAACACGTGATAAACTAATTTCGATAAGGAATGCGATAGATGGGGACTACATAGTAAAAAAGGGGTATGAAGTGGCAGTGATGGAGCAGTTTGTAGGAAAGGAATGTTAGTGGTGGAAGCGGCTATGGAACTCTAACAGTCCTTTGAAAACTATTATCATATTCTGGATGGAAATAAATAATAGGCTTCTCACATGGGAAAACTTGAGAAAAAGAGGACTGCAGGGGCCAGGGTTATGTGTATTGTGCAAGCAAGAAGATGAAATCATTTCCCACCTATTTGGAACATGTCCATATGCAGGTTAGGTGTGGTCAAAAGCATCAAGAACACTCTATCAAGGAAGGATGATCATCATGGAAGGAACGTGGGAGAAGAAAACTGAATAATGGTGTAACAAAAAAACAATATGTGATTTTAGTGCTTTTCCTCTTCTTTTTGTTTTCACCATATGGGAGGACCGTAATAGAGAATTATTCAAGAACTTGTGGACTCCCATTGATATCTCCTCAGTAATGATGGTGAAAAAAGTTGAAGAACATATATTAGATCCTAAAAGAGGAAAATAAAGAGCTATAACAACCCCTATGATTGATAAAAGCTTCCAATGGGATTTCTTTGATGGTGCCAATCAAGGAGATCCACCCATTGGAGGGGCTGGAGGGGTAATCCTATTAAATGAAACCAACAAAATTACATTCAAATTGGGGCTAGGAAGAGAAACTAATAACAAAGATGAGTTATCAGCATTATGGACCACTCTTAAGATAGCTAAGGACAAACATATAGAAAATATGCACATTTACGGGGACTCCGATCCAGTTATAGAGTGGGCTCAAGGAAGAAAAAACATTAGATCTCCTTGTCAGGCACCCAATATGCAAGTGAATTACAACTAACATACAGAGTGTACAATATTTATTGTCAACCTAGGGAAGTCTTTTATTTCAAGGATAACATGCACAGTATATTCTTAAACATGAAATTACTGTAACTGAACAATACTATCCTCTGTTCAGCTATGCTCATCCCAAGAATCTAATTAATGTAGTTACCTTCTAAGGAATGCAATCACAATTACCTTCTGTTGTTCTTGATCTAAGAATGGAAAGATAAAAGTCACATCTAAATTACAATTGCAAATAAAGGGAACTTCTGTTCACACCACTTAATGATTAACTCAACTATCTAATCTGATTGTCCTAGGAATACAAAGACATAAATTGAATATTGATCTAGGAATTCGAAATACAAAAATTGAATTCAGCTCTTCTATGAAATTGAAGTACAGGAATGAAATTATGTAATAATAAAAATAAGAGACGAGCTACAAAGATTCATGGAAACAACAACTAAAAGATCTAAGGATGAACAGAGCTGTTATAGTTACCACACGAATTGCATAAGAAATAATTACCTACTCAGTCGACTGTCACACCATGCCACTCCAGATATCCAAGAGATGCAATCATGACACACTATAAATCCACACTTGTTACAACTTCCTATGAAGAAATAAAATTAACTAAACATCACACAACAAAATAATTGAAAATTCCTAATTTAACTCAGGGATCCCTGTGGAAGGCGGGACCAGCCTTCACATAGAGATGCTAGCTGAACACATGTAAAAAACCTTTAGATAAGAAGTAACTACTTGTATTAAAAGACAGAGTGATTACACAATTCCTCCTCACAGCTAATACAATGAATTGATTATATGTTCAATAACCCCTGGTTTGAAACATTTCTCCATATTTATACAATGTAAATCATAAAATCCTATCCTATTATGGGGCATCCATGAACATCTCTGATCTTCAGGCGCCCTAAATGGCAACAATTGTTACAAATGTGGTAGGATGAAAAATAGGAAATATAGGAAAACTGTTAATCACCCCAGGAGTGATGATATCTTCATATTATGGCTTTACATGAGTAGCAACATACTGTTGACCTCCAAGTTTGACGCATTCTGTTACAACTACCTTGGCACAGCTTTTCCCTGGATATCGCACTGGAACTGCATTCCTTGGGTAATGATAGGATGGATGGGGATCAGCTTGAGCGATGAATTCCCATCCCTTTCGTAGCATTTTCAGACCAATCTTCCTGCAATCCATATATCTCAAAATACCTTTATAAACCATCATATGTTAGTGCATTGAGAGATATGAATCCTTAATTATCACAATCTAAAGTATTAATAAAATAAAAAGTGACCAATGATACCTTGGTGGTTTGAAGAGTAGAGTGGGGGTAAAACATTTATTTGGCATGCTCAATGGGGTAGGACAGAATAAGAAGAAGTAATTAAGGGTGGTCAAAAGAGGCCATTTCTGGGTCCAACATCTCCCCCCAACTGTCCTGTTGCATGTCCTCATGCAACAACCTCCATTACTTCGAATCCGAATCTTGCACTGAGCTCTGTTCATGGAGAGAAGAGAAGTTGTAGGGGAACTCAGACGTCCCTTCTTTTTCTATGAACCCTCTGTGAGCAATCCAATATCTAAAGCATCGCTGCTCCTCTACCTTGGTTAGTGAGAAGTCCATCCTATATGGTTTTTTTGGCCACCATATGAGGGGAAATTTAAATTTTAGGCCCGACCAATTAGCCCCACATTCCCTGATACATCCAACATAAACCTTGACCCTGGAAAGTGCCTGTTCAAAATTTCTAAAATAATAGGGTTCCCTACTCCTAAGTATAGGAGAGGCAACCTGCCATCTGTGCTTACTTCCTTCCAACACTTCTTGTTGGTGTATAGAAATATGGTTCGTATAGGTAGAGATAACTTCCTCCTACAATTCCATTATGTGCCGAGTTTGGATGGGGCATGAAAGTAAGCTCCTATGTCGAGCAAAAAAAATACTCGAATTTTGAGGCTCACTTTGAACCCACAGGTTAGAGTGAGCTTCATTGTGAGAAAAGGTTTGAAAATACCTTTCCCACTGAGCATGATTACTCACAAAAGAAGTAAAGTCCCTCAAATGAACATCCCCTGAAAAAGGGATAGGATTTGAATGGCGCTCTAGAGGGAAAGCCATCTCATGCAAATATAATTCACACAGCAAATTTTGATCTTCAAAATTACTTCTTAAAAATGTTTCCAAATTTTTTGTTGAGGTCGTTATCTCAAATGACCTCCCTTCTTTCACAACTCTCAACTTAAACCAAACAAATTGTTCAAACAGGAAGAGAGGGTAAGAAGAAGAAGGTACCCTAGTTCCCATGAGTTCTTGAGAGAGAGCATAATGTTACCAACTTTTCTATACCATAGTTGGGTTACCTGAGGAGCCACTGGTTGACAGACTTGTTCTGAGTCCAATTCCAGTGTATCAATTGATCTGTCTGCTTGTCTAGCCAATATTGGCTAGTCACTTTTTTATTTGAATAATTTTGACCATGGCCCCGCGGGGTTTGTAATAAAATGTGCTAGTAGGATATTTTTGAGTGGTTTGGTCTCCTAAGACGTAGAATTGCAAATAGGGTATTCCGGGGAGCTTTTTGCCCCTGACAATTATGCTTTGCCTTCAGCCGAGTATAATTGACGAGGTTTTCTCCCGCTTCCTCCAAAGCTGGAATGCCCGATGTTGAATTTTGGACCTTGGGGGGTTATTAGAGCCCAACTGAGTGTTATAATCCTACTAGAAATTATTTAGATAGATCATGGTCATGTCCTAAGTCATCTGGACACAAAAAAAATTCAAAAAAATTATTTTCGAGCAGTGAAAAATTATTTTTTAATTTTTAATTAATTTTCACAAGTTTTTTGGGTTAATTTTTCCATAAATTAAATGGAAAAACCCATTCATGATCCGGACTCAGAATTCAGTGATTGAAGGCTCTAACCTTAAGCCAAAAATCATTCTTTCTCATCCAGCCAGTCAGAAACAACTTTCAGATCAGCAATCGAACACATAATTCCTTTTTACTCAAAAAAGTCAGTTTTGAGTAAAAAATGATTTTTAGTAAAAAAAAATGATTTTTATTAAAAAATGATTTTTAGTAAAAAAAATGATTTTTATTAAAAAATGATTTTTATTAAAAAAAATGATTATTTTGGAGAAAACTAAAACTCTCCAAATTAATCCAAATTTAATAAAATAAAAGGCTAAATGACATCTCATGGAACACTTATGATGATTGAGGTTATCATAGCTCAGCTTTAGTCATCATTAAGAGAGCAATTAATTTATTATCAGTTATCAGACATGTCATCTCCAGCTAAAGATGAGATGGAGAGCTCTCATTGGTCCGGTGATTTGATCGAGGTGAATACTGAAGCTTACATCATCGGTGGGCTTCCCAAACCTAGCTCAGGCTCCTTCCAGACCTAAAGGATGAGCTTACCTACATCCAAAATCACACATGTGGCCTCATCCTTGGCTTGTTTTCAGTGCACAGGTTTGTAGTGGGGGCACCTTGCCTGGGTGGAGGCCTCCCCTCACTCCCAGTTCTCTATTTTAGGTCTGGGCTCTTTGTTAGGTGGCTAAGCTGGTTAGGGTTGGTTTTTTGGTTTTAGGGTTTTAGCACTCTCGCATTTGTTAAAAAGAGGCTCTTTCAGCTCTATTGAAGATGGAATTTTGTAGTAGAGTTACTTTGAGAAATTGTATCAAGCATTTGCTTTAATTTGTTAATAAATATCAGACTTTGGAGGTCCATGAGCTCTTAGATGTGGTAGTTTTTTTGCAATTGGTTGAGGTGATATTGTCTCTAACCCCTATTTTCTTTAATGCTTATGTGATATTAAATTGTTTATTTGTTAGCTCAAGAGGGCCATTGTTGGCACAATAGAACAATCATTTGTAGTTCAACTTGATTGTTTATGAGAAGTAGATTAGTATTTTGATGGACATGAGTAATCAGTATATACGTAATGTTGATCATGATTCAATTTTCTTAGCATAATAGCATGTATTTTGATCTCACGTTTTGTGTTGAGTTGTAGTGTGTTTTCAGGCTTCACAGGTTGAAGAAGGGTGTGAGCTCAGCTGCTTCTATCCCATGCTTCAAGAAACCTTTTTAATCTAACACTTTCATTGTAGGACCTACAAAGATATTCTTCTTCAAAATACAAAAAGAAAGCTGGGAGTCTAGCTCTTTCTCTTGGGTTCCATCCATAATTTCAAATACTTTTTTGGTTACTGAACTTCTCTCTTCTAGTTCTCTCTTTCCTCCTTGATCCCCTTCTTTTTCTTGCTTGCTAGCCTTTTCCTTCTTGCTTGGTTTTTCCCTTTCTTATCTTTTCTTCATCGCTGCCCCGTTTTATTCTTTTTAACACTCCTTTCCTTCTTTTTGGACAGCCCTCGTTTTACCTAGTTTTCACCCATTTTTTCATGCTTTGAACAGCCCTCTTTTTCCTCCTTGTGGACAGCCCTCTTTTGACTGTCCACTGCCCTTTTTTTTACTGTTTTACAGCCCTCTTTTTCCTCCTTGTGGACAGCCCTCTTTTGACTGTTCGCTGCCCTTTTCTTATTGTTTTACAGCCATCTTTTTCCTCCTTGTGGACAGCCCTCTTTTGACTGTTCGCTGCCCTTTTTTTTTACTGTTTTACAGCCCTCTTTTTCCTCCTTGTGGACAGCCCTCTTTTGACTGTTCGCTGCCCCTTTTTTTTCTGTTTTATAGCCCTCTTTTTGCCTTTGGAAAGCCCTCTTTTTCACATTTAGGACAGCCCTCTTTTTCACATTTTCTCTCTCCCTTTTTTTGGTTTTTCTCCTCTCTCTTTCCTTTTCTTTCACTGCTGGTTTTTACCCTCTTTTTTGAGAATTTAGTTTGTAGTTTGTCTTTAAATTTTTGAGTAATACATAACGTTTGAATTCTTTAAAGCTCTTATTTGCAGGAAGAATCAAGAAAATCCCAAAGGGCCTTAAGCAAGCAAGGAAGCAAGCAAGAACAAAAAAGACAAATCTTCCCTCTTCTCTCTATCCCTTTCTCTCCATGTTCTTCCAAGGCAAAGGAAAAAAATAAAAGCCATCAAAATTGTAAAACTTAATAAAAAAGCGAGTGGGATAACAGCTCCCACACCCTTCTTCCCCCATTTGGGGGAAGCCTGTATCGTCTCATTGTCATGCTTTTCATTTTTGGTTTAAATTGCTAATGATAGGATAGGGTAGGATAAGTTGCATAATCATAATCAAGTAGTTCATGTTTTGATTAATTCATTATGTTTTGAAAATGAAGTAAAAGTACTGATTTGACTGTTTGATTAAATATTGAATAAGTTCTTACTGTATACTTACCTCCTTGCTTTCCCGATTAGGGCTCTAAAAATCCTGAAAGAGACTCTTGGGTAGTTAGATTTTTTATGTTCTATGTCTTTTTCAAGCTTAACAAATTAAGTAAGACTCTTGAACTTGTAGTAACACAAGTCAAGAGCACTCTCTATCAGAGAGCATTCATAGAACTGCATATCCCTGCATTAGGAATCTTATATTAGATAAGTCTCTTGAACCACTGTCATAAGATGGGGTCAAGAGCGCTCTTTGTCGGAGAGTCCTACTTAATTAATTTAATAAAACTTGCAACACACACCCCTTTAATTAATTAACTCCTTCCCTCCTTGCCGGAGTATGCTCTGACCGATCTTAGATTGGAGTACCCAAAAATGGCACTGGATATTTAAACCCTGCAAGAGTAACCTAATAATACTTAACACCCCATAACCAACGCACCGGCGTTGTAGGGATTCTTCCAAAGTACTTCCTAGTAGAGGTGCTGGAACCTCCCGCTGTCTTAGATTCTCGGCTAGCTGGTCACTTGACAATATCATCCTGGGATATTGGGCGGGCCTGACATGTCTTAAATAGAGGAAACTTAGAAGAGTCTCCCAACTTTGATAAACCTTCATTGACACCTTAATCAAGAACACATAAAAACCTTAAAACCTACCAAGAGCACTCACATCACCTAACATTCACTAGCTTGATTTCTAGACTTGTGTTTAATTCTTTGGCGCATTTAAGCTTCATTGACTCCATAAGGCACTGGTCCTTTTTTAATTTGCATAATCATATTATTTGATCAATGGTCTATGGTTTATCATAATTTCTTTCTCTGAATGCACTATTAAGGTGTATAATTTTTGCTTATCTTTGTAATCTCTTGTTAGCAACGTGGATTGCTTTTGATTTAGTGTCATATTCATAATAAACAAACACTTCAAATAATAATAACTCCTAAACAACACCCATCCACATCCACAACTAATCAAAACACTTTAACAACTTAAGAGCCATAGAAACTCTTTTGTAGGGACTACACCCCTTGGCTTCGTTAGGAGTTAGCTTAAACGGAGGAGCTAGGAGTAGGTGATAGTACCTAGCTCTGTGCTTTCCCCCAAGGTCACACCTCTCCCACTTTCCTAAGTGAGGAGACAGCTTTCGAAATATTTTTGCTGCTAGCGTGCAATCGGCGGACAACATAGTTTGGCGCCGTTGCTGGGGACAAAGTCCAGTTCCTGGATTTTGAAGACTATGCTTCATTGACATCTGTGGGAGATTACGTTGCAAATTATTCCTCTCACATGGTGACTCCACGAAGGGACAGAGCCCTTGTCCTTTTACATATTTGAAGATCCAATTGGGTGTAGAGGTGAGCACACTCATCAGAAGGATTTCAAGCTCACCTTGGCGACTCCACAAGTTTGGCATGAGGTATGATTTAACACATATTTTCAAATTAAGTACCGCATTGTTTGATTTATGGAAGAACCATGGGATATGTGGCATGAGGCTTACGGCCCACTGGACTTCTCGAAAGTCCATGGATTTCTTAGTGAGTGCTACGACCCTGAGATACATGATATTCTTCCCGAATTTCATGGAAATGATGGTGTTTCAGCCACCCATCATATTGCCTATTTCTGTAAACTAATGGTTGATGTTAACATTCATCATGAGGATGAAATTATGATCGTTTTTGCCATAACTTTGGTAAATAATGCAATGACCTGGTTCTGTGGTTTGTTGGATAAATCCATAGATTCAGTGCCAAAATTTTTCAAGAGATTTCTCCTCCACTGGCATGATGGGACAGTAGATGAGATTGAGCAGCTTGCTAAAAAATACGATGCTCTCATCCCTAGGGTTCATCACGAACTTGAGGAAGAGATTCATGAAGAACAAACCATGGAAAATCTGGTTGATGAAGCAGTACAAGAACCTTTGGTCGAAGACATTACTGAAGAGATCTCGGATATGGCGGAAATAGAAGATGTGAAGCTTCCCCAAGTTCATATAAGGTTTCATGATGAAAAACTGAAGCTGCCCCAAGTTCCTGAACAACTTCACGCGGAAGATGTGGACTTGTCTCAAGTTCATCGTATTGAAGGTAATGATGTTGTTTCTGCAAATCAGCTTGAACAATTTGACAATGAAGGGCTATATGTGAGCCCTATCAACCAGTGGATAGAGTCTTCTTGTGCATGGTTTGATTCTTCCTGGTATAACTTATTATTTCCTAACAGTCTGATGTTTCGATTAAGCTTCATTCATGAGCAGATTGCAAGGCATAGTTGTCTTATGGTAAAGATATATTTGTTTCGTTCACTACCTAAGTTCATAAAAAGGAAATTTGGCATAGTAAAGATGATTGAATGGCTCCACTGGCTGTATGCATACACTTAACAATTTCTAGTTTCATGTTAAGTTAGGTAGGTAGGAAGAAATAATCTCTTGCATGAGCATTTAAATTTTTAGTCTGTTCTTCTTGGTTTTGTAATAAAGTGTGGGATGTGAATGAAGCCATCCCCTCACATTTTTCTTTCAAATTGGTCTGCGGATACATAGAGAAACTGAGGTTCTCGCATGTTATCTCCGAGAGCACGCGTCCCCCATGGAGCCAGATGTTACCTCCTGATTTGACAGGATAATGTGAAATCTGAGGTGGATAAGTATGAAATATTGATAAGAGAAGGGAACATATTTTCCTGAAAAGTGCATGTTATGGTTTTTAAAAGAGGAATTTCTTTGTCCTTATCCATGGTGGGGGGTTCAGAGCATGGTGTCAGTACAAGTCCATTGCCTTACTAGAGGAAGATGGCTTTGTGGACACTACATTGGATCTTACAGGGTCTAGAATTGATCACAGATAGACAAGCAGGTCACTATCTTTTTAACTATGTCAACAAAGAAGAAGACACTGAACAGGCCACCAGTCAGCAAAATCAAGGGTCAAATCATCATAGTTTTGGTGATTAGCCCTAGCAGCATGACTGAGTAATTCAGGAGATCAAGAGTCTTAAGTAGGGCTAAAGAACAATGTACAAGGATATATTGAGTTTCGTAATGTATATTTAGCTACCTGTCACATCTTGATATACCAAAATTGAGTGGATTTTATTTTACTGTACCTGCCAGAAAAACTGTAGCAGTGGTTGGAAGGAATGGGTCTAGGAAAGTAGCATTATTTCGCTGATGGAGAAATTTTATGATCCCACTTCGGGAGAATTTCTTCTGGATGGTGAAAATATAAAAAATATTAACATAGAGTGGTTAAGAAGACAGATAGGACTAGTAACTCAGGAACCTACTCTTTTAAGTTTGAGCATAAAGGAGAATATTATTTATGGACAGACTACTGCAACCATGGATCAAGTCGAAGAGGAAGCAAAAATTGCACATGCACATGCATTCATCAGCTCAATTCCTAATGGTTATGATACTCATATTGAAAGAGAGGGGCTATTTTTGATTGAAGAGCAGAAGATAAAGATTGCTATTGCAAGGGCTGTGCTGTGCAATCCTTGTATTCTACTTCTTGATGGTGTTAGTATTGATATGGAGGCTGAGCATGCTATTCAAGAAGCTCTAAATATACTAATGCTGGGCCACTTGACTATCATCATAGCACATCATCTAGGTCCAATACGTAATTGTGATCTTATTGCTGTCATGGAAGAGGGCCATCTTGCTGAAATGTGCACTCATGAAGAGTTGTTCAGTGTTGATGGTTTATATGCTGAACTCTTTCGATATGAAGAGGTAGCAAAGCTTCCTAAAAAGAGCTCCTGTGAGAAGTTGTAAAACAACAGTGCTCCAAATACATAATGATTGGGCCACTAGCCAAAGCCAAGAGGGTTCATCATCACCAAAAATGGCAAAGTCCACATCTCTTCAAAGGCATCACAGAATTTATGATTAAGCCCATTCTGATGCAAATAACAATGCATATGAATCTGTTGGATTAGGTTGTCCACCATCAGAAAAAACACTAGAAAATGGTATTTTATCAGAGTTACTGAGAAGGATGCCATCCACAAAGAGGCAAGATAGCTTTGAAATTTGTTTTCCCTCTCTACCTAAGCTAGACATGCAGAAAGTTCAGCGAAAAACAAAAACTAATTCAGATTCCGAGTCTCTTGTTTCTACTCTTTCAATATCCAATCCTAGAAAGGAATCGTCTTCCTCAAATGTCTTTCAAAGATCAGTATCTTGTTTTAATGAGGTGTCTGGAGAAGATAAGACTATCTCAAATTCTCAATTTGTCAATCCTCCTGCTATTTGGAGACTTGCACAATTAAGCTCTCCCGAATGGCTTTATTCTCTTCTTGGTAGCATAGGAGCTGCTATTTTTGGATCTCTCAATCCACTTCTTGCATTCATCCTTGTGCAGATTGCAGAGGTGTATTTGAGAATACATTTGAAACATACAAGGTGTGATGTAGACAGCTGGTGCCTGGTAATAACAAGTATGGGTGCGGTAACTGTGGTGGCAATTTTTTTTCAACATTTCTATTTTGGTATTATGGGGAAAAAATTATGGAGCGCATTCGCAGAATGATGTTTTCAGCAATATTGCGGAATGATGTTGGCTAGTTTGATGAAGAGGAAAACAATGCAGACTCATTGTCTCTACGATTGGAAAATGATTCTACATTTGTTAGAGCATCATTTAGCAACTGCTTTTCAATTCTTGTTCAGGATGTCACCACTATTGTTGTGACTCTTGTCATTGGATTATTACTGGAATGGCGCTTGGCACTTGTAGCATTGGAAACCTTACCTCTTATGGAAATTTCATAATTTGCATAGAAACTAAGTTAATCAGCATTCCACATTGGAAGCCAATTTTCCGAATGCGTGGAGGTTTAGTGACAGCCAATGGAGCAGCTCACGGGTATTGTTCATGGAAGAGCCCACGTTCCCTTTCGAAGCCGACTTTTCTGTCAAGAAGTCAAGCGGATCAAAATTTATCTCACCGAGTTGAAATTCCTCGAGTTCAACAGTAAGCACCATCACTTCTGAAGTGATTGAGATCGGAAATTGATCACATTGATGCCTGCTTTCGATTATCTGACAACATGTTAGAGATAGCAGAGTCATGGATAAATTTTCACATTTTGTTTGCTACATGGAGCGTTGGACACAAAATCGTGCATTTGCAGTTTACAAGGAGCATATAGTGTTCTGTTGTAACCAATGTGATTCCCGGAGCAGCTAACCGAACCATATATCAGTCATAGCATTTACACTTAATTTAAGTCCTAGTTCTGAAAGTGGCATTTTTCTTCATGTAGCAGCCGAGTCGTGATGTGCACCCACGAAGCCCGAGAGTCAAATTCACAGTTTCAGATGGGTTTCGGCGTTCAAATTTTGCAGCCGCTGACTGGAGAGTGTAGTCACGGTTTAATGGAAGGTCGTCTTTAGCTGTCAGTGGCTTTATCACGTGGAGTTTTTCTTTTAGGCAGTCGGTTATGAGATGGGGTCCATGCTGTCTTTCAAGCATCCACTCGAGTTTTGAGATAGTAGTCAATTGCTTCTTTGCCGATTAAACTATGACGTGCCATCCCACCCTCGTGCCGACTAAATCCCATGATCACTGGTAGCCAACGGCTTGGATTTCCATTCTAAAGAGGTGCCAACTCTTGTTTTGGGTGGGTTTTTGTTACATGGAAGATTTGTCATATCTCTTTAGTGATTCGATGGGGTTAAACTTAGACATTTTGGAGTTTAATGAGATTGTAATTGAGAAAAAAGTGGATATAGGGCCCCACTTTTTCTCATTTATTAGATTATTTTTATTTTTATTTTGTATTTCAGAGGAGAATGGCTTTTGGCCTATAAAAAGAGCAAGGCTCTGGTATTATAAAGATGGAAAGTTATTGGGCTGGGAAGATTTTTTCCCCAGAGCTAATAAAGAAATTCGTTGTTGAGTTTTTGGACATGTTGGGTTTTTCAGTGGTAATCTTTTGTTTTCATAAGTTGTAGACTAAGCCGGCATAGAAGGATAACAATCTAGCACATTGGGCAAGCATTTGCAGCTGCCAAGTTGTTTGTCGCTGTTATGTTCTTGGAGGTCTGGGAGTAATGAAAAGTAGTCAGTTATACTACCATTCTCCTGGCCTTTGATTATGGAGCAGACCAGCCTGATCTCACCTCCACAAAACTCAAAGCCTTTCTGAGTCCCCTTTTGACTCCATTTTCCCTTCTAATACTGGCACTGGCCTTTCCCTCGAGGACTGATCCTCCCTTCCCTTCCTACCCATCAATCCAACTTATTTTCCTTTCTGCTACCTGAGTTTCTTTAAGGCATCCTCTTCAGATCAACCTGCCCTCAGCTACACCTGCCTTAGAGATCCAAACTTAGGGAAACCCCTCTAGAGCTAGAGAAGAGCCAGCCAGAAGCAAGGAGAGCTGGGTCTGTTCACAGCGAGTTAAAACTTTTTTCAAATTTTCCAGTGCTTCTTCAAAATCCTTGCCATAAGGAGTGAAATCATCCATAAAAATTTCCATATTGTCATTAACTAATTTAAAAAATATGCCGATTATAGCTCTTTGAAGTGTTGCTGGTTCATTACATAAACCAAAGGGAAGCACTCTGTAAGAAAACATTCCCCAGGGACAAGTGAAGGTAGTTTTATCTTGGTCTTCAAGAGCAATATGAATCTGATTGTACCTGCTAAACCCATCTAGGAAGGAGAAGAACTTATTCCCTAATAGGGTGTCGAGTACTTGATCAATAAAGGGCAAGGGAAAGTGGTATTTTTTTGTAGCTTTGTTCATCTCCCTATAGTCAACACAGACTCTCCATTTACCATTTTTCTTGGGTACAATTACGAGCAGGGAGACCCACTCACTATCTAAAATAGGCTATATAAATCCTGCTTCCAAGAGTTTCTGAATTTATTCCTTCACTATGTCCCTATGATTGGGGTTCATTCATCATTGAGGCTAGCACATAGGCCGAGAGTCACTTTTAATCTAAATATGATGGGTGCACAGGTTAGAGGGAATACCCCTCATGTCTATATACTCCCAGGCAAATGCCCCCTTGTGTTCTTTCAAGAGACTGATCAGGTGCTTCTATTCATCTAAGGAGAGGTTGGGGTTAATATTCAAGGCTTTTCCAGACTCTACCTCAATGGGAATACTTTTCAAATTTTTCAATACTGGGATTATGTGTGTGTCACCGACTAGTGCTTCTTTTATGAGATTTTCTTGTTCTTCCTTACCCAGAGTAATGTTCAGGATTTGATAAACTTCCTTATTGACTAAGGTGGGTTCATTGATGAAGTTATTAATGGCATCGTCTTCAGTTTCATATTTAAAAGTTAAGGCCTTCCTTATAGTTAATAATGGTTGAATGTGTGATGTCCCCGACCCTCCGATCGGCGAAGAGGATGCTACCATGGCCTTAACCATTCGGGAAAATAGCCCCATGAACATGTACATTCATAAAATGTTGAAACAAAATGCATTGAAGTAGAACATACACATATACAATTATTTATCATACATAGCAGAAGCAACATACATTCATACAAGCATTCAACATGTTCACCATATTCATTAACAGTAAAACAATTGCAGGAGTAAAATAGACAAGATTACTTATCTTATGAAGAACTCATTCCACAACCAGCTATGTCACTTCAATGTTCCACCCAACCATAGGCTAGCATGCTCCTAAATCTCTGAGCAATGATTCCACCCTCGAGCTAGGAATGATTCCCCAAGGAGTAAGGAACAAGTAGGCTTACACATAGCCAAGGATACACAAAACATATCCAAGCCAACATCGTTGGGTTTATCAGTCCATCAAGGAGCTGGGAAAGGCTAAATGTTAAGCTGGTGAGCCCATTACAGAGCTAGGAACACCTACACTAGAACTAGCCTGACTTCTAAGACACCCACACACACCCAACACAAGGAATCAGTTCCTTCTTTGCTACACAATCCCTCAGGCCTTGACTTCCCTTCCAGTGCTATTCAGGGGTTGTGGAGAAGAAATCCATCCCTCTAGCTTTGTCTATGTGGTTTCCAAACACACCAAGTTTATCAAGCAAACCAAGCCCCCATCCCTACTCCCAAGATAGTCCGAATACCAACCACTGCATACACGCAGTCACACAAGCGATTCACGGCTTGGTTAAGGAAAACAACTCCTGAGTCATTCTTGGCCCTATTGTGGCCAAAATGACTCCAAAACAACCTACAATAGTCCCAAAATGTATCAACAAACACAGTTCACAATGTGGGGAAAACAACAGTCCGTCCTGGACAACTAAGCTACCGGGGAAAACTTACATAGACCACACTGGGGAAGAAAAATATAGACTCCCAACCTGTGCATGAGGGAAATTTACATCAAACCTCTGGAATTCAGATGGAAAACATGCTAGATACCACTCTGTGGAAACATGAGTGACATCTGAAATGGCTCCCCTCCTCCTGGCTGCATGAGACCACACCCAAAAAAGAAGCAGCTTGTACCTGGAAAATCATCAGACTACTGTCCCTACGTGAGGATGAACAGACAAGGGGAAGAGTGGTGTAGTGGAGAGGATGGAATGAGGGGCGTAGTAATTCTTCTTCCCATTGTGAGGTTTAATCTGCTGGTGGAGTGTGTGTGTGGGAAAGGACTAACAGTCCTGCCAGACTCCACTCCCAGCCATAACTGCCTCAACTACCCAGCAAACATTAAAGTGGTAGTTGGATAAGATAAGGAAAGATGGGAAAATCAAACAGGGTGGTGACACATGGATTTTTTGCTCCATAGCCCAGGGTTTGGCATCCCCCACCCTTATCCTTATGAGAATCATGCCCTTCTCAATTTAGTTGCCACGAACATAGCTGGTTGGGGTTCATTTTAATTGAAGATACATATTGACATGATGAAAAAACTTAATATATTTCATATACCATGATAGACCATTGGCAACGATTCTGTTCCCCAAAACATAAGACAATTTAATTGATGGTGGGGATTTTTCCTTTAGCTCCACACCATGATTCATTACAATATATATATCATGTACGTTTAATGCAACGGGGTCAAAACCGGTGTGTTACATTCCCCTCCCCCTTCAACAACACCGTCCTCAGTGCTTTACAAAATTGAACAAAATGCTACACTGGTACCGCCTTAGTGTTCCATAGAATTGAAAAAAAATGGATGTGCCAATCGCATGGCATCCTCCAGCTCCCATGTAGCCTCTTTAGGTCCGTAGTGCTCCCATTGCACCTTTACCTGAACTATGGTCTGGTTCCGGAGCATTGTGACCTTCCTGTCGAGGATGCACATTAGCTCGGTTCAGAACTCTCCCTCAGGTTCCACCTGAATCACATCCCAATTTATCACATGGTTAGGATCATGTACATATCTCTTAAGCAAAGAAACATGAAAAACATTATGAGCTCTAGGACTAGTAGGCAATGCAAGTCTATATGCAACTGGATTTATTCTTTCAAGCACTTCAAATGGCCCATAATATCTTGGTGATAGCTTGGCACAACTTCCAAGCTTCAAGGAACTCTTCCTTGCCCTCACTCTAAGGTAAACATGATCCCCAACACTGAACTCCCTGTTCACCCTATGCTTATTTGCATAGCTTTTTTGCCTATCCTGTGCTGCTTTCAGATTCTGCTTGATCTTTATAACCTCTTACTCCATCTCATTGAGCAATTATGGCCCAAGCACAACCATGTTCACTGGGTTATCCCAAGTCACTAGTGTCCGACACCTTCTTCCATACAAAGCTTCATATGGACTCATCCCCAAGGATGCCTGTTGTCCATTCTTATAAGAAAACTCTACCAAGTGCAAGTAATCTTCCCAATTGGTTGGTTTGTCCATCATGTACATGTGAAGCATGTCTTCAAACACCTGATTAACTCTCTCTGTCTGCCGATCTGTATGAGGATGGTATGCAGTGCTGAAGTTTAGCTTTGTACCCAAATCTACAAACAACCCCTTCCAAAAGTTGGAAGTGAACTTGACATCTCTGTCAGAGACTATTGCCTTTGGCAATCCATTCAATTTGAAAATCTCCTTCATGAAGATCTTTGCAATATCATCAGTCTTATGCGCAGAATTAACCGATATAAAATGTGTTTCCTTTGTCAACTTGTCCACCACAACCATGATGGAATTGTGTTGTCTCCAAGTCATCAGCAATCCTGTAATAAAATCCATGGAAATAACTTCCCATTTCCATTCTGGAACTGGCAAAGGCTACAACAAACCTATAGGGTGTTGATGCTCAACCTTTACCTGTTGACATTTCATGCACCTGGAAATGTATTCAGCCATGTCCTATTTCATTCCTAGCCAGAAGCACTGCTTCCTAGCTGTAGCAATTGTCCTTTGGTATCCTAGGTGACCAGAATACAGAGCTTGATGGATTTCATCCATAACAACTCTCCTCAAATCTGCTACATCTGGAATATAAATTCTACCTTTATAAGTGAGAAGTCCATTTTCTTCAAATTTATATCCCTCATACCTCTTCTCAAGACTTTGCTGTTGCAATTTGTCTTTTGCCTACTCATACAATTCATCTCCAGTAGCATGACTAACAATCTGCTGCCTCAAATTTGATTGGCAAATACTAAGAGATGCCACATGAATTTCTTGCATCTTCCTGCTGAGTGCATCAGCTACCTTATTCTCTTTCCCTTTTATGTGCTTGATTTTGAAATCAAACTCACATAAAAATTCCAGCCATCTTGCTTTCCTAGCATTCAGAGTAGGCTGATCAAACAAATACTTCAGTCCATAGTGATCTGTTCTGAGCTCAAATCTTCTATCCATCAAGTAATGCCTCCACATCTTGAGGGCATGTACTATGGCTACAAGCTCTAGATCATGGGTGGCATAGTTCTTCTCATGCTCCTTCAGCTTTCTTGACTCATAACATATCACATGGTTGTCCTGCATAAGGACTCCTCCAAGCCCTTATCCGCATGCATCGGTAAACACCACAAAATCTTTCTCCGAATCTGCACCTTTCAATACTGGTGCACTGGTGAGAAGATTCTTCAACCTCTAGAAACTTTCTTCACACCTCGATGTCCATTCGAACTTCATCCCCTTCTTTTTCAAAGAAGTGATGGCATGTGCAACTCTAGAGAATCCCTCAATGAATCTTCGGTAGTATCCTGCAAGTCCCATAAAAGATCTTACATCTATCACATTTCTTGGAGTAGGCGAATTCATAATGGCTTCAATCTTTTCAAGGTGCACACATATACCTTCCTCTAAGATAATGTGACCCAAATACTGAATTCTATCTCTATATAAGTCACACTTGCTTAGTTTCACATACAGCTGATGCTCCCTAAGCAATTTCAATGTCAACCTCAAATGCTCTTCATGTTCTTCCTCATTATTAGAATAAACAAGAATGTCATCAAGGAAGACAAGAACAAACTTATTCAGATATCTGCTGAAGACACTATTCATAAGGCACATAAATGTAGCTGGTGCATTTGTGAGACCAAATGGTACCACTACAAACTCATAATTTCCATACCTTGTTCTGAAGGCTATCTTATGAATGTCTTCATCCTTGATTCTCACCTGATGGTAACCAGACCTCAAGTCGATCTTGGAAAATACCTTTGCTCCTCTCATTTTATCAAAGAGGTCATCAATCCTAGGAAAAGGGTATTTATTCTTCACAGTAACCTTGTTCAATTTTCTGTAATCAATACACAACCTAAATGTACCATCTTTCTTCTTTACAAAAATAACTGGTGCTCCCCAAGGAGACACACTCAGTCAGATATACTTCTTTTCCAGCAACTCTTGCAGTTGCATATTCAACTCTAGCATCTTCGGTGTACTCATCCTGTAGGGTGCCTTGGACACTGGTGCTGCTCCTGGCACAAGTTCAATTGTGAAATCAATGTCTCTCTTTGGAGGAATCCCTGGAATCTCATCAAGAAACACATCCTTGAATTCCTGTAACACTTGATAGTCCTCCAACCTAGGAGTTTCATCTCCTGATGTCTCCAAAATGTGAGCTACATACAACTGGAAACCCTTCCTACAGAACTTCTTTAACTGCATCGTTGAAACTTGTTATACTAAAATCACCTTTGGAATACCTTTCACAACTACTAGGTTCCCTTCTTCATTCATGCATTCAAAAGCCTTACTGTAACAGTCAAGCTTCACCCTGTGAGCTTCTAACCAATCCATTCCAATGAGAACATCATAGGAACCAAGCTGTAGAACATTCAGATCTACACAAGTGACCAATCCATCCATGACCAATGGACATTTCTCTACTGCTTCACTGAATTTTCTCTTAGTTCTAGTGGCTAGCTGAACTAACCAAGATTTCCTATGCTTTACCTTCTTAAAAGCACAAATCTCCACTACTCTAGGAGTAATGTAACTATGAGTAGAACCAGGGTCAATAAAAATAGAAACAGATTGCTCAACATGCTACTTCAACCACAGTTGACTGGTGATCTTCTTGGCAGTCCTCCAGTGCTGCATAAATCCTAGGGACTGCCCTTTCTACTTGACCCACTGTTTCTGCTCCTTGAATGTTATAATATGGCCTTGCACTCTCATTCTCGAGTAGACAATTTCTGTGCATGTGGGGTCCTCCACATTTCCAACATTGAAGTCATCCTCTTTTCTGTTGTGGATCTTTAGGCTTTTCTCCTGTCACTCCAACTAGCTTACTCACAGCTTGGGATGGCTGCTTCTGCTGATTCCTGAAGTTAGAAGGTTTGAAACCTTTCTTTCTTTGGTCAAACTTCTCATTCTTCTTGTCCTTCCATGCCTTATGGTAATCTGACTTACCTTTGCTTTGCTCATAAAAATACTTAGCCTTCCTTATTGCTTCTTCAAGAGTTCTAGGTTCATAAAACTCAATTCTATCTTTGTAAGACTGAGGTAATCCACTTAGAAAATGCTGGACCTTCACTTTCTCATCTCTGATTTATCGGACATACCTCAATAGCTCCAAAAAATTATTTGCATATTCTTCCATGGTCCGCTGTCCCAATCTCAGCTCATGGAACTCCTTGAAATACTTCTTGAATTGTTTCCACTTAAGTATCCTTTCACTGATCCTCTTTACTTGCTTGAAGTGTTCCCACCAAATGGATGCTCTTCCATTCAGATTGAATATTGCAACTCTTTCCTTCATGTTTCTCGAATAGTCATGCACTTGAAATTACTTCTTTATTCCAAGAAGCCAAGCTTAAGCCACTTGTCCAGTCTTTACCTCACCATCAAATGTAGGAGGTTTAGCTTTCTTGAATTCATCCTAAGAGTGATCCCTATGGTGTCTCTTTCTTTTCCTTTTATGAGAAGAAGAACTTGAATCCCCGTTGGATTCTTTAGAATCAGATGATCCACTAGAAGTCCTTCTCCTTCACCTAGTACTGCTCTTACTGCCTTTCGGTCTTGCTGTACCTCGTCTAGAGTCTATTTTTCTTTGTAAGTCTGTCAAACTCTGCAACATTGCAGCATTCAACTGATGCTGCTCTTCCTAGGCTTTGATCAAGCTTCTCGTTGTGGCTGCAACCTCAGATGGTGTCCCCTGGAATCTCCTTCCATTAGACTCTATGTCATCATTTCCATTATGGACATTTTCTCCCATGGCATCTTCTGCTCGCTCGTAAGAATCCTGAGCATCATACCCATCATGAGTTCTCATGACTGAACCACCTCTGGCTTTACCACATTGTTCTCTCTGGAGTACTTCTCTTGGAAGTTATCTAAAGTTCTACAAATGTGTTTGTAGCAAACTGTTAGATGCATAGTATCAATACAAATCAAAATTACTTACCTTTTCTTGTGGAAATTCATAAAACAACAATTATACCAAAAACACAAAATTTTCCTCTCCCCTGTGTTCAACCCTGTAATCCACTGATAGTCCACTGAAATCTGCTAAAAACCAACTGAAGACAGTCGAAAAGTGCTCAAAAAACTGCTGGGAAATTCTTCTGAAAACCCAAATTTCCTTCTCTTCATCGAGTCTCTTTCGCATAACTTTTTCGACGTTTCGATGGGAAAATTGCCAAACTTTCGATCTGCATTGGTGACATGGAGGACTGTTTACCTATTTCCTTCTATTGTATCGGATCCACATCCAACTCTTTGAACCTAATCGGCGATGAAACTAGCCTATGCACTGCATCAGCAGTCGTGTGTCTTGTGCATCGGGTGGTTAGTCAACTCGGCTTCTGCAATGGAAAAAAGTGTTCTTACTTCAGTTTCTGTGAGCAAACATCTAGAATTTCTATCGACGATGTCAATGACTATTCTCCTTACATCTTCCGTAGCTGTAAGTCTATCGGTTTCTGGAGCATTAGTTGCTGCGGCGTCGGAGGGCTAGTTGACTAAGCAGCTGCAACGGCGAGTCACATTCATTGAAAATTTTTCAATCAGTGATCTGATCCACTAACATTTCCCGATGGCCGATGATCTTCTACCTTAGAGAAAATTTGATTTTTCTTCTTTCCTTCTCTTCTACGGCATCGACTCTTCCATCTTCTATTCATCGATGATCCAAGTCACTATACTTCCTGTCGTTGCGGCGATCCAAATAGCAACTTACTTCCTCTGTGTCGGCGATCGGCTACGTTATTGCATCGAACGATCAGTCTTCTAGGCAGCCGTAATGGAAAAAAGTGATCTCACTGTGGTTTTCACAGATATTATCAGTTGTCGGACCTACTAACCATCGGCTGGATAGTGTCCTAGACTGCCACAATGGTGGATTCTTAAACCTTTACCGTACCCAATCGGTGATCCAATCCTCAATAACTTTCTGACAACCTTATACTTAAACAAAATTTTCAAATTTTCTTCTCATCGGCTATTGAAAGTACTACTCACTACAGCATCGGCAGTTGAAGCCTCTATCCATTGGAAGGATAGCTCACTAGCTAGCCGCAATGGTGGACGTTCAATCCACTAGCTTCCGCTGATCCAAACAGCTAACCATCGCCGATCACCGATGGCCTCAACACTTAGACAAATTTTTGAAAATTTCTTCTTCTGTCACCGAAAACTTTCTCTATCTTTTGCTGACTCTGTCGGCTCCAAAATCCACTAACACCTCGGCATCGGTGAGTGGAAGAATAAAGTGTCGACGGGTTAGCTCATTCAACAGCCGCAATGGTGGCTCATCATATTTGATCCTTTCTTAATCGACGATCTAATCCACTAATGTTTTCTGATCGGTGAACTGATTTTGACCGGCATCGGCAGCCGGAGCTTCTCCTCGTCGGAAGACTAGTGCTCTAGGCTTCCGGAATGGTGGACGCACGAAGCACTATCTTCTTCCGATAGCCGACGATTTCGGGCCTTAGAAAATTTTTTAAAATTTCTTTACGGCATCGATGGTTGGAGGCCTTATCTGTCGAGAGTGTAGTTATCTAGCCATCTGCAACGGTGGGCGCTCGATCAACTATTTTCCACCGACGTCCATCGGTGGTCTCCTCAACTAACCTTCTTTGGCACCAAAAGTCAATATCGTGCATTTCTTCCACTACATCGAGCCAGTGTTTCGGCAGTATTCAACTGATCTTCGCTGAAACTACGGCTCCCACATCTGCTAAGTTCCATCAACAGCCGACGAAAACTTAGAAATTTTTCTGCAACTTTCTTCCAACTGTCCTCCGTCGGGTGTGCTTTTGCCTAGCTCTCCGCTACCTTGGAGGTCTTTCCGACCAAGTGTTCCGATGAGCTGACAATTCAAACACTTAGACAAATTTTTGTGGAAGTTTGTTGTCATAAACTTCTGATCTCTGCTGGGCAGAAATAAATCCTACCTTTGTCACTACATCTTTCATGGCCCCATTCAGGCCCATGCTGCAACATGAGCTCTGATACCACACTGTGACATCCTCGACCCTTTGACTGATGAAGAGGATGCTACCATGGCCTTAACCATCTGGGAAACCAGCCCCATGAACATGTGCATTCATAAAATGTTGAAACAAAATGCATTGAAGTAGAACATACACAAATACAATTATTTATCATACACAGTGGAAGCAACATACATTCATACAAGCATTCAACATGTTCACCATATTCATTAATAGTAAAATGATTGCAGGAGTAAAATAGACAAGATCACTTATCTTACGACGAACTTGTTTCGCAACCAGCTATGTCGCTGCAACATTCCACCCAACTATAGGCTAGCATGCTCCTAAATCTCTTAGCAATGCTGCCACCCCCAAGCTGGGCATGATTCCCCAAGGAATAAGGAACAAGCAGGCTTACACATAGCCAAGGATACAAAAAACATAGCCAAGCCAACACCATTGGGTTTATCAGTCCATCAATGAGCTGGGAAAGGCTAAATGTGAAGCTGGTGAGCCCATTACAGAGCTAGGAACACCTACACCAAAACTAGCCTGACTTTTAAGACACCCACACACACCCAAAACAAGGAATCAGTCCCTTCTCTGCTACACAGTCCCTTAGGCCCTAACTTCCCTTCCAGTACTATTTAGGGGTTGTGGAGAAGAAAGCTAGCTCTCTAGCTCTTTTTGTGTGGTTTCCAAACACACCAAGTTTATCAAGCAAACCAAGCCCCCATCCCTGCTCCCAACACAGTCCGAAGACCAACCACTGCATACACATAGTCACACAAGCGATTCACAGCTTGGTTAAGGAAAACAACTCTCGAGTCGTTCTTGGCCCTATTGTGGCCAAAATGACTCCAAAAAAAACTACAGCAGTCCCAAAACATATCAGCAAACATATTTCACAATGTGGGGAAAACAACAGTCCGTCGTGGACAACGAAGCCACCGGGGAAAACTTACACAGACCACACTGGGGAAGAAAAATACAGACTCCCAACCTGTGCGTGAGGGAAATTTACATCAAACCTCTAGAATTCGGATGGAAAACATCATAGATACCACTCTGTGGAAATGTGAGTGACATCTAAAATGGCTCCCCTCCTCCTGGTTGCGTGAGACCACACCCGAAAAAGAAGCTTGTACCTAGAAAATCATTAGACTATCATTTTTGCATGGGAATGAATAGACAAGGGGAAGAGTGGTGTAGTGGAGAGGATGGAATGAGGGGTGTAGTCATTCTTCTGCCCATCATGAGGTTCAATCCACTGGTGGAGTGTGTGTGTGGGAAAGGACTGATAGTCCTGCCACACTCAAATCCTAGCCATAACTGCCTCAACTACCTAGCAAGCATTAAAGTGGTATTTGGATAAGACAAGGAAAGATGGGAAAATCAAACAGGGTGGTGACACATGGATTTTTCCCTCCATATCCCAAGGTTTGGCATCCCCCACCCTTATCCTTATGAGAATCATGCCCCTTCTCAATTTAGTTTCTGCGAACATAGCTGGTTGGGGTTCATTTTAATTAAAGATGCATATTTACATGATGACAAAACTTAATATATTCCGTATACCACAATAGACCATCGGCAACACTTCCGTTCGCCAAAACATAACACAATTAATTTGATGGCGGGGATTTTGCCTTTAGCTCCACACCATGATTCATTACAATATATATATCATGTACGTTTAATGCAACGGGATCAAAACCGGCGTGTTACAGAACACCCTCCTCTTCCTCTAGCTCCATCCAAAAAGAAGTTTCAGCTTCTAGACTCGACCGAGCTGGAGGATAGAGAATGAGGTTCTTAGTTTCGGTGCCATCTGATATGGTCATAGACCCAGATCGACAGATGATGCAAGAATCAGTTGTAGCCAACCAAGGCCTTCCTAGGATCAATGGTTGTCCTCCCAGCTGCGACTTAGTTTGTAAAACTAAGAAGTCAGCAAGATACTCCCAAGAGTCAACTAAGATGACGAGATCATACAGAATTCCTTCAGGTTTAATGGTGGATCTATCTGCCAGTTCTAAAACAGTCAGCCTAAGATTAGTGAGCCCAAGTTTTCTTACAGTCTCTATTGTCATTACATTAATCACTACTCCTAAATCTACTAGTACGTTGGGTATCTATGTATGCCTAATCTGCACAGTGACAGTGGGATTCCTAGGGTTGTCATACTTGGCCAATAGCGTTTTTCCTATTATTAATGCAGATAATTTCCCTATGACATGGACAGTGGGAGGATCTCTAGGTTTCCTCCCTGGTTTCTTTGAGCACAGGTCCCGAATAGTTCTAGCATAGATAGGTACATCTTGAAGAGATTGAAGGAGGGGGATTTTAACATAAAGATTCTTTAACTCTCCTAAGTTGTTAAACTGGGTTTATCCCCCCGTCCTTGGTAACATTAATCTCTCGGGATATGGTGGTTCCTTAATCAGGTGGGTAGGTTGTGTATCGCTGGATTTATCATTCTGTGTTTCAGCTGTCCCATTTGTGGGATGTTCATCATCTTCAATAATGGGGGTTGTATCAGATAGATGTCGTGGATTCATCCCTTTTTCATGTACAGAGGGTGGAATATCTTCTATGATCACAGGCTCTACTATTTTCCCTGACCGTAAGAAAATATCATTGCAAGGCACGGGATAAAGAGAGTAGGAAGGCATGTTGAGAGTCTCAAATTGATGGACTTTTTTATTGTTTGGGTTAGGATTAGGTTGAGCAAGCAGCTGAGGTTGTATCGGTACATTGGGGGCAAATTTGTTCTGCAACTACAGCTGCGACTGCTGATGAGGGTATTGAGGATATCGAGGAGGATATGGTTGCTGTTGATGTGGAATTTGTTGAGGAAACTGACTCCTTGGATGAAAATTCCTCCATCCAGGAGACCAAGAAGTTGGTTGGTGTGGTGGTTGTGTCTAGGGATTCCATGAGTTATAATTTTACATTGAATGTTGAGAAGGGTTCCACTAAGAATAAGATGAAGGGAATTGTGTATTCACATTTTGCATATTATTCCAATTGCTCATATTATTCAAAAATGGAAACGAGTCCGGGGTCATACCTTGGTTTCGAGGCTGCTAAGGTTTCTTTTGTGCAATGAAGTAAGCCAGTTCCACCTCTGGAGTTGATGCCTACAGAAAAACCTTCAATTGGGGAAGTGAGGGGAATTATTTTGTGTCATGGTTCAGCTTGCACAGCTGACACACTTCTACCTTGTCAAGCGGGCACTCCTTCAGAGGGTGGTTCTTTTTACATCGAGGGAAGAACACACCTAGTGTGAGGTCCTCTACTGCCTATTTTTTCTTTGCCCTCAGGACATCAATTTCTGAGGAGATGGAGCTCATCATTTATGTTTTGAAATTTTCAAGGAGGTTTCCTATCTATGCACGGGTGGCTCCTCCATTAGATGACTTCTGAGTTCTATCGAAGACATTGCATTCTAGCTTATCCCATTTGTCCCTCTTGTTATTCCTGGAAGATCCCTTAGAGTACCTTTTGCATAATCCCACAATATTTTCGAAAGACTCCTTGAAGATATCCCCCTTTCCTAATAGGTTTAACATATCTAGGCAATCATCCCTAATTTTATGAAGCAATATTATCTTGAGCACATCTAACCCATGTCCGTTTGTCGAGCTCTTTGCACATTGTATAAGAGCCTTTCTACAAAATCTTCCAAACTTTCGTCTTCCTTCTGCACCATTTTGAACAATTCTTCTCTTTTGCCTTTGGTGTTGCAATATTCCTAATATTTCTCTGGGATCACCTACTTCATCTTGTCCCAATTAGTGACAGTTCCACCTCCTAGGCTCATGAACCAACGTAATGCATTGTTCTTCAGAGTGGCAAGGAATAGCTTCAGCTTTTGTGCATCGGTGACATAGTTGTAGCTGCAACAAAGGATATCAAACTTGAAAACAAATTCATCTGGATCCTCTACCTCTTTTCCATGGAAGCATAACAACACCGATGGTGATATATTTTTCATAGGGTCTATCCCTTCTGGCTGCTGAATTGGGAATTGAAGTGTAGCCATCGTTCCTTCAGGCAGGGAATGATCTTCATAATGATGGTTTTCCCCCATTTCCTCTTCCTCGTCAGATTTGTATCTGTTACTCATTCCTTCTTCTGTTTTCTCTTCTTCATTCCTCTCTTCGTTCGTTCCTTTGTTCCTCTCCTCGTTCTTTTCTTCGTTCTTCTCCTCATTATTTTCTTCATTCTTCCACTGATCAACAATATTCTAGTGTAACTGTGTCCACTCTTCTTCAGTTACAACCTTCCCATAAATGTGGTATATTGGGCTTCTACCGGCAGGTCCGATTGTACCATCTTTGTCCTCTTCTGCAGGGATATTTGAGGATGTTGCGGCTGCTCATGTGTTCTCAACTATGGACCTTGATGCCGGTGCCCCAGGATCAGTAGGGCTTCTTCTGATAGGCATTTCCTGATGGAAATCCCTGGTGGATGAATTAGTTTTGTCAACAAGATCATCAATGAATGTCCTTCTGCCCAATTATGGACCTTGACCGCGACCTCGACCACCTGCACTATTAGTATTTTGTGGGGTTTTGGGAGTTGAAATATGATCACGCTTTACCCTTCTTGTATTCATGCAACCCAAATAATTACAACGAAAAATGGAAAAGGCTAAATAGAAACAATTACAGGATGCAACTAATGATGGTGTTTAATCTTTATCCTTCCCCGACAACGGTGCCAAAATGTCGGGCACCCAATATGCAAGTGAATTACAACTAACATACAGAGTGTACAATATTTATTGTCAACCCAGGGAAGTCTTGTATTTCAAGGATAACATGCACAATATATGCTTAAACATGAAATTACTGTAATTGAACAATACTATCCTTTGTTCGGCTATGCTCATCCCAAGAATCTAATTAATCTAGTTGCCTTCTAAGGAATGCAATCACAATTACCTTCTATTGTTCTTGATCTAAGAATGGAAAGATAAAAGTCACATCTAAATTACAATTGCAGATAAAGGGAAATTTTGTTCACACGACTTAATGATTAACTCAACTATCTAGTCTAATTGTCCTAGGAATCCAAAGACATAAATTGAATATTGATCTAGGAATTCGAAATACATAAATTGAGTTTAGCTGTTCTATGAAATTGAAGTACAGGAATGAAATTCTGTAATCATAAAAATAAGAGACAAGCTACAAATATTCATGGAAACAACAACTAAAAGATCTAAGGATGAACAGAGCTGTTATAGTTACCACACGAATTGCATAAGAAATAGTTACCTACTCAGTCGACTATCACACCATGCCACTACAGATATCCAAGAGATGGAATCACGACACACTATAAATCCACACTTGTTACAGCTTCCTATGAAGAAATAAAATTAACTTAACATCACACAACAAAATAATTGAAAATGGCTAATTTAACTCAGTGATCCCTGTGGAAGGCGGGCCCAGCCTTCACACAGAGATGCTGGCTGAACACACGTAAAAAACATTTAGATCATAAGTAACTCCTTGTATTAAAAGACAGAGTGATTACACAATTCCTCCTCACAGCTAATAGAATGAATTGATTATATGTTCAAAAACCCCTGGTTCAAAACAATTCTCCATATTTAGACAATGTAAATCATAACATGCTATCCTATTATGGGGAAGCCATGAAGATCTCTGATCTTCAGGCGCCCTAAATGAAAATAACTATTACAAATGTGGCAGGATGAAAAATAGGAAATATAGGAAAACTGTTAATCACCCCAAGAGTGACGATATCTTCAGATTACAGCTATACACAAGCAACAACACACTATTGACCTCCAAGTCTGACGCATTCTGTTACTGCTACCTTGGCATAGCTTTGTTCATGATATCGCACTGGAACCGCATTCCTTCGGTAATGATAGGATGAATGGGGATCAGATTGAGTGGTGAATGCCTATCCTTTTAGTAGCATGTTTAGCCCAATCTTCTTGCAGTCCATATATCTCAAAATACCTTTATAAACCATCATATGTTAGCGCATTGAGAGATATGAAGCCTTAATTATCACAATCATAAGTATTAATAAAATAAAACAATTACCAATCATACCTTGGTGGTTTGAAGAGTAGAGTGGGGTAGAATGTTTATTTGGAATGATCAATGGGGTAGGATAGAACAATAAGAGGTAATTAATGGTGTTCAAAAGAGGCCATTTCTAGGCCCAACACTCCTCACCTGCAAAATTTTCTAAAAGCAATTCCGGATTTACAACCTTCCTTTGAAGTCATTCTTTACGATCACATTTATAGAGAATTAAACACTAAGGATGATATGTTGTCCAAACATGAGTTAGCTATTCAGCCAAGGCTCATAGAAGGAAAGGCCTCGGGAGAGGGAGAAACATTGTTGTTCTACATACCACTATGATGCAAAAATGCCCAGAGCTTTCATTTTGATCAGGAGGTAGAGATAGTGCACATACAGATCAGACTCTTATTTCAGAAAAAATAGCAGACCCAGAAAGAAAGACTTAGACAATATCAATACTTAGATTGAAAGAAATATTTTGAAACTTTTGTATGTATATCAGAATTGATGACATTTCCAGTCATTGAGGAAGTTAAATACTATATGATTTGTAAGCAAAGCAGAAATGTAATCTCTTCAAAGCAGTCCATGTTATTCAAATGAATACAAGTTTTTTTTCTCAGGAAAATATATATATATATACGGAAAAATATGTCCATATACATTGAGTTTGATCTGAATATCTTGTCAATAAGTACATTAAAAATAAAAAATAGGATCAAAATCCATCATATGCTGGAACTAGGGATGCTCCTCAGCCTCCTCAGTTCCAGCTGCCTCCACAGCCTCCCAATAACAAAGTACAACCCAAGTCATCCTTCATTCAAGGCATAACCAGGATGGAGGTACTCCTAGGACATATTGCTGCATAACCATTGGAATCCTCTCCATTATCATTGTGGGGACATTGTGGGTTATCTTGGATAGCTTCCCCTCTACAACATGAAGCAAGGCTTCATCTCCACCCTACCTCCACTAGTCAAGCAAAGGTCCTCGGATGTCCATCTCATCGGAAAGATCCTATATTTGCATATCATTCAAAACATATAAGACTCGAGTACATATGTATATAAAACTTTATGAACAAAAATTCATAAAAAGTAAAAGACTTACCCATATCTCCCCTTGCTCCTCCAGGAGGGAGAGCGAGCTTAGCATTTCCACAAAATTCTATACCTACATAGGGAAATTTATCCAATATAGGCATCTGTCGGCTCCACCATGATTAGAACTCATCATCATAACCAATCTTGCCTCCACCACCACCACCATAGCGGAGAAATATATCACCCCATCAAGTAATTCTAGGCTCATGAGGTGGGTAGGGTGGCAGTGTAACAATGGGACCAAGGGCAGGAACCCTCTCAAAGAAGAACACTACTAAAATAATTGCGTAACCAAAGTTCTTCTTCTTTCCTCTCCTGCAATCAGAAATTTGATTCTTCATGATCAGGACTAATCCCAAGCACCATTCATACATCACTCATCGTAGACATTCCACTACTATGCGCATATGAGTCCATGTAGCTAAATGTAAAGCGGGTGATCCCACCACTCTGGAAATAGTGCTCACTATCACTTTCAAAGGAAAGCTAGTGATCTATGAGATTAGGATTTGGGTCCTTGATTTATGATTATGTCGATGTAATATTGAACACTGAAAGGGTCACCCCCTCTATCGGTATCCTCCATGTTCACATGTGCTCCTCTATGAGACAAAACCATGATAAAATATACATCCTTTGCAGTAAGCTCCAAGGTTTCTCCCTGAAGGTAAAAAAAACCAAGATCTTGGTCTCATAAGTTCACCAATCTTTCTAGGAACCAAACTTGTGCCCTCATGTTTGATGTGTGGTAGAACTTGAGAAAAATGCACCTTTGTAGAGAATTTAAATTCATGGAATCACCCATTGCAAGCCGATCCCTGTCCTCATGTTCCCTTTCACGACACTCTAGAACCATTTTCACCTGCCCAAACAAAATTTTAACCATTAAACTTTTCTTAAAACCATCTCTACAGAGTATTTGCAATTGTTCAGTGCATACATCATGAACCATTCACATGTTTCTCATTGTCAACCCATGGTTACATTGTGAACATGATTTAAAAACGAGCCACCTATGATTACTGTTCAGTTCCCTTAAGGTAGGACAAAAACCAAATTTAAAACATGAAATTTAAAAATAAAGGCATTAAAATGAAGTAGAGGGATATGTGAATTACCTGCACTTCATGGAATGAAGAATCGTCCACAAGATTTCCCACACTGATCGTTTGAAGTATAGAGGTAAAATGGCCCAAATATGGTAAAAACTCAAATGCTATGTTTTTAACTCTATTCTCAACTATTTATAGTAAATATTTTTTAATTTTTACCCACTTTTGTATAGTTGAAGTTATTTTTCTGTCATATGAACTAATACATTGTGTCTTTACCTATGTTTTACAGGTCCTGGATGAATTGAAGCATGATTTCCTTTGCATTTGGGGTAGATCTGGTTCCCTTTACATATTTTACAGATATACATTATTCCATGATGAAATTTAGGATATATTTTCATCCATGGAATATGATGTACGACCACTCCTTACCTTGCAAACATCGTTGTTCTTCCATGGTTAGGGCCTCCTTTACATGGGTAACCCTAGTTAGAACATTTTCTTGTCATTCTGGTGCCCATGCCGTAGTTGTGCTAGGTTTCTCAAGCCCTTGTAGTCCTTTTTCATACCAAAATGAACCTCATTTTGCATATTTTACCAAGCTACCCTTGATATTAAGGCTCCCCACCATTATGGAGTTATCTTTAATCCCTGGTCTGCCTCCTTAAAATTGACTAGATAACTAAGTTACTTATTCTTTTAGACTTGTTAAAGTAATTGAATGATCATCCACATTATTGGTAGTTTACCCATTTTTTGAACCATGTGGATTACTTACAAAAAGTGAATACTCTATTTTATTTGGAATCTAGAAGATGTCATGTTCCCAATTAAATAATTTCCAAATAAGAATATTTGCAAATAATGTTTCACCAACCTACTAGTTCCCTAGGTTAAGATGGAGACATAAATTTTGTAATAAGGGGATATGGGACCCAAAATGACTTTAGTTTACCATATTCACATTTAATTGGGTCACATAAATAAGGTGGCATGAGTTCATGAAGACACTTGGAAGCTTGTGAAGACTTTGGGTGACTAGATTCCCAACACACTAGGCATGATATTCATCCAAATTCAAACACATAGGTAATGTAACATTATTGGATGGTAATGTGGTGTCAAATATCATACAATGAGCCAAGAGAGTTGAACTGCTAAAGGAGGGTAACTCCCATGGAAGAGGAAGATACTAGAAGACAAGGTGTGCCAATTGGAAGGAGATTCTATGCACTCTATGAAAACAAATGATGGAAGATTCTATGACAAGTATCACAAATTCAGACCTGATTTATGACATATGACAAGTATGAAATGTAAGGGATAAAAATATCCACCAAGACGTAGAATTTGGGAGTTATAGGCAGCCATTTGAATTGGGGAAAGAATTGGAGCATGAAGAGGAAGACAAGTGTCATGAGAGTTACTAAACCACTAATATGAGTTGGAGGAATCTCATGGAAGGAATTTAGACCTTAGGAGGAATCATGAAGTTAATAAAAGGATTTCATGAGGAAGGATAATATATTTTTATCATTTGTTAATTGTCCTTTGGCATTTTGGAAAGCTTTTGCTTGTCCATTGCATGATGAGTGTTCACTGTCCCTGCTTGTGAACCAATTTCAAGGGAGTTAGATTCCTTTCCAAGTTTGTTGATGGAGAGTACATTCAGAAAAATTATGGGAGATTAATGAAGGAGTTTTATTTTCAGGTTGAATCTCCATATAGTCGAATTCTCATCTATCTCCCCATTATCTCATTCCTTCTTCTCCATTTCCCAACACTCACATTTGATGACACACTTGTTCGAGTGATTCTTGCACCTTGATGAGGATAGTTGATGAAAAATATTTTATTTATTATGAATGTATTTGTAATATCATATCCATATTCTCTGTAAGTCTAAATATCATAAATACATGTGTGAAAGGCTCGCATTCCGCATGCTCTTGAATAACTAGTTTTCATGGAGTTGGCTTCAATATTGAAGTAGCTTTATATCAGATTTGTATGAGGACATTTATATGAGCTTTATGATGATGGAGAATAAAATTATTATTTATGTATCTCTAATATGATGTCCACATGATTTTTAAGTTTAAATATCATAAATACATGTATGAAAATATTTCATACTCATTCCCTTGTATCACTAGTCTTCATGGATTTTGGCTTCAATCTTGAAGTAGTTTTATACCGGATTTGTATGAGAGATATTTTGTGAGTTTGAGGATGTTGTGAAAGAAATATTTAATGTGTGAGTTTGAGGATTTTGTGAAAGACATATTCAAAATCAAATAAACTCATGTGTGAAAATATTACATTCCCATGCCATTGAATCACTAGTTTCCATGACTTTGGCTTCAATCTCGAAGGAGTCTTGTATCGCATTTATATGAGGGATGTTATATGATTTTGATGAAATTTTGAAAGCCATATATGATGTATCACTCTGTAATTTCATTTACCTATGCTCTGTGGGTCGAAATCCAAGAAATCCATATGTGAAACTCTTGCAATTCCATGCTACTAATTCACTAGTTTTAATGTATTTGACTCCCATACTGAATGAGTTGTATACCATACTTGTATGAAGGGATTTATATGGTGTTCAATAATATTAGGGAATCTATTTGTATTATTTATATGGTCCCTATATGTCACATACTGGTCTGAACCTTTAACTCTACCTTTCATATGTCAAAGTCGAGCTAGTTATGCAATTTCCCCATAAGCAATTTCACTAAGAGTTATCAAACGAATGTGGAACTCTATAACCAGTTTGAAGAAATAATAACCATGTGTAATGACATTCCATGAGTTTTTATATCAGTCCCCATACTCGTATTACAAATTTTGGAGGTTCGTACATGAGTTGGGAAGCCCAGTTGGCATACACTCTATGCGAAATTTCATCACAATTTCCTAGTAATTATTGGCCTTTCTGTCATTAGCACCAAACAAGATTGCAAAGGTATAAAGTATGATAAAAAGTATAGATACACTAAATTGATATGTTTCAATTCTCCCCATACCATATCCTTTCAAATTCGGGACCATTTGGTGAAATTTGGAACCGTAGAGTCATGACTAGTTAGGCTCGATTTTTTCCCGAATTGCACTTTTCTTCAAAATTTCGAAAAAAGGGACATTACAGATGAGTATCTTCAGGTATAGGTTTATATATTTTCCTGACCCAGAGGACTAAAATTACATAAAAGGAACATTTTCAAGCTTAGTTTTCTCTTTTTTCGCTCTCTAGACCTAAACATGAAAAATATCCTAGCGTTCTTTATGTCATTGTCATGCTCGTTAAACCCTAGTACAAAGCATCGAGTTTACTATTGTTTGTCCAATTCTCGTAAATAAATGGAACTTTCTAAGTGTGTTATAATTTTTGTTCCATTTAGATCATCAAGCAATGAGTCCAAATTATTGATGCAGTGAATAGGAATGAATTATACGAACGGAACAAGTCAAATCTCACAGGATACATACACATATTGCTCAGAGAATTATAGTATTATCTTCATTACATAATACGGTGTTACATAGGAAAATAATTCAAATCATTATTGATGAATTCGAATCACCCAACTGAATGTGTCTGACTTTGAATGCATATCTAACTAAAGATGTATCAATCAATATAAGAGTCCAAGTAGTTAACTGCCAATCTCTAATCTAGTCAAGTAATTAGTTAAAATCAGTCTAACTGGAAGGGGTAGGTGAGAAAAGGCACCTCCCCACATGCAACCATGCATAACTAGAGCTAACTAAAATGAAATTGAACTAACTGAATGTAACTAAGGAATAACTAATATTAACTAGTTCCAACTCCAAATGACTAAACGAGGTTGGTGCCAGGTGTTAGCACTAAATTTATTTTTTTCAAAATTGGTCTTATTGCCTTAAAAATTTTAAGTTTTCATGGGTGATTGAGTTGGTTTCCAAATTTTTCTCATTAAGCTATTTCCAAGTTGGCAAAGAAAAGAAGTTAAAGGCATTTTAGGTAAAAAGAGAAATAAGTTTTTCACAAGTGGGGAAAAAATTTTTATTCACTTTTGAATGAAATTTATAAAATGGGTTTTATAAACCAATGATTGCATTTATATTCAAGCTTATATAATTTTGGATGTTAAAGAATTTACTTTGTCCAAGCCAAAAAATGGACCTCGTACTCACCAAACCAAGTCCTCCATGAAGGTTCAAGCGCTAAGCTTTCACAAGATCTAATACCTTTCTTTGTTTCTTAAGGTATAATCAAACCATGAGCACATATAAGCAATCAAAAGGATAGTTGTTGTTGCATGTGGGATATATTTCCATAAAGTTTTGAAAAAACTTGTTAAGAAAGTGATTGCTTTTGTGGAACCATATGCATAATTTATTGTAAATGTCTACGGTATATTTTTTCACGCCGGCAACAAAATATCATTGGCAATAGCAATGACTTAATTGATATACATTAAATATGTGATCTTTTGGATACCAGGAGATCATTCCGAAAGAAGAGACGGTGGATAGATTACCAATATCTAATACAAATGAATTTTTCGCAATAAATAATATTGGGATAATATATTTGCAGTGAACTTTAATTGAAGATTTTCTAAAAAACATTACGATCTTCAATGCGAAGATTGTTCATTCTTTTGTGCATATAAGAGTATCTGGAGGGAATCAGAAATAGGTGTATTACTGGATTGTTCAAAATGTTGGTACAAAGAAGGATTTTAATTACTGGATTGTTCAAATTGTTGGTACAAAGAAGGATTTTACTGAAGGAAAATGCAAGCGCCTGCGGTAGAGTGTAAGATATGAACTTATCCATTGACCAGCAGTGAGTGAGTTTCAAGAAAATGAGCATTTGACAGTATTTCATCAAGCAAAAATAAAACCGAGCTATATCACCTGTAAATTAAATGAGGAATCAGTGGTGCAGGTCAATACAGGTGGTGAACATTCATCACTCAGAAAAATAGACTGACAACATGAAATAATTCTGCTATTTAAATATGCGCGAATAAAACAACAATTGAGATCTGCGGCATGTTGTTAAAGGATGGGTAAAATCAAAGATCAGATCAGTAGCTGAAATCATCCAATGACCAAAATTATTTCAACGAAATCAACTAGCACGAGGTAATGAAAATTTTCAATTCACAGAATCATTTCAAAGCCTGCATGTTTCAAAGGTAATGATTTGGCGGACAAAGGATCAACGGCTCATATAAATTCTGCGTTGTCAACAAGCACCGAGAAATTTATTTTTAAAATCTGCACAATTTTTATGCTACCGACAAATTGATACACGTGGAAAAACAACATGTTTTAACCAAATAGATCAACTTCCTAGAAAAAATTCGGCTGGGTGGAAGTATAGTTGATTTAATTTCTAAAAACTTAGTGGAATTTTATATGATGGATAAGTAAAGAAACATCTCGGGTTTATCAAATGGCTCAATGATTGTGAATTGTTTCACTAGCACAAGTAAACTGGATATTAAATGTTCAAGGGAAATAATAGAAGGGATACGATTTGTATCACTCTCACCAATGAGACATGCAAAGATCTGATGACTAAATTGCACAAGGGAGTATGTTCAAATCTGAAGGTTCCAACTTTACCTACATTTCTTTCACGTGATAGATTTGCAATGCCCAAGATAGAATTTGAACGTCTACATATAACTGAATTTATTATGCCTTTGGTATGAACAAGAGAGTATCAATCATTTTTTACAGAGACTCAAATGAATGGTTTTTCTTATCATACAAGTCCATGGAGATGACTATATAAAAGAATTTCAAACTTAATTCCACATGCAGATGACTGTATACATGAAATTTGCATTTTGTTAGTCAAATGTTGGTGATGTGAGTGAAATGTCTTGGGTACATTTTAGACACTAGATTTCCTTCTAACTTCAATAAAATCACTTGTAATGGAAGAATATTATTTAGTCCCAACATTTAAAGACAAGGTTCCTTAAGCAGTAGAACATGTTTTTTATAAAAATGATTGTTTTAGTCATTTCATTCAGAGAACTGTTTCTAGAAAAAAAAGAAGAATTTTACAAAAATGAAAGAGGTTTTTCATCATAACATGATGATATACAATAAAATATCTCAGTTTTTACACAGGTGCTAAGGATTGGGAGAAACGAAGTCATCTTTAGAGGGAAAATAGTGATATTTCAAAATGACTGTTTTAGTCACAAAATTCAAAGAATTGTTTCAGACAACTGGAGTTGAATTTCAGGAAGGTGAGGGAGGTTTTTATTCATAACAGGCCTATATTAAAAAAAATCCTTGAGTTGTTACATAGGTATTATAGTTTGAGATAATTCAAAATATCTTCATAGGTATTTTTCCAGAAATTTACAAGTTTACTTCTGATTCATCAGTTTCAAAGGAAGATTCCGAGGAGTTGGAGGTGAATTTGGAGAAAATAAGACATGGGTTTTGTCGAGAACATGGCCAGTTACAAAAATATCTCCCATATTTCACACAACTATCACCATTACAGATATGAAGGAGGGAATTTGAAACTTATTGTTCAGTAGTCCGCATCATGAAATGAAGGAAATTTTGTGTAACTGTTTCTATTTTTAGAGTTCAGTTAGGTTTCGAATTGAAGGTTGGGTAGAGGTTATTTTTCTATAAATTCAAAGGTAATTGATGTATCAAGGGTTGGAACCTGTAGGATTGTAATCATGTTTTTTTTATAACCTTTTTGAATAAAATTACAGAGCTGAATGCTAGTTGATCTTCAAAGATTCATGTGTTGTTTATGTTATAGTATGTGCTTTCTTTCTTTGTAAATATTTTCTAAGTGTTTACCTTCCATTTTGTTTTCTTTCATGTCTGAATGCAATGTTTAATAGTTTCAGAATTCATACATGTATGCTCTGGCTATTGTTTCAGATATTCACAAACATTTCCTCTAAAGTTGATATGGATTTCATCCTATGATGCTCTATATTGATGGACTGTTCATGTTTCTTTCTTATCGCCTAAAAATCAATGAATGATTGTAGCTAAATAATTATCTTTCCTTTGTTGAGATTCTATATAGGAAGCTTTGTATTATCTTTATCTATTTTGACTCCATTTCCCAATGGTTATATGTGTTGTTTCAACCATTTCCATAACTTAAAATTGTTGACTCCAATATCTGGCCTTGTTAAATTTATATCTGAGAGATCCCTCTCTAGAAAGAAAAGTCAGTTTCTTTCTAAAAGTGGTTTTTGTTGTTACCTTGAGATTACCTTTCACAACCTCAGGTATATTTTGAGTGATAACAAATTGGCACCATTGCCGGGGAGCGAAGGTTCAAATCTTCCCTGGGTATGAACGACATAGTTTCATATTTGAATGTTGATGTTAAACAGTAGTCAGACATAAGCAAGGTTGTGTATCTTTCACCTGGGGACTCTATTTTTGAAGAATCCAGTTTTGAGAATTCCTATAAAGACTCCATTGTCAAAATATTGCAAAGTTTAAAGAGTTGAATCAATTTATTCATTTGTCGAGATGAGTTCTTTGTTTGCAAGGTATGCTCCTATGAATCATTCTCACATTCCCAGTTTTCCAAAATCGAATACCTAAAGTATATTGGCAAACATGTCTTCCAAAGTTTAAAAATCAAAAGAATGATGCTGCTGTCCTTCATTTGGTTAGATTTCATATGCATATACATAAGCTGGGAGTTAAATTGCATGATGATTCTTTAATGAAAATGTTCATGGCTACTTTAGAAGGAGATGCAAGGTCATGGTATGAAGGGATACCATCGGAAAGTTTTTATTCCCTTATTGATTTTCATACATCATTTAATGAACATTAAAAATACCAATACCTCTCCTTGTTGTTGGTTCAAGATTGTTGTACACATGTTAAAGGTTTCAATGGAGATTTGGAAAACATGTATAGTGATGATGAGTTAGTGGATGAAGAGATTTTCGAAAGTTTATATGAGAACCCATTTCAGAAAAAAGAAATACAAATTAGTATTTTTCACATTCAAGAAAAAACTCAGCAGTTAATAATTTCTTCCTCGACTGAAAGAAACATGAGCCAAAACTCTGATTCAACTAGCTACATTTCTTTTCTTGAAGTAGATGATAATTTGCAGTAGTCTTGTTAATCTTTTTGTGACCAAGAAGGAAGTTGGGATGGTCAATCAAACCCTTCTTCATATTATAAAACTTGTGAAGTTTTATTTAAAGATGAGGCTGCCTATTCCCAATCAGAAAATTCCTTTTTGCAGTAGCAATTTCCTCTAAGTTCTAATGCTTCTGTGGGTGATTACATAAAGAATTTTGATTCTGGAAATTTTCAGTATTACAGTCCATCCACATGTTTATTTTTTGAAGTTGCAAGTAAAGAAGAATCAGATTTTGAGTTAATGGTTGAAGAAAGACCTTTGTGTGTTGATCACATTCAAAATCTTCTTGAAAATTTACATGAACATACAAAGCCCCATCTGCTCGCTGAAGATGAGAAAGATGAACAGACACGCAATCAATCTCAACACGTGGAAAAATTGGTGGTTTGTGACGAGGAAATGAAACACAAAGAAATAGATGAGGATTATCAATGGGATGCTTCTTTAAATCTTTCCAATTAAGAATTTTTTTGTCAACAAAACATGTTTTTGCTTGATCTTGTTGAAAAAAAAAATGATAATCCTTTTGAAGTATTTGAGAAGAATGGATTTGTAAAGTCGGAAATATTAAATGAGGTTGTTGATATTTCATTTGAAAACAGTCATGACAATTCCTTTCAAATTTCTTGTGAAGATCAGTTTGACAATATGCAAGAGGAGTTACTTTTTGGATAGCCTTGTCATAACAAACAAGAGGAAGAAGAATTATTGGATAAATTGCTTGATTGGATTCATTGGAATTCAGACTTTGCTTGATTCGGAATTTGATGCTAAGTAAGATAGGTAGATAGGTGTGAATAAGCTCAACATGCCGAGCATTTATTTTAGCAGTTTTCAGTTTGATTTCAGTTTCAGTTTCAAAGTTCAGGTTTGCAGTTACATTTGGCTTCAATCTTCAGAGAAGGGGTGACAAGTGATAGGTTACGGGTTGACAGAGTGGGATTTTTTTGTGGAATGGTTTCAGGTGACACGGTTACATGTCTGAACATGTTGAGGATTTCAGAAAAGGTTGGGAAGAACCCAATGGATTTGGCAGCTGGTCTATGGGGTTCTTTTCTACCTTGCAGGGAGGATAGCATCCCTAGTTACAGCTAGTTGTTAGCACTAAATTTATTTTTGTCGGAATTGGTCTTATTGCCTTCAAAATTTTAAGTTTTCATGGGTGATTGAGTTGGTTTCCAAATTTTTCTCATGAATCTATTTCCAAGTTGGCAAAGAAAAGGAGTTAAAGGAATTTTAGGTAAAAAGAGAAATAAGTTTTTCACAAGTGGGGCAAAAAGTTTTATTCAGTTTTGAATGAAATTTATAAAATGGGTCACATAAACCAATGATTGGATTTATATTAAAGCTTATATAGTTTTGGATTTTAAAGAATTTACTTTTTCCAAGCCAAAAAACAGACCTCATACTCACCAAACCAAGTCCTCCATGAAGTTTCAAGCGCTAAGATTTCACAAGATCTATTACCTTTCTTTGTTCCTTAAGGTATAATCAAACCACCAGCACATGTAAGAAATGAAAAGGAGAGTCGTCTATTGCATGTGGGATATATTTCCATAAAGTTTTGAAAAAACTTATTAATAAAGTGATTGCTTTTGTGCAACCATATGCATAATTTGTTGTAAATGTCTACGACATATTTTTTCATGTCGGCAACAAAATATCATTGGCAATAGAAACAGCTTAATTGATATACATTAAATATGTGATCTTTTGGATACCAGGAGATCGTTCCGAAAAAAAGAGATGGTGGATAGATTACCAAAATCTAATCTAATCCTGGAAATGAATTTCCCACAATAAATAACATTGGGATAATTTACTTGCAGCGAACTTTAATTGAAGATTTGCTAAAATATCTTATGAGCTTCAATGCCAAGATTGTTGGTTCTTTTGTTCATATAAGAGTATTTGGAGGGAATCGACAAGAGGTGTATTACTGGATTGTTCAAATTGTTGGTACAAAGAAGGATTTTACTGAAGGAAAATGAAAGCACCTGCGATAGAGCGTAATATATGGACTTGTCCATCGACCAGTTGTGAGTGGGTTTCAAGAAAATGAGCATTTGACAGTATTTCATCAAGCGAATATAAAACTGGGCTATATCACATGTAAATTAAATAAGGAATCAGTGGTGTAGGTCAATACAGGTGGCAAACATGCATCACTCAACAAAATAGATCAACAACATGAAATAATTATGCTATTTCAACATGCACGGATAAAAAAACAATTGAGAACTCCGGAATGTTGTTAAACAATGGGTAAAATCAAAGGCCAGATTAGCAGCTGAAATCATCCAACGACCAACATTATTTCTGCGACATCAACTAGCACGAGGTAATGAAAATTTTCAATTCACAGAATCATTTCAAAGGCTGCATGTTTCAAAGGTAATGATTTGGCAGAGAAATGATCAACGACTCATATAAACTCCACGTTTTCAACAAGCACGGAGAAATGTAGTTTTAAAATCTGCGGAATTTTTATGCTGCTGACAAATCAATACACGTGGAAAAACAACATGTTTTAACCAAATAGATCAATCACCCAGAAAAAATTCGGATGGGTGGAAGTATAGTTGATTTAATTTCTAAAAAAACAGTGGAATTTTATACGATGGACAGGTAAAGAAACATCTCGGGTTTATCAAATGGATCAACGATTGTGAATTGTTTCACTAGCACAAGTAAACTGGATATTAAATGTTCAAGGGAAATAATAGAAGGGATGTGATTTGTATCGCTCTCTCCAATGAGACATGCGGTTAGCCTATGATTAAATTGCACAAGGGTGTATGTTCAAATCTAAAGGTTCCAACTTTACCTACATTTCTTTCACGTGATAGATTTGCAATGCCCAAGACAGACTTTGAACGTCTACATATAACTAAATTTCTTATTCCTTTGGTATGAACAAGAGACTATCAATTCATTTTTTATGGACTCTCAAATCAAATTGTTTTTCTTATCATACAATTCCATGGAGATGACTTTATAAAATAATTTCAAACTTAATTCCACATGCAGATGACTATATACATGAAATTTGCAATTTGTCAGTCGAATGTTGGTGATGTGAGTGAAATGTATTGGGTACATTTTAGACACTGGATTTCCTTTTAACTTCAATAAAATCACTTGTAATGGCAGAATATTATTTAGTCCCAACATTTAAAGACAAGGTTCCTAAAGGGGCAGAACATGTTTTTTATAAAAAATGACTGTTTTAGTCATTTCATTCAGAGAACTGTTTCTCGCAAACAAAGAAGTAGTTTCCAAAATGGAAAGATAATTTTAATGATAACATGATCATATACAATAACCTCTATCAGTGTTTACACAGGTGCTAAGGATTGGGAGAAACACAGTCATATTCAGAGAGAAAATGTTCAGATTTCAAAAATGACTATTTTAGTCACAAAATCAAAATAATTTTTTCTTACAAGTGGAGTTGAATTTCAAGAAAATGAGAGAGGTTTTTATTAATAACAGGCCAATATTCAAAAACCTCATTCAATTTTTACACAGGTATTATAGTTGGAGAGAATTGAAAATATCTTCACAGAGTATATTTCCATAAATTTACAAGTTTACTATCTGAGTCATCAGTTTCGAAGGAAGATTCCGAGGAGCTGGAGGTGAATTTGGAGAAAATAAGACATGGGTTTTGTCAGGAACATGGCCAACTAAAAATAATTATCCCATATTTCACACAGATATCACCATTAGAGATATGCAGGAGGTACTTTGAAACTTATTGTCCAGCAGTCCGCATCCCAAAATGAAGGCAATTTGTTGTAACTGTTTCTATTTTTAGAGTTTAGTTAGATTTCGAATTCAAGGTTAGGTAGAGGTTATTTTGATATAAATTTAAATTTAATTGATGTATCAAGGGTTGGAACCCATATTATTGGACTGATATTTTTGTGGGAACCTTTTTGAATAAAATTACAAAGCCGAATTCTAGTTGATCTTCAAAGATTCATGTGTTGTTTATGTTACAGTCTGTGCTTTCTTTCCTTGTGAATGTTTTCTAAGTGTTTACCTTCCATTCTATTTTCTTTCATGTCTGAACGTAGTGTTTAATAGTTTCAGAATTCATACATGTATGCTCTGGCTATTGTTTCAGATATCCACAAACATTTCCTCTAAAGTTGATATGGAATTCATCCTATGATGCTCTATATTGATGGACATTTCATGTTTCTTTCTTATCGCCTGAAAATCAATGAATGAATTTAGCTGAATAATTATCTTTCCTTTGTTGAGATTCTATGTAGGCAGCTTTGTATTATCTTTATCTGTTTTGACTCCATTTCCCAATGGTTATATGTGTTGTTTCAACCATCTACATAACTTAAAATTGTTGACTCCCATATCTGGCGTTGTTAAATTTATATCTGAGAGATCCCTCTCTGGAAAGAAAATCTAGTTTCTTTCTAAAAGTGGTTTTTGTTGTTACCTTAAGATTACCTTTCACAACCTTAGGTGTATTTTGAGTGATAACACCGAGACTCTGAGTGACTCCTAAAATGTAGGGATTGGCCTAGGAGGATCCTAAATTGATGCATGCAAGTGCAGTCAGTGGCAGATAGCCTCTATTGATGTTCCCCACACTCTATTAACTGGTACATGTGGACCCATTATGCCAAGTGGACCCAATGGTACTAGTGGAAAAAATAATTAAATAAATACTCCTAAGTTAAGATAAAATAATATAATAGACAGTTTGGTTAGGGGAGGATTATAAATCCTAACACCCCCATGAATCCTAACTTGGACAACTATGGGTGTTAGAAACAAGGCCAGAATTCACCCATATACAATATAAAAGATAAAAAATGTTTCTAATAAACTAAGGAAATAGGGGAAAACATCATGGGAACCAGGGATAATTTTAGGGGCGAATTTTAGCCTAGTGGGCTATTTTTCCATGTTTTTCTCCCAAAAAAGGTTCACCATTTTGCATTTTTTGAAGCCCTATTTTGCCCAATTTTGATGGGGTAAACTTGTTTCACACTAAAAATCGCCAAATTATTATATAAATGATATAAATCCTTGGAAATTAAAATATTTTTTCAAAAATATCATCAATCATTTTATAGTTGGCGTTTTCAGAATTGGTAATATTCGGCAACATTTATACACTTTTAAATAAGTATGGTTCCTTAAAATAATCCTTGATGGGAACTGCCCCCCTCAAAATAAGAAGGAAACAGGAAAATGCAAGTTATCTTTAAAACAAAGAAAATTCCTCTTAGAAAAACAACTTTTCAAAAACACCGCTACAAATTGAAGCACTATGTTGGATCATGGTTCTTTTGTGCAACAACATCCTGAAGATGTGCATGTGAATGTCTCAATGTCCTTCTGAACTGATGATTCTGTGTGTTTCTTCTTCTGTATGGAAGAGGTGGAGAATGATCAATTTTCTTCTTCTCTGGGCCAAGTGGTTGATCATTCGCTCTCAATGTAATAACCCAAAAATTCATAAAAATTTAAAAAATTTCATGTAACATAAAATGTTGTAAGGATGTCACTGTTATGAAACAATAAGTGCTAGTGGTTCCTCAAAAAGTAGTAATTAGAATTGAACATTGTAATTCTTTAGTTCTATATAATTTATTTGTTTATCTTGAAGTACCATGTTATGGATGTTAAATTTAGCAGTTTATGTTTCAGAAGGGTAGGAAAGGAAACTACATCTAAATATGATGCTAAGTGTGTTATTACTATCTTATGTCAAGTAGGAAAGAACCTTAGATGAGATAGGGGATTACTTAGCTTATAGCTAACGCATTGAAATGATGCTTCTTTTATAGGTTCTAAACAGGTAAGCAGTTTTGTTCCTGAGTAAATTCCAGATCGAGAATAACACTCAACAAGCATAGGATAAAATGCTAGTTAAATTGTTTGTTTTGCAGCTTGTCCCCGTAAAACGTATTGTTAGTATTTCTATGGTTAGAAATCTGCATGGATGTTTGTAATAACACTATTGTAAAAGAATGGGTTTAGTGCATTTATGTTTACCACCACAATACTTGTTCCATTAATCATCCTCCTTGTGTTTTCATGCTCAGATGGTGTATAATAAGGACAGTTCTACTTCTGCCATTAATAGCATAGTGGTCTAAGAAGTATATAAAATAGAAGATATGTTAAACAATTTTTCAACCAAAACTACATATCTATCATCCATGTTGGTATAAAGTACTATTTATATTTGTTTGAGTTCTTTCTAATCTTTAAACATTCTATGTTAGTGATTCTCCTAAATCAAGTATTTACATTTGATTTTCTTGTGTTAGAAATCTCATTTTATATGAGTTTTTGTAGATAAAGAATATATTTGAATTTTAAGAACTATTCTTAGACTAAAACCTATCTTAAAGATCTATATGGTTATGTATTTCTATGGAAGGTTAGTTCACCTCCATCGTTGGTATCTTACTATTTCAAAAGTAAACATTATTTTTAAAACAATAAGGAGAACATAGATAATTTAAAGTTGTACATATGACCCTAGAGTAAATAAACATCAAACACAACTCTTTGATTAGTGAAACAAGAAATCAAACAATGATAATGACACTTATGTGATGATATCATAAGGTTTTGACTTGTAAACCAAATGATTGTGCATGTTAAAAATGAGACTATCAAACTATAGCCTAATACCCATAATTGCAAATCATTTATGTGGACACGTGGTTGGTGGTTGAAGATTAGGGTTTAGTTGACTTTGGAGGCATCGAAAAGGCTTGTCTTAACCCTAAAATCACATTTGCTTGGTCTTGGCTATGGAGTGGTCAATCTGTGAGCTCATGGCCGCCAGGTTTGTTATCACGCCTCCATTCATTTGCATGCAAGCCTTCATGAGCCATAACGAGATGGTGTAGAAGGAGTGTGCATGAAGTTTACTACTGTCGTGAGGTGGTTTTGACTGTTGTAAAGAGTATTGTGATTGGCTTGTATTCGCCTTGTTTTTGATGTGTGAATTTGAACTCTGTGAGTGTAAAGAGTGCAAACAAGGTTGTTTGCTATGTGAGTTGAGTTCTTGGTTTACTGTTCATTTCCTTAACGATGGTTTGGTTCATTCATTGTCACGGCCTAAGACTTCACTTCTGAACACTGCTATTGCATTTCCTTGTTGGTAGGGCTCCATTACAGCTCGTGGAACTCACGAGGAATCTAGGGTTAGCTCACAGCTTCCAGACAGCTACGCCATTACTCCATTAATTTATGATTTATAAGTTTTTAATATACGGGATTTGATTGTGGAAGTTCTTCATGGTGACTTGATTTTTATTAAACCCCATCAACAGAGCTTCTAAGAGGGCATCCACCCTGGTAAGCCTCGGTTCCACCTGGGGTTCTCCTGCATGAATTGTTAGGTGGATTAAGATGGTTCTATCATGTGTTGTAGTTGTTGGTCCAGCTGTGGTTATTAGATGCTCTATTTGTTCGTTTTAATTTCTATTTAAAAATCCCTAGTGGTTGTTTATAATGGAAGAATTCGGGCTCTCTCAGTTGATACTTAAGGAATTAGGTTTTGAGCCCTTCCAGCCATGATTAACTTATAAAAGTGTTGTTTGGAACTAGTATTTAAGCAGTGACTCTTACTGTCAGGCCATTGGGTCGTTATATGCGGATTTGTTTAGTTTTTTTTAAAAGAACTTAAAGGCTGTTCTTACAACACTTCTCTTTTTTTGTAAAAGGGGATTTCGTATCCGAAACAGATGGTTGTTTTCATTTTTGTGAACTCTATTTATGTATAGATACTTTTATGCAAGATTTTAAGCTTTGGCTGATAATGTAAAGGATGTGAACCGAGACTCAGTTTGTTTAGTTTCATTTTTTAATATTTATAAGACATATTACAGCTTAAAGCTGAATTAATAGTATCTATGTTTGTTTAATATTTATATATTATTTTTATGCTAGCTGTGTTTATTATTAAATACCTTTGAGGAATTAGGTTAAGTGGATTATTAGTTAAATTTTTTTTCTTCGAGATGAATTATAATTTAAAGGTAGTTCGCAGTGGAATTCTTTGTTAAAAGCATTATTATTAATGCAAAAATGAATTCAGAAGATAGAACACATAAATGATATTAGTGAACAAAATTACCTATCTTATGTACTTTTTGGATTTTACTGCTAGATTTTTTATAATTATAATTTATGATTTTATTTGGTTATAAAAGAATAGTTCTTTTATAAATCTTAAATTTTCTTTAAAGTTACAGAGCTAGTAATGTTGTTTTACTAACCCTAGTTTACATTTTCACATAAGTAAGCTAAATGGGTAATTATTTAACATAATTTACTATTTTACTAAGTTAAACCTAGTTTAGATAATTTACTCTTCCTATATTATCTATTTAGTATTACATACTAGGTTTATAATATGTAACTTTGCTAGTTTTACTATATAAAATATTACAAATACTAATGTGTATTACTTAGTCTTGTTCTTCTATCTTTATTTAGTTTATTTAAATACTTTAATTAAATAACACAAATACAACTAAAGTTCTATAAATAATTTACACAAAGTCCTGTAGAAAGTAACCATTTGCATCTGCATTCATATTTTATTGAATCTACTTATTTGAAAATAAAATAAACCTACTATACTAGAGTACTACCTTGCAAAGTTTTACTAACCCTAGTTTACATTTTCACATAAGTAAGCTAAATGGGTAATTATTTAACCTAATTTACTATTTTACTAAGTTAAACCTAGTTTAGATAATTTACTCTTCCTATATTATCTATTTAGTTCTATAAATAATTTACACAAAGTCATGTAGAAAGTAACCATTTGCATCTGCATTCATATTTTATTGAATCTACTTATTTGAAAATAAAATAAACCTACTATACTAGAGGAATACCTTGCAAAAGGTGTGGAAAAATATAGTTTAGGAAAATTTTCCTATCTATCAGATAACTCAGAAATTTCTTTACTAATTTACCCTAATCTAGCTAGTTACTAATTTCCATGGCATATATAATTCTCCTATTTATCCCTAACAGAAATAAAACAAAAATATACTATATTAATTAAAAACTCTTAAACTTTATAGATACAGCGAATAATTTAAATAACTGAACTAAGCAAAACCTAGAAGTGTAGATGAGGTGACAACAACTTAAGGAAGCTATTCCTCCCAACCAACTCCTGGAGAAGAGTTGGACTGCAATTCTCAGGACCCCTGAGCTTGTCTCCTAGTCCTCTTGGTAGAAGTACCAAGTGAAGTGATATAGTCTTGAAATTCCTATGCAACTCTACTAAGTGTTGAACAGTAACTCAGTTTTTCTTACAATAGTATGAACTCATCTTATAATAGTTTTACTACTTCAGGTCTTCAACACTTATCCCTTGAAACTTACTTCAGCTAGTCCCCTCCATCGAATTCACATGTGCACTTCATTCACTCAAAATGATCACAAATCCGGAATGAGCAGCCTCAACTGTCTTCAATGGGAAGTCTTATTAGCATGCCTAGGTCTTTTGGGTCAGTTTTTACTTAGTGAGCCACCTTCTCCTGTTCCACTTTCTTGGGGAATCATGACCACAAAAATAGGGAAGTTACCACCTGCAACAACTAGAAGTAGTTTGAGGATGTTGCCAGATGTAAATATTCTCTGAACCTAGCCTCCTCCACCAAGTGACCAGTAAACACTCATTTAACAGCTTCTCTAAGTTGTTGTCTCATCTTTCATTTATTTATTAATAAAATATTCTGCAATACATTAAATTATTCTTGACCCCACTTGGTCATCAATTACAAACTTTAACATAAAATATAACATAATGTTCCTCAAAAACATAAAATTGTTTTTCGAATTGGGGCATGTGACACTCATCATGTAGAACTTTCTGGAATCTTTCTTCAACACTCTGTAAGGAGTGAATATGTGAGGGAAATAGACACATGCTCATTCTAATACTGGGACCTAGTTCTCCTTCTGTCTTCTGGATTTCCAGTACCATCTCCAACTGCATCAATAAGATTTTGATCCTGTCTAGGTTAGGATTTTGATTTGGAATGGATACTAGATATGGCTCTAGAATCTCATGAGATTCAGTCTCAATAATAGGATCATGCTATATTTTATCTGATTCATATGAATCTAAAACATATACAAAATCATCATCATCAAAAGGTAGTGGAAGAGGAGTTATACCGTCTTGTGCTTCAGATGGTGGTGTATCATACAATTGATCTTCTTAAAACTAAACACTCTGCTCAATGAAGCATTTCCTGGCTGCAACCTCCATCAACTTGTATGCTTTTGCATCTTCTGCATATTCTAGTAGAATGCATTCACTACTTTGGGCTTTGAAGGATTTCCTCTTGTTAGTGGGTATTCTAGCCCAATATTTGGAACCAAAAACTCTCATATGAGAGACATTGGGATTATTCTTATGCATTGCTTCGAATGGAGTGGCCCAACCACTAATTGATGAGGCACTCTATTCTGCAAATATGAAGAACAATTTACATATTCTACCCAAAGAGAAGGAGGGAGTTTCTTACAATGGAGAAGACATGTTTCCATCTCCTTCAGTGATCCATTCTTCCTCTCAGCCACACCATTTTGCTTTGGTGTGTATGGAACTGAGTGTTCCATTTGAATACCCTCTGATTCACAGAAATACTGAAAGTATCTTTTGTTGTACTATCCTCCTTTATCAGATCTTATTGCCTTGATTTTTTTACTGAAACTATTTTCAAACATAGATTTAAAAACTTTAAAAGTCTCAAAAAATTTAGAATTTTGTTTCAAAAAGTAGACCTAGCAGTAGCTAGAACAATCATCAATAAAGGTGAGGAAATAACTGCAACAATTAATGGAGTTTGTAGGCATATGTCCCACTACATCACTATGTATCAAATCAATTATAAAATAAACTCTACATGGCTTCCCAACTTCATACCTCTTATTTGGATGCTTACCTACCAAGCAACTAGAACATACTCCATCGAAAGTTTCTATGACAAGAAAACTGCCAACCATTTTATCATTGTGAAGTTACTGGAGATATTTGAAATTAAGATGACCAAATATATCATGCCAAATCTTGTTGGTGTTTTTAGCATGAGACAATAAATTTTTAGGAGGTGAGACACGTAAAAAATGTGATAACTCATAATCATTAGTAGAATGATTTGCAATACCTTTCTCTATGATATGTCTAGTATCCTTTTGTGTGATCTCAAATGCATCTAAATCGATTGTAACTCTCTTGAAAGATCTTGTATGAGTCATATGATAAACAAACAATAGATTATCTACAAGGGAGGGAACATAGAGAACATTATTGAACTCAGCATGCTTCACTCTGACTGGGCCCCTTGCTTCTGCTAGAATTTGGGAATCATCTCCCATGTGAATATTAGTCCTTTTTTATAGTGTGAGGATGGAGAAGGATTATTTGGAACTAACCATGTGATTGGATGCTCCAAAATCAATTATATATTTTGTTGACTGAACAAGGATAGCCTTCAAGGCATGGAACCTTTCATCATCTTTTGGTTGTGGTTCATCATCAAGCTTCTTTTCTCTTTGAGGGAGAGCAATGTTATTATGCTTGAGGAGAGAATTCATATGGTCAACTTGCTTCTTCATACAAGAGTCTTATAGATGAAAACCCCTCATACAATAGGGACACATATTCTTTTCAAACTTCTTCTTTTTATTAGAGATGGAGGCTCCTTTAGAGGTCTTACAATTCTCTTTAGGATTCAAATCAGTTTTTTATGTTCCTTTCTCTTAGAATTCCCTTTATCTTGCTCTTTGTTAGAGTATGTCACTAGGAGGGCTTGATCTTTGGAAGTCTTGATGACTCCCATCTGGATCAACTTCTCTTGCTCCAGTATTAAGGAGTCGACAAAGGAATCAAGTGAGGGAACCTTCCAATTAGGAATGGAAGCTCTCCTCGAATGAAAGATTGATACAAATACATAATACTCAAGGCCTTGTTTGTTGAGTATGGAGAGCATATGTTGCTCATCCTTTCTTTCTATTCTGCATTGTTTGTACTGAAGTGCAAGAAACTTGAATTTAGTAAAGAATTGTTGCATCATCTCAAAACTACTGGTATGTAAGGCTACCAACTCATTCTCGAGAATGTGTCCCCTAAGCTCATCTTGTTTTCCAAACAAGTATTCAATATTCTCATAGTCTTCTATGGGATTCCTCAAACCTTCAAGGTGTAAGAGGAGATATCTGGGTATATGAGTACATAGATAAGCTAAATCTTCATCAAAGAGGTTCAAAAACTTGTTTCTCTCAACTTGATGATGGGGCTCGGCCTCCCTAACAAGTATTATCCTAAAGTAGACATTCTTGCACAAGGGCAACTGCATATCTTCCCTTTAATCAACATAATTGAAGGTTGTTAGGATCCAAGGTGTAGGAGATTGAGAAACCATAATTCTTTGGTTGGAAAAGACAATATCTTCACACAAGCTATGTAACACTTGTATAATTTCACTACAAAACACTAAAAAATTTGAACTATGTTAGAATCATGCCTTCCCTATCAACATGAAAAACTTCTCAAGGTCCATCATGCCGGCATTGCTAGTCTGAATAAATTCAGAGGAAGCAAGGCACTCTTTGCGGTACTTCTATGGAAACCCAACTGCTTCTGGTGTTCAATGGAGAGTAGACATGCATGAATCTTTCTTAAAATGACTCTAATACCATGTTAGAATTGTTGTGCCATTTATATCATCAAGCAATCAATTCAAATTATTTATGCATTCAATATGAATGAATTATACAAACTGAACAAATCAAATCTCACAGGAAATAGACAAGTATTGCTAAGGGAATTACAATATTATCTTCATTAAATAATATGGTGTTACAATAGTGTTACATAGGAAAATAATTCGAATAATTAGGGATGATTTTGAATATCCCCAGTGGATGTGGTTGATTCTGACTGCATAGTTAAATAAAGATGTCTCAACCAATATTGAAGTCCAAGTAGTTAACTCCCAATGTCTAATCCAGTCAGGAAATTAGTTAAAATCAGTCTAACTACAAGTTGTAGGTGAGAAAAGCATCCTCCCCACATGCATCCATGCATAACTAGCACTAACTGAACTAAAAGTGAACTAACTTATTGTAAGTGAGGAATAACTAATCTTAACTAGTTCCAACTCCAACTAACTGAAGGAGGTTGGTGTCGGGACTCCCAGTGGCTCCTAAAATGTAGGGATTGGCCTAGGAGGTGCCTAAACTGATGCATGCAAGTGCAGTCAGTGGCATTTATCCTCTATCGATATTCCCCACACTCTAGTAACTAGTACATGTGGCCCCATTAGGAAAAGTGGACACAATGGTACTAGTGTACAAAATCATTAAATAAAGACTCCTAAGTTAGGTTAAAATAATCTAATAGACAGATTCTTCAAGGGAGGATTATAAATTCTAACAGAGTGATCTTGTCTTCCTTCACACTTGTGTTGCTGCTGCAACATTTACCAAAAATATTTTTAGGAATATGTTTTGGGCCCCCTTTGAAAATCGTAGTTTTTCTCCTGAGTTTCATTAAATTTGATTTTCTCCCACAGTAGCAGATGGTTTCCTGATTTCACTAAGGAAGAAATTTATTTTCTCCCACAGTAGCAAATGGTTTCCTGATTTCGAGCCGCTATGGCGGACTCTTCTTGGTTTTCAAGCCACTACAGCGGGTGTTTCCCTAGCTTCGAGACGCTACAGGGGAGTTTTTCTTCGACTGCGGGTCGCTACGGAGGGCCTTTCTCTGTCTCCGAGCCACCGTGGTAGGTTGTTTTCAATTTGAGAGCTGCTATGGTGGGCGTTATTATTTTACACTTTGACATCGTTTTACTCCCGCTACGACCGAAATCTTTGCAAGTCACACCCGCTATGGCGATGGAATTCACGATTTATTTTGATTTGACCTCCGGGAGCTGCTACGGTGGAATTTTCTTCCATTTTGACCCATTTTTTTTCTTTCCTTTAGGTTTTGCCATTTCATTTTTTGGTCTTCCTTAGTAGTAACCTACCTACAAATCCCGTATGTTTATCGAGAAGCATTTTCCACCCATTCGGATAGGTTAACGATAGGTGTTCATAGAACTGAGTTTCTCGCCGGCATGAAGCTCACCAATACCCATCTCGTGGGCGTTGGTGAGGGCCACGTTTTCCATGATTCGTACAGAGTTGGGGGATGGTTAGTTTTTATGTATTGTTCATGTGATGTTGGGCATGGATTTACCCTAATATACTACCACCACAATCCAAAGTTTTCTTGTACCTATGGGAGAGTTTTAGGGTCATTTTGGGGGTTTTGTATTTTAAAGTAAAACTCAGAGGTTTAAACAATGATTGACCATATTCCAGTGTGGTTTTCTAGCCATAACCCTAATCCATGTTTCATATTTTTGTTTCTAATGGAAGGAATTGACAAAGTACTATTTACTGCAGAAACCACGACGAAGAAGGGGAGGAAGAAGCTTAGAATTGCTAAAAGCGATTCTGACACAGATGTTGTTGAAGTCCCATCAGCAGTGGAGATTGAGATAGTGTACGAAGACACTAAAGATATTACAGGAGCAGATCCTGAGCTAAAATGGGGTCAAAAGTATCCTATGATGGTTGAAAGAAAAGTGCCAGAAGCTGGATTGGGAGATATGGCTTTGTACGAGAACATTTTGAGGTCTGGGTTAACCAAAATAGCCACTAGGCCAGATATTTTTCCCTGTACTGAGGTCATTGGATGGTTGTTTCCAAAAATAGACACTATAGGAATGATGTTAAATGATGAGGAGGGAAATCCTATTGCATGCATTGACATCTGCATTCATTTGAAAAGCATACAGTCTACCAAAATCAGAAATAAGTGTAACAACAGAGTGGATCAAGAGTCCAAAGTTTGACTATACAACCACAACAAAGGGGATGGTGTCTGAGGGGAAGACCTTTAGACATAAACAGTCAGGGGAATATGAGACAGCCCATCTTCGAACCCCTTTCAGGATAATAGCGTTAATGATAATCAAGTTGTATGGTAGGGCTGATGGAAAGATATATAATTTTGGATGGATTCGCCTCATGTATTATGTAGCTATGGAGGGGAAAATTTTTAACTAGGCAGATATAGCTACCAGAAACTTGTCCAAATGTGTCAGGGCAGCCCAGGAGGGTTTGAAATAGAACAAATCAAAATTTTTATGACATATTTCTGGATCGATTGTATACTCTATAGACATAGGTTTGAGAAGCTTAATTGTGTATGGAAAGAGGGGAGAGCCCCTATATACATTGCATTTCATATTCTGGGATAACAAAAAGATCAAAACCATTACCAGTTGATTTGTGAGGAGTTCATAAGGCCCCTATATAAGTTGATCTTGCTTGAATATTGTCCATGTCTATCAGAGGGAGCAGTAGAACCAATCAAAGAGTATGGAGATTATTTTTTGAAAGAAGAAGGAATGTATCTGATAATGTATGGGGGAACCAAGGCACCCTTACTACTACGCATGTATGTAACATACTACATAGCACATAAGGAGGCAGTTAGACAAGTATTTCTAGATGGTTTTGGAAACTATCTGTTCAATATCAAGAAAGTTATGTTCCCACCTGTACCTTTTTACGTGGGGAGCTATAAGTTCAACAAAGTTAAGAATGCTCCAGATTTTGTGAAAAAATTGGAGATGTTCCAATTTGGGGAGAAAAGCTTCCACTGAAATGATTGACAAGGAAAGGTGGAAGCTCACAAGGCATCTCACAAAGTGCATTTTGAGTATGCAGACTATATAGATAAAGAGGAGCACGTGTTTAGAAATATCTACAGTATGGAATCTATGAGAAAGTAGTTGAAGAGAAAAACATATGGGGTCAAGGGATGTAGTAGTAACAATGAAAAACCAGATGAAGGAAAATAAGAAGCTGCAAATAAGTTACAAGAAGAAAGTACTTAGAGGCTTGCAGCAGGGGTGAAGAAGTTGTTGGAAGAAGAGGCACAGAGAGATAAATAAGAAGCTACCAAAAAAAAGAGCAAAGAAGCTGTTTTGAAGAAAATGGCAGAGCTAGAAAAGGCCATGGTTGAAGGAAATGCAAGCCCTGAGCAATAAATGCAAGATATAGGAGGGCCTACCAAAGGGAAAAGATAGAGCAATGAAGAATTTCTTGGTGGTGGAGGTTCAGAGAAAATCAATGTTCAGGATGATCCAGAGAACTTTCCATCGACATCCGACACCATCCTTACTGGGGGACATGTGACCATAGCTGAAATGGGGATTGTACCATTTAAACCATCTAAACAATATGATGTGGCATGCTTAGAATACATTCATTTTGATCCCAAAACAAATTCCATTACATGGAGGACAAAAAAAACCTTGAGGGTAGGGACTCAGCCACCTGTGACCACAGTAATAGAGAGGACGGTCATGAAGAACATAGAAGAGAACCCAAAGTAATTGGCTTCTATGGGAATTGCAAATGCGTATGCCAATGCTCACAATGTAGACATGATTCTAGAAAAAAATGAGCAATATAAGGGAAAGATGGCTGAAATTGAGGTGTTGAGGAAAGAAGAAAAGGTAGGTAGAGAATCCAAAAGAAAATATGAAGCTACCTTATCATATTTTGAGAGGTTGCAACATGGACACCGAATTTTAGAGGAAGAAAGGGACAGTTTAAAAATCATCCAATGAAGAGTTAATTAAGGAGAAAGGAAGTTTGGAAAACAAGGTTGCAGAAGACCACTGCTAACTAGAAGGCAAAACAATACAAAACTCAGGTAGCATCATTTCAGACACAAAAGGATTCAATGGAGGTTTTATTAAAAGTGGCAAATGAGAAAATAATGGATATTGAGCCATTGACCAAGCATGCCCTCATGCTTAGAAATAAAATTTACTAGATGCAACTCCAAATAGTAGATGAGATGTTGAAAATCCGACAAGTGGAAGCTAGGTTGGAAGAGATTGTGAGTACAACTTCCCATTTTAAAGGAAAAACCCAGGATATCCTAGAAATTCTTCAAGGGTGTTTGACTTAGTTAGAAGAAACCAAGGAACCTCCAGCAAATGCACTAATCAAAGAATCAGAGAGAATAAAGCTGGAATGCAAGCTGATAGAATTCGGGAATAAAGTTGCTCAAGAACTGGTGTAGGAATCCCAGAGGACTAACAGTGTTTGCATAGAGTTCTATAGAAAGGTGCTTAAAACTTACAACCATTTCCAAACATCTGCGAATAATAGGTTAGACGAGTTACCTGAGCATAAATAATCCTTAAAAAAATTGTAGGCCAAATGGAAGGAGGATGAACTTGGTATTCAACTGATCAAAGGTTTAGATGAGAAAGTGCTTAGGACTGTAATAGCCCAGGTAGCAGTAAGCAACCATTTATTGGAAGATCAACTTTGGTTGATTCCAGCTAGGATGGGCAATATAAAAGCCCAAGTTTCCAAGCATGAGGTCACTCTTTGATTCCTAGATCTATAGGAGTTTGAGACTATAGTGACAAATGCTAATATATGGAAGCATTTCATTAATGAGGTGGCTGCGCCCACTTAAAATGTTTGTTTTATTGATACATTTTTTGTAATATTTATATTTGTCCAAATTAGCGAACTCACTAGGAGACAAAGTCCTTTTTTGTAACTGATTTGTAAAAGAAGCTCAAAGGGAAAGGAATGCCAAGGGACATTTTCAATTTGTATAAATATAGATCAAGTCGATGGAGAATAGGACTTTTCCATGCTATCTTTTTGTGAAGTTTATTGTAAGAAGAACTACTTCCTTTTATAATAAAGAAGGCTATTTTTCTACTGTAGAAGGGGTTGTGAAGTTTCAAATGCATGCTAGAGATTGGTTGAATGTTGAATAGTTTTTGTTTTAGCTTATGCTACAACTGTGAGATCATTCTAACTTAGGAATTACTTCCATGTTATGATTTGTTTTCCTGTTATTTCTTATGAAACTTATGCTGTATATTGAGTGATGAATGTTTTAATCAACAATGAGCTATCTCTTTGTTTATCTTTCTCTGTGCATTCATGTATTATGAATGATGAAAAGCTACCTATAATATTATTTATGCATGTATTATAGTACATTACTCATCATTAGATATAATCTTTCTCCTTGGTGATAGGTTAGATATAACTAGTTAGGTTAGCATAGTAGTTATTTTTTTATGATTTAGAAGCAAAAGGGGTCAGAAGATGAGAGGTAAGAACCTACACATCACATTGTGAACTCTTTGTTGTCTATATTGATTGCACTTAGATTAGGAACTTGCATATCATATATACAATAAATAAAAAAATACACTTAAACTGTGGACCCATCCACAACCAGTAAAACAAACTTTAACCATTACTTGACCTACTAGCCGGACTGTAAACCAGATGCATTCCCCATATCAAGCAATAGCAAGATAATTGGGAACATTTATTGGGGAGAATCCCTACTATTTCTACTTGGTATTTTCCAGGCCTCAACAGCTCGTTAAACTAAGGCTATGTGCTTGATTTTGAAAGAGCCTCGATTGGGTGATAGTTTACCCCTTTAATGGACCTTGACAACTAAGTATGAAAAAGGTATACATTAGTTCTTAGGAAGCAAAGAAATTTCTCTTTTGTATTGTTTTATACCTTTTTCATACTCATGAGACTAAATTTATGAAAAATCACCCCCCTAGAGTCTTCTTTGGATATTTTAGACTCTCAAAACTATGAAAGCACCACCGAGAATTTACTAATTCATGCTCGTAAAATCCACAGATCAGTGACATATCAATCATTATTCTCTCTTATCTTCAAGCTTGTAAAAAAATTAAGAAATAATCGAGTTGACTTTCTTGGACTCGTTAAAATTTAACAAGAAAGGAAAGGAAGAATTTCACTCTTTGGGTTATAACTTTTTTGGCAGCATGTCAACGCTAAACAAAGAACTATTTTGTGCCTCCTAGTAATCATGTCTCATTTTTTCACTTCTCAGATTAACTATCACTTCAAGTTATTACTCCTCCACTTGTCCTTAATACATGGGGAATCTGTTAATGTCTCCTACATGACAGATAGGTATATTTGTACCATTTGAAAACCTAAAGTTTCCTTGGGTAATATCTTTATCATTCTCACTATTCAAGGATCTTCACCCCCTGTTCAATCATCCTGATACCTATCATTCTCATTCACTGACACCCTGATGGATTCCTTCAATGTTCGACTTCAACTCATATATTCACATGGTAGGATTTGCACTAGTTTCTATGGATTTGGATGAATACCTTAGGTTACATCCTTTATAACTTAAGTTGTGCAAGATTGTGCTATTCTCTATGACACTACTTCTAGCTATTGGAGAATTCATCATTGTACTATTGTGTATTTGATCCACCATTTTAAAACATATGTGGCCCTGTCTCCCATAATATATGATGCAACTCAATCTTGTAAAGGAGCTAGTGTTCCACTTTATTGAACATGGAATCCTCAGTCATGATTTTGTACATGACTTTGATATGTCTATTTCAGGTACCTCTCTATGACCTTGGTAACTGAGTCTCTCCATGATAAAATATTTTTAATGTATTCCAATCATCGCTTCCCTCTGATCTCATACATTAGGGGGCATCTGTTATACTATGAAATGACACTTCTACATCTAACTACAGACACTGATCATGTCAGTACACAAAAGGGTAGTATGGATTGAAGTATTCTGAAAAATATAGATGAAGATAAGCTTTAATGCACATTACTTCATTTAGCCTTCCGCGTGTTTCTAAATAAGTTTTTCTTGCATTCATGACTTCTCATATTGCAAGTTGTGAATCATTCATGCGTAGCGCCATATGAAACCTGCAAATCGATGATCAAATGTTGCATTCATGGGTTCCATTTATAAGAGTCGCAGCTCACTTGAGAGATGCCTATCCATGCACCTGTGACTACCTTAAGATAATAGTTAAAAAAATAAAACATGATTAGTTAGGGGAAATTAGGTTTGAAATCATAACTTCCCTAACTCCCTTAACCATCCTAGGCCTCGTAACCTCTCATATTCAACAAGTATAAATAGAGGGGAGGGGTAGAGGATGGGGGGAGAAAGTTATATGAGCAATGTTATGCTAAAGGAATACATTGGAGAAAGGAGTAAGAAAACTCAATTCCTGGACAGCACAGAGGCTTGTCTCAGACAGGGTTGTAATGCTCACTTCTACTTATGAATAAAGAGTGATTTTCTTCCATAGTTTGTGTATACATGTTATTATTGTTATGAACTATGAAATGTATTGTTATTTATCTTTATATGCAATCATAATATTTTCATTTTTCCTTAGATAAAAACTAATATATTTGTGGAAATACATCAATATTTTTTGCAGGTACTGAAGACCTGGAGCTTGAGGAGCATTTGGAGAAAAGGATAAAGCTTGGATCAACCTTCGATAGTAGGTTACATGTTCTTTCTGTCATATTTCTCTCCCAAATTTTTTTGTAATGTTGTATGTCTGCAAGTCAAAATTTAGTACATTGGTGACCCTAGGACCCTCTGTCATAACGTAGAATCCATGAACAACAATTACATAGTGTGTATAAATGAGGGATTCACCTCACCTATTTAAATTGATCATTTGAGAATTATAATAAACCAATAGGTACGACTTCACCTTGAACCAGGGATGACTTTCCTTGGGAGACTCAAAATTACATTTTAATAATACTTTTGTAGGTGCTACTGATCCAACTTACAATGAAGGTTTTACCTAAATACTTTACATGACCAATTACATCAATGGCATCCTTGATCATAGCAACAAAATCTCTGAAAGGAGGAGTAACAATAAAAGTACAAAATAGAATATCTTCAATAGTTTCATTTATTTAACTCTCCTTCTTAGCAAGCAAGGTATTCTATAATAGCAGTAACAACAAAAAATGTACATCTAATTTGTGAGTATATATGTCATAGGAAGTTTTAAAAAATAACATTAACATCATCATCACCCATGGAACATCATTATCATGGATCATCATTATTGTGGAACATCATCATGATCATTGTCATCATCATCATGGAATATCATTATGAGCATCATCATCATCATCATCATGGAACATCATCGTGAACATCATCTTGAGCATCATCATCATTGAACATCATCATGGAAATCATCATCATCAAGCATGATCATCACATGAATCATCATCATGGAACATCACCTATGATATCATCTATATATAAATACTAAAACAACATCTGCAAATGAATTTGATATCACCCACAACATAAAGAATGTTGGAACATCATCGTCAACAAATGAATGCAAGACCCTATCCACAAATGAATGTAGGACCAATACCATCCGCAAGTAAATGTCAAAACTCATCCACAAATTAATGCAAGGCCTTCATCATCCGCAAATGAATTCATAAACTCATTCTCAAATGAATACATAACCGTCATCATCCACAAATAAATGCAAAACCTCATTTGCAAATGAATACGACACCCTCATCGTGCACAAATGAATGTAGGAACTCATTTGACAATGAATGAAGGACCATCCTTAACATAAGAATGTTAGGACACGGTCATCCACTAATGAATGCAAGGCCTCATCCATAATTGAATTTAGGACCCTCATCATCTGCAAATGAATGAATGACCTAATATGGAAATGAATGTAGGACTATCCTAAGCATAAGAATTCTAGGATACCATCATCCGTAAGTTAATGCAGGACCACTCTCAGCATGAGAATGCTAGAGCACTATCATCTACAAATAAATGAAGGACCATCCTTAGAATAAGAGTTCTAGGAAACTGTCATCCACAAATGAATGTAGGAACACTCTCGGTATGAGAATGCTAGAGCATTGTCATCCACAAATGAATGCAGGACCATCCTTAACATAAGAATTCTATGACCCTGTGGACATCTATAGGAACTCTGATAAACCCAACTACACTAACATATCTCTCCTCAAATTTCACTAACATATCAATCTCTATCGGAAACCACATCATCAACAATAGTATGATAATCAGTCCCTCTTTCTTGGGAGGTCCATTTGGACTACACCAATCTTGTCTAAAAAATATTCAAACTATATACGATACATAGGCTTAGTAAACACATCACCAACTCGTTCCTCTGTACGAACATGTTGGAGATTCATATCTTCTCTTTGAACCATATCCCACATGCAGTGGTACTTTATCTCTATATGATTTGACTTATCATGAAACATCGGGTTGTTTTTCAGCTTGGTTCAACTCTGTTTATCACATTAAATACCAGTCGCAGCCATCTCAACATCAAGCAATCCTACCAATTATTAGAATTGTTGTGCCATTTATATCTTCAAGCAATTAGTTATGAATTATGATTGCAGTAAAAGGAGAATGAAGATACAAACTCAACAAAACAAACCACATAGGAAACAGATGCATGTAGCTCTGGCAATTACAATATCATTTTCATTAATTAAATATGGTGTAACAATAGTTTACATAGGAAGAATTTGAATGCATTAGGGAGAAATTCAAATCTACCAACTAGATCTTACTGTACCTAACTGACTAGCTAACTCATGGTGTCTCAATCAATACCAGAGTCCAACAAATCAACTCCCATATGTCCAACCAACTCATACAATCAGTGATAACTAGTTAACTCAGTACAACTAAGTGTGGTAGGTAGGAAAAGGCACGTACTCCACATGCAACCATGCATTAGCCATGCATAACTAGTGCTAGCTAACTGATTGTGAGCTAACTGAAAGTAAATGGAAGCTAACTAAGACTAACTAGTTTCAACTTGAACTAACTGATGGAGTTTGGTTTCAGGACTCCCAGTGGCTCCTAAAATGTATGGATTGGTTTAGGAGGTGCTCAAACTGATGCATGAACATGTAGTAAGTGGCAGTTAACCTCTAGCAGTATTCTCCACACTCGAGTAACTCATACATGTATCCCCATTAGGCCAAGTGGACCTAATGGTACTAGTGGACCCAATTAATTAATTAAGGTTCCTAAGTTAGGTTAAATAATTTAATAGACAATATGGTAAAGGGATGATTAATAATCTTAACACCCCCACTGAATCCTAACTTGGAAAACTATGGACCCTGGTAACAAGACCATAGGTCACCCAAATATAATCTACAAGACAATTAAAAATGTTGCTTAATACAACCAAGGAAACAGGGGAAAACCTCATGGGAATGCCCCCCCCCCCCTCAAAATGAGTAGAAATAGCAAAACGAAATCTATATTTAGAAGAAAGAAGCTTCCTCCTTAGAAAAATAACTTGAGAAAAAACACAGCTACAAATTTGCAGCTCCATGTAGCAACATGGCCCATTTGTGAACCTCTCAATGTACTTCTGAACTGATGACTATGTTTGTCTCTTCTAGATGGTGAAGGTAGGGAATGATCAAGTTTATTCTTCCATGGGCCATGTCGTTGATCATTCGCTATCATCAAGTAGAACCGAACTGAAACTTTGTTGCACCACTCTATAGGGAGCTAATCTGAGAGAGATAGTGCAACTTGTTCATTCTAATACTGGGACCTTGTTCCTCTTCTGTCTTCTGGAATTCTAGCACCACTACCAGCTGCATCACGAAAATTTTGATCCCATCTGGGCTTAGGATTCTGATTAGGAATGGATACTAGATCTGGATCTAGAATCTCTTGAGATCCAGTCTTAATAATAGGATCATGCTTAATGTGATATTCTTCATCTGAATATGAATCTTGTAGCACATCATCATCATCAAAAATAGGTGGAGAAATAGGTATACCTTCCTGTTCTATTGGAAGTGTGCCATACAACTGATCTTCTTCGAATTGGACACTTCTTTCAATGAAGCATATTCTAGTTTCAACCTCCATCAATTTGTAAGCTTTTGCATATTCTGCATATCCCAGCAGAATGCATTTGCTACATTGGGCTTGGAATTCCTTCTTCTTGTCAAGTGGTATTCTGGCCCAAGCTTCATAACCAAAAAATATCAAATGAGAGACATTGGGCTTATGCCCATGCATTTATTCAAATAGAGTGACCCCAACCACTGACTTGTGGGGCACTCTATTCTCCAAATACGAAGCACATTTTACTACTTCATCCTAAAGAGAAGGAGGTAGATGTTTGCAATGGAGAAGGCATGTTTCCATCTCTTTCATGATCTGTTCTTCCTCTTAGTGACACCATTTTGTTGTGGTATGTATGGAACTGAGTGTTCCATTCAAATCCCCTATGATTCATAGAAAATATGGAAGTATCCTTTGATGTACTCTCCTCCTTTATCATATCTTATTGACTTGATATTGTTACACCTAGAAATTCCACATTTCTTATTAGCCTTTCAGAGAACCCGACCTGAGACACCTTGGTTAGTTTTTTTCCATATTTTGGAAGTTTGGCGCCTTTCTCCTATTTTCATAGAGCACCGATCCACCTTTTATTTGACAACAAGTTCAGTCAACGCCTTTTCCCCTTCTTCTTAGTGCACCAATAGACCAAAAAGAGGAAAAAAGAAGGTTTTGGAAGCTTCCTTGTGGAATCCTTCATGGATTTAGTTCCTATTTTCTTGGGAGAGGTTGCATTTTCCTTCCTCATCTATCGGGATCACCTCCTATCCATTCCCCAAGTCAATCTCATGTGTTTTGGAAGAGGCCAAAATAAAGTACCCTTATGCCATTGGATTGAAGTATGAGTTAGAGGCAAGATAGAGTTGGCTTGTATGTGAAGAGATGCTCATAGTTGTGAAATATTGTATATTTCTTGTAGAGTTTGAAGCCATCAACATCAAGTCTTGGTTGTAACTTTAATTTCTCATTATTTAATACAAAAGTGTTCCCCTTTCCTATATTCAATGTGCTGTTAATTTCAGTTGAATATTATCAAATTCCTTAATCAATGGTATAAGTAATTAGTTTATCATGATAATCTCACTTTGTGTTTTTGTCTCTTGATCCATTTTGTAGGTGTTAAACATTGTAAGGAATTTTTGGAACAAGGACAAAGAGACTTAGGTATGAGGTATGGTTTTATTTCATGTTGTTTAATTGGTTACTTAAGGAAATGATATACTGTTGTTCTCCTTTTTTAGACACTTGTGATTTACAGGGTATAGGAACAAACAATGTCCACACCAATTGCATAATTCCTTATAACAAAATTGGTGACTTCGCTCGGTATAGTATAATTTGATCATATCTGGGGTAGATCTATTCAAATATGGAGCAGATCCAGTAAGATCTAAAAGCTTTGGTAACCATGTCACTATGAAGATCATTTTCTCTTCCTTTAGTCATTTCTGCTGATAAGGTAATCAATCTATCTTGTTGTTCCAATTATTGCCTCTATTTTGAGAGTGGTGTTCACTCTTTGGAATCCAACTCAATTCATTTTTTTGTTTCTCCTACAGATCCTTATTTTTTCAATATACTGATCCACCAACGCAGTTACATTTGGTTGACAGAGCACCGATTCCTTCATGTCACCTTTTTCCTCTTGACACAGAGTGCCGACAGTGCCTTTATGTAGTTCACACAGAGCGTAATGATGCATTAATGCAGTAGAACAAGTGCACCGATCCCAACTACATTTCTTTGGTGCGATGCATTTCAATGCGCTGAGGTAGGCCTTTAGACCACCTATAAAAAAGTTTTTTTTGTGATTACTTTCCTCTCTAAAAATTTTTGTGAGATTTTCCTGAGTTTCTATGTTCTGAGTCTGGTGGTTTTGATGATCCTGATTCTCACGTGTTGAGCTCAGCTCTGAATACTTTGTCTTCTTCATTAATATGAAAATAATAGTGGAAAAAGTTTAGTTTTGGATTTTTTGTTATGTGGTTCATGCTCTGAAGATTGTATTTTTGAAAAGGAAACCGATAGCCTCTTTCTGAGTTAGTTTGCTTTGAGCTTGTGTGTCTTTTATTTTCCGAAAAATACAGAAAGGAATTTTTTATTTTGCCTTGTTTATGCTTCAGAAAGTTATATTTTCATTTGCATGAGTAATTAGGACAAATAGATCTTTTTCGAATCATAGTGGAAGTTAAGTTTGTATGCACATTAGAGGCTTTGTTTTATTTCTTAAATTCAGAGATTTTGAGTTTTTGTTGAAGACATTTTGTGTTAGAAGATTTCTCTTTATCATTTCTTATCAGGTCTTGCATTTCAATTGTTGAAAGAAGCATTCATTTTTGTGTGTTGTTGAATGGAAAAATAAAATGGTTTCTTCGTTACCCTAGCTAGATCTCATCAAAGTAAAAAAGTGCACTACATATAGATTAAATTTGTATTTTGGAGATAACAACTCACAAACATTCACTAATAAATCAGATAAAATAAATGGTATATTTAGGTTAAAATTGTATAGAAATTTGAGGAATAGGTTACTGATGTGTTTCGATGTTGTAAAACATAGGAGATGTCATTTTTTCCCTGCACTACAACTTGGGACTTGCGCGGTTCTTCCACATATTGTCAGTATATTGAATGGACTTTCACGTACCCTTGAGGTATATAGAAAGGTACTTCATGTACTCGATTGTATATCGAAAGGCCCCTTATGAAAAGTTGTGCATTAGACATCAGTACTACATATTTGAGCTCCCATGTACCTTGTGTATATCGAGAGACCCTGCTAGGATTCCTTTTCCATATGAGAAAAACCATTTGGCCGTCTTTTTTGGAGCAATACATCGAGAAAAACACTCAGGGAGATTACTACGAATGTGTCGTCAAGGTAGTTGGGTATTTAGGTGAGGAATGGTTGATCCTCCTCCCTGTGTTGCGAGTTGCACCTTCTTGACAATCCTAATGAGAGAGCGACTATCTTAAGCCCATCCTATCATTTAATAATTATTGTGACCTTTAGCTTGGGAAGGTGTGTTTGCGCATGTTTTTCCTCTTTTTTGACCTAGAGTAGAAAACTTCAGTCACCACCCTCACTGAGCAATTTACGAGGCATCATTCCTATAGTTTGCAGTGTTTTCCACCTGACTCTCCTCCATCCATGGAAGGACAAGAAGGTGTAACCATGAAATGACTAGCTTCTATCGATGCTCATATAGAAACTACTTCAGCTACAAAAAATAGAGAAGATTTCTTTATCTATAACAATCCTTTGGTTCAAATGCCTCCTGCAACTGACACTACCTTTCACTTTTCGATGGAGGTTCAACCCAACTCATCCAAATGGAAAAGTAATCACCCACCTGATGAAACTATAGAGGCACCGTATGGCCCAAATGATCCTTTTTGGTGAACATCTCTAGGACATACCATTACTGTGTGTGGAACTACCAAAACAAATCCAGATATACTTGCTCCTTTAAGGAAAAGGCTTGAGAATGCTCCATCAAATGAATAATTTTTCTGGGAATCTATTGAGTATTCATGTAGGTTTTGTGCACGTGCAGAAGAATTGAAAAATGCAAAAAATTCGAGGAGGAGAAGTATTTATCCTCTTCCTAATCCTTCGAAAACCACCCCACTTGAGTATCGTGCCCTTTCACCATTGCACATATCTCATCTTCCAGAATCACCAACCCAAAATTTGGTTACTCAAAATCTAGATTCCACCCCCATCCCTAGTCACAATCCAGTCTAGACACCCTCTCCTAGACAAAAATCCCCATATGTTTCTAACTCTCCAATAGTTTCTACACCTTGGGGGAAACCCTTAGCAAAAATTCCATTACCTACTAGGGGGACTATTTCTAGTACGGGGAAAAACTTACCTGTTGAAACACTAGTTGTGAACTTTCCTCCTCCCAACACCACTACAGTTTTACTTCCTTCTGGTCCAGGGGGATCCTCTTGGGTCCAACCTGTCATTGCTCCGCTTTCTTGGGGATATACTTATCATCCTAGGAATCAACCACCTATGGTTCAACAAGATTATCAACCAATACAATCGGTGGGAGTCTATCCCGTAATTTCCTACCATGGAAATGCATTTGTACCTTGGGGACAACCGAATTGGTTTAATGTCCCATCTTATGGAGGATATTTTTTCAATACTGCTGGAGGGTAGGGAGGCCCATCTAGAAGACCCCCTCCTAGAGGACCTCCAAAAGGACCCGGAGGATCTGGTGGACCACCAACTAAAGGCCCCCCTCACAGAGGACCACCACCTGGAGGCCCACCTCATTGAGGACCACCACCCGGAGGACCACCTTATAGAGGTCTACCACCTAGAGGACCACCACCACCACCTGGAGGAACACCCCCTAGAGGTCCACCTCCCTCAGGTGGCCCACCTCCTAATTGACCTTCTAGTAACCAAAAACCTAATTAACAAGCCTCGGGGACATCATCCATGTCCATTTACTAATATGCATATGGTTCTACTGGTTAGCAAATTCCATATTAGTACTACCAGTACCGCAACCCAATCAACAATTGTAATTTCTAGCTACATTAGATCTTCCAGATCTGTCTAGATTGATAAATGACCCAATTCATCATGACCCCTCTTAGCCATCCATTCTGGTCAAGTTACCTTTGGATATACCAAAGTTTGATGGTAAACCTGGTGAGGATCCTAAGAACCATGTGATGACCTTTCATCTATGGTGTTCATCCAATTCTTGGATGGATGGATTGATCTGTCTATGATTATTTCAAAGAACTCTCACAGGCATTACTACAAATGGTATATAGAGCTACCACAACACTCTTTCTAGGATTTCAATGTCTTAGCAATGACATTTTTAATGCACTTTCAGTTACCCATCTAGTATGAAACATGTACAGACTTTTTGACCTTGATTTGTTAAACCACATCAACCCATATCTTTGATCATATCCATGAATGGAGAAGAATACACAATTTAATCAAGGCTCCAATTCCTGATCAGTCACTGGTTGATTGGTTTACAAAGTCTTTACTTCCACCTATTGATAGAGACGTTGCCATGGGAGGAGCTATTACTGAGGAACAATCTATTAGCCACTCTTAGCACCTAGAATTGGTATATTCCTACTCAGGTACTTTGTATGATTTAATTCCCCACACTCCTTGACCCATAACTAATCCATCTAGACCCGTAACTAAACCACCCACTGATGGTATAGTTGGTTCAATTCCAACAAAAATGATGACAAATATTCTAAGAAGAAAACCCAAACCACCACATCAGCAAATAAACTATCACCACCTTCAAAAAATACACCCTCTCTTGTTTCTTTCACCTAAGTAAATGTGTTCCAATCCACTGAATCTTTGGGTGGAAAGAAGAAAGGAAAAAATAAATCGAAAAAACCTGACAATCAATAGGAAGGAAACAATCCACAACATCCTGATGCAGATTCAAAAGGTAAGAGAAATGTAAAATATCCTTGTTTAATCTATGGACGTTATCATTTCACCAAAGAATGTCCTCGTCGTGAGGAAATTAACAAGTTTTTGAAAATTTCACCCACCCCAACAGTTCTCAAAGACCCTTTCCCCTCCCAAAAACAATTTATTAATCATCAATCCTTGCATGGGACTTCTTCATCCACTGATGAAGTTAGAATGATTTCTAGTGAAATGATTAACTTGAACACAAGATCACATAGCTATGACCCTCCTCCAGAGAAGAAACCCGATGAAGTTCCATCTAAAAAACCTTCAGTTTCCACACCCCCTCCTAGTAATGGTATTCATATTGAAAAACCTATTCCTAAATAAATATTTCACCCACCCAAGAGTACTCTTCATAATTCCATTATCAATCCTAACACACGTTTTTCCCAATACTATAACATTGCATAATATTTTCCCCAAGTACCATGCACTATGTCAACCCTAGAAGCACTCCAAACTTGTCCCACCCATCGAAAAAAAATTACTCACAACACTTGGAGCCATGGATTCTAAAAATAGTAATATCATTGCTTCTAAACTGGATGACTTTAAGACCAGGCTCTCACATTAGTTGGCTTTCCAGATACCCACTAACATTTCTGGGAAGAATATCCATCGTATCGTTTTGGACGAGGGATCCTCTACTTCAGTGATGTCTCTATCTTGTTGGAGAGCCATTGGTTCTCAAGAGGTCAATCGTTCACCTACCACTCTTAAGGCTTTTGATGGTTGCAGCTTTCAGCCCTATGGATTACTTCCTCCTATCCAGTTCAAACTGGGGGGGAACTCAGTCTCCATTCATATTGCGGTTGTTGACACTCCTTTGGATTACAGCCTACTCCTAGGTCGTAATTGGTTTTATGAAATGCAAGATGTAGCATCGACCATTTTTTAGATCATCCATTTCTGATTCCAAGGAAGGATTGTCACTATAGATCAGTTATATTTCATTACACCTAGTGTTATTACCAATGATGCAAACAACGTCTCGCTTTTGAATACCCCATAGTATTAGGACATAGGAGTAGGTCTTATCAAAGAGTCTTCACTCATGGGAGTCTTTCCATTACCAAATCCCCCTCGTGCTTTGCAAAATGCATCTATTAATAAAATTTCTAAAACTATCATAGAAAAAGGAAAATCGATTGCTGATGAATCAGCATCCCTTACCCATTTTGAAGAAGTTTACAATGCAATACAATCAACCAATGACCCTACCATCAACGACTATTTATTGATGGCCTCAAATTATTATCACCTTCCATATTGTCTAGAAAACTCCCCTCAATATCTATATTACCTTTCACATACACTTTCTACAGATGAATCCATTATGGAAGTTATGTTTCTAGAGGAGATGCCTTGGGAATACCATCATCATCGATCTTCTTTCCTTCCGACCTTGCCATATGGTATAAGAGCACTTCGCATTACATGTTTCATCTAATATTGTCACAGACCCTCAGTCTCTTATCCTCACTTGTAGTGTCAAGTTTGAAGGAAATCTATTCAATATTACTAAAACCATGCCCATAGACATATCAATGAAACCAAGTGTTTCAGAGAACATTTATATAGGCCAAAATTCTTTGTCCTCTGAGGTTCAATCATATATGACATTATTCAGGGAATTTTTGGATGTCTTCACCTGGACATACGAAGAAATTCCAGGGATTGATCCCTCCATTGTTGTTCATGAGATCAAAACTAACCCTGGTGCCAAGCCAATTTGCCAAAAATTATGACAAGTGCATCCACAAAAAATAGTAGCCATTAAGGAAGAATTTGAAAAACTTCTCAAGGTTGGTTTCATTTACCCCGTCCCTTTAACTGAATGGGTATCCAATATAGTTCCTATGAAAAAAAAATAAGGGTACTACTAGGGCTTGTATCGACTTTAGGGACTTGAATAGGGCTTGTCCAAAAGGCAATTTCCCCACTCCCTATATCGATCAGATAATCAATAAATCTGCTGGAAGCATCTTCTTTTCATTCATGAATGTATTTTCCAGCTATAATCAAATAGATATTCTCTTGTTAGACAAACACAAGGTGGATTTTATTTTCCCATGGGGGACCTTTGCCTACTGAAAATTACCTTTTGGCCTGAAGAATGTTGGCGCTACTTTTCAACACACCATGTCATACACTTTTCATGATATTAAGCACGTTTTGGAACCCTATTTTGATGACCTACCCGCTCATTCCAAGTAGCGGGACATTCATGTCGATCATTTGAGAGATATTTTTCTCAGATGTTGTCATTTCAACATCTATTTGAACCCCCACAAATGTGTTTTTTGTGTCGAAACTAGTCAACTACATGGTTTCATCATCTTTAAGGATGGCATTTGTATTGATCCTTTGAAGATCGAAGCTATTCTAGCCCTACCTACTCCAATGAATGTAACCAAACTCCAAATTTTGCAAGGGAAGGAAAAAATTTTAAGTCGTTTTGTCTGCAATTATGCAGAAAGGACACAGGGTTTCATGATGTTGCTTCAAAAGGATACGCCTTTTGTCTGGGATGATTTCACACAATGCATGTTTGATAATCTCAAACATGCACTTACTCCTCTTTGAGTACTTGATAACAAGACTCAGGAATAATATTTTTCATGAGAGAAACCATAAGTTAATCATCTGAGAATATTTGGCTGCCCATTGTACATACATATCCCAAATGAGAAAAGGACCAAGCTCGATCCTTCTAGGACGAAGGGTATATTTTTAGGATACAGTGATACGTAAAAGGCCTAACGAATATACTTCCCATGGTTCATGAAGATAGACATCAGTAGAGATGTAACCTTTGATGAAGACTTGGCATACTTCAGATCCTGAAGGACACCTATTCAATAGGATGAGGAATCTGAAGATACAAGAGCCCGAAGCATGGAAATTAAAGAAATAATTCCAGAAGACCATGAATACCATAACATGGCAGAACCAAAAGAGACGATAGAGACAATTCTTGAGAAGGACTCCCACAAGAGGAAACCAACCTGGGAAGGAGAGCTCATATGAGAAGCAAAAATGTATGGCTCTCTAGAAGGAATACATAGAGAAAGAAAAAGGAAATATATTTACAATAGCTATGTGGCCCTGGTGTGTGACACCATTGATAGCAAAACTTCCACCTATGAATAGGCTACATAAAATAAAGAATGGAAGGATGCTATGATCGAGGAATATCATCAATCATGAAGAATGATGTCTCGGACATAGTTCTGAGACCATAAAAGAAGTATGTCATGAATTTGAAGTGGATATACAAGATCAATAATGCTGCAGATGGAAGCATCGAGAAGTACAAGGAATGGTTCGTAGCACGAGGCTTCTCACAGAAAGAAGGAATAGACTACGAAGAGGCATTTACACCTGTGGCGAAGTACACTTTCCTTGGGACCATACTTGCATTGGATGTAGTTATGAAATGGAAAATAAACCAAATGGTTTTCAAGACAACTTTCTTGAATGGTGTAGGAAGGAAGTGTACGTGGAATAACCAGTGGGATTTGAGACATGGAAAAAATACCCATGTGTGTAAATTGAATAAGGCCTTGTATGGATTGAAATAGGCATCGACAACATGGTACGTTAGGATGGATAGCTTCCTGATGAGATTATTATTTACCAAGAGTAAAGCAGGTTCCAATAAAGATTGAAGAATTAATACCAGTGATGCTCATGTTATATGTCAATGACCTGTTCCTAACAGGTGAAGAGGAACTCATTAAATATGCAAGGAGGATAATTTCTATAGATTTTGAGATTAAATATTGAGGTATGATGCACTACTTTTTAGGAATAGAGGTGTGGTAGAGTGCAAATAGGATCTTCCTTGGTCAAGGAAAGTATGCAGTGCATATTCTCAACATATTCAGAATGTTGGACTACAAAGCAATAACCATATATATGGTGTCTAACTTGAAGCTTATGAGTTATGGTTCATCTAAATTGGTTGATGCTATGATGTATCGTCATATAATTGGATCATTGATGTACCTGACGAATACACGAATGGACATATGACTTGCGGTCAACACCCTGAGCGAGTTACTGGTGGACTTGAGACATGTTCACCTGATAGTTGTATAGCATGTACTAACGTACCTAAAACATACAGTGGATTATCGAATCAAGTATGCTGTGGATCATAAGATTAACCTTCGTGGTTATGTTGATTCATATTGGGAAGCTAGCGCCACTGACAGGAAGAGCACTTCATGTTGTTTCTTCAATTTAGGATCTAGCATGATCTCCTGGTTTAGGAGGAATAAATCACGTGTGGAGCTGAGTACAATTGAGGTAGAGTACATTACCACTTGCTCGGCTAGCTATGAGGCAATGTTTCTATGAAAACTATTGTTTGACTTGTTTCATCTCCAATTGGATGTGACTTGTATCTTCTGAAAAATTAGAGTTGCGTGAAGATTTTAGAAAACCATGTGTTCCATAACAGGTCAAAGCACATCGATATCAAGTTCCACTATATCAGGGATATGGTGCAAAGAGGAGAAATGAAGCTCCAGTACATGGAAAAAGATGAGCAGATAGCCAGTGTGTTGACTAACCCTCTGGCTAGAGTAAATTTAAACTACTTAAAATAAATACTTGGTGTGATCCAGAACAAGACCCCTTGAAATAGGGAATTATGTGTTCTAGCATAACAAGAGAGACAGGTTGTGTGAGCATAAAATCCTGCATAATATCATAGGTTGATCAAACGTAATCTGTCCTGTAGGTTGTCCTTTGATGTAATAAGTGCTAGAGAAGCTCACAGGTTATCCTTGGATGTAATCAGTGCTGATATGTTTCTATGCTAGAAATAACAGATGCGTAATATATCACATGGGAAATGAGACAGTTTGTACAAGCAGGAAAAATCATCGTGAAGCAAGATGCTCAGACATAATCAGTCTTGGTGAAGATCATAGTTTATCCTTGGACATAATCAGTCCCAAGATAGGTTATTCGAGTGTAAATGAGCCCTGGTGTGGTATGTAGGTTACCAAAATGTAATAATTCATGTGGGTTGTCCAAGTGTAAAAAGAGGCCTTGCGTGGTATTTAGGTTACTCATATGTAATATGCCCCAAATATTAACTGAACGGAAAATATCTCGGATGCAGGTTGTTCAGATTTAATAAGTCCTTGAGGTTTCCCTAGAACTTAAAATTCATGATGTAACAGATTGCTTGGTCGTAATCAATCCTTACATATATATCTATATATGTGTATGTGTATGTTCCCATGTTGAGATGATAAGGTCACGAAGAACGTGAGGTGCACCTAGGCGGTTCTCCTTTATTGGTAGAATGCAGGTTGATCGTGGATGTTTTGTGTGCTCTATTTTGTTTTGTACATGAGAAAATATATGATTTTGATATGTTAGAGGAGCTAGTTGGTGAGCCAACTAGACTAGCCAACCGACTAATTGGATATTAGGTCGGCATCCAAAGGTCATGTCAGCTGACCAAACTGATAAGTATTTACTCATAACCATTTTGTAATCATATATAATAGGCTATTGAGCTAGTTAAGAACTTGGTTCAGTTTTGTATATGTATGGACCCTCATGTGATTCTATAATATAATCTGTTATTCTACTATCTGTTCTTGTCTCTTGTCTCTATATGTTTATATGATTCTTTATGTGTATTATCAGTAACCTTATGTGATCTATGAGATTAAAACATTGGTTCCATTGCTAGTAGTACATATACAGATGAATTGACCATATGTAAATGATATCAGAGCAAGAGATTAAGAATGTGTAGGAGCATAAGACCACAAACTATTTGCAAAATTACGCGAGAAGAAACAGATTGACCATTGCTCAAGCGAAGGAGAAATTATTCACCGAAACCCATGATAAATTTGTAGAATTGGTGCCTCAGTCATTGAAAAAACTATTAGATGAAGCCATAAGAAACTAAAGACAAAGAGTTACTAAAGAAATGGATCCAAGGAGGAATAACAAACCTATCTGAGTGGTTTGAGAAAATTGCAGATGAATTCTGTCAAGAACAAGTAGTATAGGAGAGAGTTTCAGTTGAAATTATTGAAAAATGATTCTATACATACTTTACTAAGAAATTTCTTTGTTCACTACTGACCTTGTTGTTCAAATTTCTAATCGACAGAGGAGTAGGTCATATAGTTGAACCTCATCCATCACTCATCGAACCACCTGTAAACAATAACTAGGTGAAAAAGTAGAAGGCATGGGAAATATTTATTGAAGAAGGGGAGTAGCACTACTTCCTAAACAAGTAGACAGAACTATTCAGGCTTAATAAAGCATCAGGTAGGATATGGGGGCATAGCTAGTCATGTGTTAGGGAGAGAGTAGAAGGATTCTAGTCGGACTGAGAAAATACCACCACCAGCAATGAAAAGTTGACCAAAATAGGAAATTGAGTGAACAATGACTCATAAAGGTGCATCAGACCGATAGAAGATATAAATGGAGAAGAGATAGAAAAGAAGGGAGGAGATACGAGAGCAAGATATAGTGCTCCAAAGAAGAATGGTTGTCAGAGTGACAAATCATGAGGGAAATCCACCGCAGTCAGGTCATGACTAACAGGAAGAAGGCGTAGATGAAGAGGTGTCTCCAATGGAAGAAGATTTGTGGATAGAGTAGTGAGAAGATATCCAAATAGAAATACCCCAGGAGGTAAGACCTCTATATCTGACAAATCTGATTACCCAAATGTAGGCCATTGTCGAGGAGGACCTGATACTAAGAGCTGGTGAGTTCGGTATATGGATCCGACTAGACGATGAAGTAAATGATGACAATCATTTAGTGATCCATCGACTGGAGGAAGGAAATTGGGTTACACTTTAGGCATACCCTTCCAACAAAAGCATTCATTTACTCTACCCCAGACATGAAGGAGAAACACCCCTGCTAAACATAGCTTTACAAGACATTGACCAGTCGGAATCATGGGAAAAATAGTGCACTTGGACATCGAGAGAAGAATACGAACCTGATTGACAAGTTGTTGAAACAGAACCAACAACCAAAACATTTGACGAAAACAAAAGTTCCATCGAGACAATCTGTGAATAGAGAGATATACTAAATATCTCATTACCCGCACCACCGCCACCTCCTGAAGGAGAAGTTGACACTAACATGGGGCATGAATCAGAACACATTCCCCTCTATGAGGGTGAAAAAGATCCCAAGTGACATTGGTTAGTCTGTGAATCAACATGGGAGGCCAATCAAGTTACAAATGAATATAGACAAATGGCACAGTTCGCAGGTGCGCTACGAAAAAGAGAATTAACTTGGTATATGACTTATACCAAGATAACACCTAATGCAACTAAAGCAGAGATCAAGCAACAATTTTTGTCCTTCTTCAAAACACCAGATGCAAAGCATCTGGCAACGAAAAAACTTAAGACTACAATTTAGAAACAAGCAGAAACGGTTCGATACTACGATAAAAGATGGAAATACCTATTGAACCAAATAGACTATGTTGTTGATGAAAAATTATTGATTCAATGGTTTCTTTAGGAATCTTCCAAAATATACGATGACATATAAGCCTGGAGACATTTAAAATGTATGAGTAAGCACTGAAAAAATCTCTGTAGGTCGATATGGATGAGGACTACCCGACATACCTGCTGTCGATGCAAGAATTGAAGAACAATTTGAAATTGTGCAGAAATATTTGAGAGAACTAAATCTCAAGGGTTAGGATTTATGGTGTACAAAATGTTCTACAACTGACCATACCAAAGATAATTGTCAACATGATGTAAGTCGACAAGATGTCTATTTTGTTTAGACAAAATGTTTCTGTAATATCTGTCAGGAGCATGGAGACCATACGACGAAGGATTGTCCATATAACATGAATAATGGAAAATATTCGTGATGTGTGATCTATGAAGTCAAGATTCACACAACAACTAACTACCACCTAAACCTTAAGAATCGAAAAAACTATCAGGAATTCTACAAAACAAACGTTGTGTCCCAGAACAATGATAATACCTCAAATGAAAACAATGCACCAAACAATCGACAATAGGAACGTCGTAGATACAAACTCCAATTCGACAACCATTGTGGAGGATTGGGAGGTCAAGGATAATTCTCTGGAAATCGTGACAATCAACCACGATGACTGATTCAATGCTTCACATGCTATAAAGAAGGACACCGGTATGTGGACTTTCTATATAAAGACAGAACCGACCTAAAATTTTGTACTAGTTGTGGTGTAGGCAACCACTCATTGGAAGATTGTCCCACCATACTTGAAAAAAATAATAAAAAGAAGAATGTTAATATCTTGTCTTGTGTTAAAAAAAGTGATAATTTGCACAAAGAACCTACACATAGTAACTAGAAAAGGAACGAAAATTGGAAGTGACAATCCAATAATAAGCAAGATTAAAGATAAAAATAAATATCCTAACCCTATAATGCAAAAACAATTGTATAACGATGCATCAAGCATGTTTCAAGAATTTTCTAGATAAGAAAATGTCGATGACAGTGTGCAGAACACACTTGACGAACCACTCATGACCTATTAAACCTAATGCATAAAGATAAGTCAGTGGCACAATTAACTTACCTGCTGCATAATATTAAAAACAAAAATGACATAGATAAAAAGACTAAGAGTATATGCAGCTTAAATAAAAAAGATAAGAATGATGCCGACTCACTTGTTGATATAGAAATAGAAGGATACCACATTCGACAAGTCGTTCTCGATTTTAGATCCCAGGTGAATATCATGACAAGAGATACGTGGGAACAGTAGGGTAGGCCTCAGATGAATGAATCAGGAATATATTTTAAACTGGCTGACTAAGGATTGATCAATCCAATTGGGGTTTGGAGAAATTTCGATACAACGATAAAAGGCATTTCGACAAAAGTCAATTTTGAGATCATCAATTCTAAGGATGGATCTAGTTCCCTCCCAACCTTGGTAGGACGCCTATGGGGCAGAAAAATGAAAGCTTCTATATCATTTTATTGGACAAAGAAAGGATAAAACTAAAAGGGAATGGGTAGAAAGTGATTGTCCCCATTCACCCTTCACAAGGAGAACCCTGGATTGATCCTATTGATGAAGAAGTCAATGTTCGACAAATTTCAAGATTCAAAACAATGAATATTATAATGGACCTAATAGTTATGGAGAACTTCATCTAGCGAACCAGGACTCGATTGCATATAACTCAGATGCATAATTATATGATTGGGAAATTGAAAACTATGAAACACAAGCAAGAGGTTGCTGGAGCATTCAAGCTATCCAGAAGAAACGAACTCGACAATGCTTTTCTATATCGACTATTCCAAAAATATTTGAGAAAAAAATAAGGGAATATCCCTCTTTAGCACCAATAAAAACACATAATAAATAGAGTCTTCAGTATAAAGAGAGATAATCATCAGTTCTCCATGTAGAACAAGTTTCTAAGAACCTAGGTGAACATGGCCATCTTCAAATCCTGGTTGAAACATTTACAGGACAAGCTCCTTGATAGTGGGACACCCATCAGTTGAGACTACAAATGTGGACAACAGCTTCGACCTTATTCGTAGAAAGGTTCAAAGGAAGGAAGCTAACAAAACATGCACAAATAACTGTCTTCACCCAAGGACAAGATCCAGAAAATCATATAACAATATGTGAAAAAGAGTGGAGAAGACTTGGTTACAAACATGAACGTATATGGACACACTTGTTTCCCTCGACATTAGATGACGTACCTAACAAATGGTATAAAAAGGAAGAAGCACAAGGAAAAAAATTCCTATGGAATGAACTTAGAGAAAATTTCATTAAGGACTTTATATTTATACCGGAAGATGCAAAATTAGTTGAAGCTACAAAACAAATAAAAACATTTATACAACCGACTATTAGCAAGTCGACACAAAATAAAAGTAGACCAAATGCAGCATGCCATAATATTCGATCCAAGAATATACGACAATTGACAATACTCCAATTAGAAAATGAACATAGATATGGGAGAAGCTTTCAATAGAAGAACGATCACCTGGAAACGATCAAGCAAGTTAAAACGATATTCAAAATCAGGTCAACCGACAAAGACAACACTGACCAAATGACAGCAACAGACTTTCCAGCAATATTTTCACATTTCAAAGAAGGTAGTAAACAGATTAATGATAATAGAGCACTAGAATGGATGGAAGAAAAAGTAAAAACTAAAGAAATCCATATTTCTAATGATAATAGACCGAAAATGGAAAGAATTGGTGACTATTGGAGTGAAGAACAAACTACAGAAATCATCGGCTTATTAAAGGAATTCCAAGATATATTTGTGCGATATTACACAAACTTAAAAGGTTTAGTAGCTGAAATGAGTGAGATGAAGATAGACATCAAAACTAATGCTCTACCTATCAAGAAAAGACCTTACAAATTGGATCACAAATACAAATAAATAGTTAAAAAGGATATCGACAATATGTTGATAGCAGGAATTGTTTACCCCATCGACCAGTTGGAATGGGAAAGCCCAATGGTCATCCAACCAAAAAAGAACGACCCGAAAAACCTACGAATCTGTGTTGACTTCTAAGAGTTAAACAAGGTTACCTTAACAAATCCATTTCTAACTCCATATGTCGATGACATATTAAATGAAGTCACAGGACATGAATGCTACTGATTTACAAATGGATTCTCAAGATACAATCAGGTATCGATAGCCAAGGAAGATAAAAAAAAGACAACCTTCGTATATGAATTTGGCTCATTTGCTTATAGAGTGATGCCATTTGGTCTCAAGAATGCACCTGCAGTATTTTCAAGAATAGTTGTCAAAACATTTCAAGAATACATTTATAAAACAATGGAAGTATACTTCGATGATTGGATGATCTATTCTATGCTAAAAGACCATTATAAATGGTTAAGGCTTATGCTGGAATGATGCCGACAGATTCAGTTATCCCTCAATATAAAAAAAATGCATCTTCTTAACCCCTATAGGAATCCTACTAGGACATATCATATGAAAAGAAGGTATCAAGGTTGACTTTTCTAAAATAAAAGTTATCCTCAACTTAAAGCCACCGTTTAATCCAAAATAGGTCAGAGTAATGTTGGGCCATACAAGGTATTACAAAAAATTCATCCGACATTATTCAAATAGGACCTACCCATTGGAATAATTATTAAGAGAATATTAAGAGTTTGACTAGACAGAAGAATGTGATACATCTTTCAACACATTAAAAATAAAACTAATCGAAGCACCCATTCTCATATTTCCAAACTAGTCGATCAAATTCCATGTGCATATTGATGCTTCAGGCCTAGCAATAAGTGAAATTTTGACACAACCTAGGGAAGACAGAATGGATTATCCAATCATATACAACATCAAAAATTAAACAAGGAAGAACGCAATTACTCAACAACAGAAAGGGAGGCACTAGGTATGGCATTTCCACTTCAAAAGTATCAACATTACCTACTAGCTAACCCCTTCATATTATATACCAATCACCAAGCACTAAAATACCTCATCAACAAACCTTTACACCACAAAAGAATCTATTGTTGGCTATTACTGTTCCAAGAATTTGAATTTGAAGTATTAGTTGAGCTAGGTCAATTGAATGTCAGACCGGACCACTTGTCAAGAATCGACACAGGGGAGGAGCGTGCAGTAGTCAAAGATGACCAGCCAGATGCACACTTATTCCAAATAGAAGTTGTTCCTGTAGAATTAGAAGAAATAGCACAATTCTTGGAGAATGGTCAAGCACCAGATGGAATGAGCATGAAAAAGAAACAAATTTTAGCCATGAAAGTTGTACCATATAGTCTCATTAATGGATTCTTATATAAAATAGGCTTGGACAAAGTACTCTGTTGATGTGTGTCAGAACATGAATGAGAAAAAATTATGCACAAAGCACACTATGGACCGGTGGGAGGACACTTTCAGTCAGATACAACTACCAAGAAAATCCAACAATCGGGACTGTGGTGGCCGACACTATACAAATACTGTAAAACTTTTGTGGGAAAATGTTATCATTGCCAACATCTACATCAACTGCTACCTATTATATAAATTCCTTTAATATCAGTAAACCCAAACCCCACATTTGAAATCTAGGCTATCGAATTTATAGGTCCATTCCCAGTCCCAACAAAAAGGATAGGTGCAAGCTATATCATAACATCAGTAGAATATGTCACTAAATGGGAAGAAGCAGAACCTGTCAACACCTGTTCTAGTGAGGTAGCTGCTAAATTCATATATGAAAACATTATCACTAGTTTAGGCTTCCCTCTAACTTTAATCAATGACCAAGGTTCATACTTCATCAATAAAACAATCATAGCACTAACAGAACGGTTCAAAATTTACCACCAATGAAGCACATCCTATCACCCTCAATCAAACGGACCGATAGAAGCATTCAACAAAACACTGACAAGGGGTCTAACAAAAATCTGCAATACCGACAAAGATGACTCAGACAAGAAAATACCTGGAGTATTATGGGCATACACAACAATATATAAACATTTGACTGACCAAACACCCTTTCGACTAGTCTACTACCAAGAAGCAGTCGTTCCCTCACATTTCTAAAAACGGACACCAGTGATAGCCAACATCTTACATATCAATGTTGAACAAGAAAGAAAGGATTGACTAATGAAATTATCCAAACTAGAAGAACACCGACTCCTTGCTATACAACACCAAGAAATTTAGAAGCAACAACATAATGCTTGGCACGATCGAAACATCAAAAATAAGAATTTCTCAATAGGAGACCTTGCATTGCTATACAATAGTTGGGTGAGACGTTACATTGTTGTATAAATTAGTGCCAATACATCAGAATGGATGAGACGTTACATTGTTGAATAAATCAGTGTCAATGGATTAGTTTGACTGAGAACATTACATGGAATAGTATTTCGGAAACTGGTAAACGGTGCCCAACTAAAATGGTACCAAAAATAAAAAGTTGTAAAAATAAATAAAAAGAAAAAAGAAAAAAAATGGTTTTATAACTGCTAACAAAAACTATAAAAACTAGAAAAAACAAAAACCTAAAAGAATCAAGGAAAACCAAAATGACAAGAAACATCAACAGGCGTAGTACACCACCATTCAACAATAACTGACATTTTCACCATCGACATACCACAGATCGACCATACCATCGACATCAACAAGAGGATTAGAACGTCAAATCAATCCATCATGACTATAGTCAGAAGGAGCGTCGAAACCATAGCGTCTTAAATCAGCCTTCATTAGAGTGTCCTTTACCATCAAATACTCCATTAATAACACCATCGGCAAGATCGCCATCCACTCCACCTATAAATACTACGCCAATCGAAGGTCACATCATTGTTTCATTAAGAGTTAGAAATCCATAATTACCAGAACCTCATGAGCAAATCAACTAAGAAGAGAGATGAACCAGATACTGACAAAATGGCCCCCAAAAAAACCAAATCCATGAAAGCCAAACTAAAAGTGTTGGAATCTACCGTAAGTCCACTAGTGAAATGACTACGAAACATTAAAAAGGTGAAAGTGCATGAAGTTTCATGGGCGCGACACTGGACAAAAATTAAATAATGGGCTTACTAGGGTAAGTTAAGGATGATGGAGGAAGAGGAGAAGGTAAACCACAGTACCATTATGAATTTTCTGAACGTGCCTCTCATGGTAAGTTTTGGAGGAACAAAGAAAAATATTGTAAAATTCATCGTCAGTCGGTACCACAATGGTAAGTTCTACTTCGATAGACCGGTGGAAATATCATCCAAAACCATTTATAAACTTACCGGGCTATCCAAGAAAGGAGACCCTACTCCTGTAGGCATCAAGGAAGGATTGGTCGAAATACTAATAGGAACAACGATAGGGAAAAACTCAAAAGGGTTAATAATCAGGCAAGTCCAAGCCACCACACCCAAAATAGTGGCCAAAATCATATTCGTAGGTCTGACTGTCACATGACACGACTGTGATTTGAAGCTCTACATGTTGCAAGTTATCGACTGCATAGCAGAAACAGGAAAGGTATATTTTTGGACTCAATATATGGTTGACATGCTCAAATCTATCTACGAGAAGTGGTAGGAATTAGGTGGAATAATCAGATTTTCATCACTCTTAATATGGATAGCTATGTACCACCTATTTCTAGTCGGGCAGAAAGACTTCTTGGAGCCATCTAGATTTCATATGTGGTGATTTAAGCATTTTTCAATGGGTAGAACCCAACTAGGACAAGAAGAAAGGAAAGTGTTCCTGGAACACTGGTTTCCAAATTTTAAAGTATGAACATCCAGATGGAGGTGCCTCAAAAAATTCGAAGATGTCTGCCCCCTACAACACATATCCAACTGGAACTAGACCACACAGTAGTATGGAATGAGCAAGGGTCTACAACAAAGGCAAATCCACTCGACTACTACCCAACAATCGAGGAGATCTTCACATAGTTGGCCATGAAGTCCAAAACTGACATCACCATACTAGAGGCTGCAAAAGAAATTAATCAAGTCATTTTAGAACCATTGACCAAATAGGAGAAGGAGGAATAATATGAATTCAACCCTCATGTTAGTACTTTCACCTCAGGGGACATTCTGATAGAAGAGAAAAACCCCCTCCAAAATGAAAATGTACTGACTGAACAACAGGCTATCACACCGACATAAAAAAAATTATCGTCTCGATTGAATAGAAAGATAAAGGAAAAGAATATATAGAGGAAGATATTCAATCAAACAACCCAGACTATGTCCTGACAAAGGAAAAATTGAAGAAAATATCTAAGGAAATATTAACTTCAAGGAAAAAGAAAGGAACTCAGGAAAAAGAGAAGGGGAAGCGCAAACTCATCTTATCAGAGGAATCAAAAGATGAGGAAGAACTACTTGTTACTTCTTCCAACATACTGGAGGATGCTACAATAAACAAGGTATCATTCGAGACCCAATTCAAGCAGTTTGTCGAATCAGGAGAAAAGCAAGGAAGGCTTAAAAAGGTAAGAACTGCTACCCATCCCAAAATACATCCTATCAATTTGACTCCAGACTCAGTAAGACCTTCTTCGACTAGAATAACACTAGATTCAACCGTGGCCATATCACCAAGTTACAACGAGATTATCCCCAGAACCCTTAAGGAAAAAATTGATAAAGATGTTGAACTTTAGAGATTTATCAACAATCTACCAAATATATTCCTTAAATTCCAGCAGATCACCACCACCCACAAACTTGTCGAGTCAAGCTCTACTCAACAAAGTCTCACCCCATGAACCAACCAAGTTTCACCAACACCAATAGTTGTGGGACTCATCAAATCATCATACATTCGCAACCCCGACCCAACATCCACCATATTCGCAACCCATATTTTATTAATTATACCAACCTTCCAAAACCTTCTGGTCAATGGGGAAGATATGCGATTATTTTCCCTTGAAGGAAATAATCAAGCAACAATAGATGTAGAAATCGACAATCTCATGGAAAATGAAGAAATCGACAACCCTGTCGACCTAGAGCTGAAGTCGAAAACCCCATGCTGACAAGTTATTTTCCAACCACCCCTCTAACTCCATACCATTCACCGTCACCACTACTAGCACCAAAGTCTCCTCATAATCCAAAACCACCATCTTTACCACCATTGGAAGCACAAAAAACCACAAACCCCATTCTACAAACCCAACAATCTAATCCTACCATAGAAAAAGTTTAGTTGATTGAGAATCCACCGACTGAAGAAAACCAAGCCCCACAACAGCAACCAACATCAGTACCAATAGGAGCAGAAGTGCTCCGTAAGTCTAAACATAAGAGCAAAAGAAAAAAAAAAGAAAAAATAACAACATCAGAATCAACAAACACTAAAAGCTATCCACCTTCATCACCTTGGATCGACTTCTGTAGTCAAGACACCAAAACTAAGAGGTGGAGAGTTGGACCAACTCTTGAGAGCACTCACCAAAGAATCATCAACAAGAAATCAAACAAGACAAGAATGAATTGAAAAACTGAAGACAAAACAAGTTGAATTCCTGAATAAATTAAGAACTTTAACACAGACAGTCATACTAGGACCAACAGAGACCAATATCAACAAACCTCTGGAGAAAGCAAACCAGTTATTTGAGAGTGTCGTGTTGAACCTCCAAGCACAACTACATACCAAGAGAGAAGAGAAAAGGGAAGAAATATTTGTGTTATTAAAACAACACTACACAAGGTACACCCTCCTTGTTGTGTGGCTGATGACTAGGCCTACACCGAAAACGAAAAAGGGTTGAATCTGTAGAAAATTTTGATAACAGATAGTACCATTCGATGATCGATGATAAGAATATTATGGCACAACTATGATGATGACTCTATGACTCCATGATGATAACTTGACTAGATGTGTTGATGACTATGGAAGAGAGAGAATGCCTTCCTAGTTAAGAGGAAGTGTTGATGTATTTATAACTTCAGAAGATATTTTTATGATTATTATCATTGTATGTTGTTGTATCCCCATTGGAGACGTGTTTACCTCCTTGTGAGATGTATTTATTGTGTCTAGACCTTGAGGTACAACCTTCATTGTAAGTAAGGGAAATACTCCTTAGTGTAACATCATGTAATGTGTATTTGGAGTATATATAGGAGAAGTCGGACCTATTATGGAAATAAGTCGGCCCTAATCATGTAATAGTTCAGTCACTTCAAGGGTATAAATAGGAAGGGCTCTCCGTCATTTATACACACCTCACCTCACTCAAGTTTGCATGAGAGAGAGAGAGAGACAAAGGAGGAGAGATAGATAGCTGTTGAATACTTCTTATTACTAGATTTGATCTTCTTATGACACAATATTTGTTACTGTACTATTCTGAGGAATTTTGTAGGGGTTTCTCCTTTATGGTTTCCCTAGTGAAAGTATTTGTGTCTTGTGTAACTGTTATATCTTATGCATCTTGTTGTACTTGTTATTCTTTTAGAAAAAAGATACTAATTAAGCTAATAAGATCTAAGAAAAACTAACATCTGGGAGGAAGGGTATATTCGTAGGATACAATGATACATCAAAGGCATATCAAATATAATTCCCATGTTTTAAGAATATCGACATCAACAAATATGTAACATTTGATGAAGACTCAACATACTTCATATCTAAGAGGCTACCTATTCAAGAGGTTGAGGAACTTGAATAAATGAGAGTATGAGACATGGAAATTGGAAAAGAAATTATATAATACCATGAATATCATGAGATTGTATAACCATAAGAGCTGGTGGAGACACTTCTCTAGAAGAACTCACACAAGAGGAAACCAACATGGGATCAGGACCTCGTACAAGAAGCAGAAAGGTATGGTGATCCAGAAGAAATGCATAGACAAAGGAAAATGACAAATCCTTACAACAACTATGTGTCCCTATTGTTTGAAAACATTGGCATAGAACCTTACAGCAATGAAAATATGATTCACAACAAGATCTAGGAGCTAAGAGAATCCTCACAACTAAATAGTGAAAAGGAGAAATATTAACACATGGATATGGTGCCAATAACTGAAGTTTATATTACTATACAACATGTAAATATGTTTGGAACATAATTATAATACAATAGAATAAAATCGTTTTCCTTAGGAGGAAAATTGGTGGCATACATGTGGTATGATTATATTGAACCTCAAAACCCCCCTAGATTGACAAATGAGCTCCCAAACCACATAAAACAATCATGAATGGCCATGTGAACATGGTCTAAGCATTATAGATCATAAATAAGGTTATTCTATGTGTTTTGGAGTGCATGGGTGAGTGGGAGTGGCTCTAGGAAACATTTAATGGTCTAAAAGAGACAAAAACACTCAAATACAATGCATGGGTGTGTTTAGTCAAACCAATTCCCTGTTTTAAGGAGTGGGAGTTCCTAAAGGGATGAAATATCATTAATGAGGGTGCTCATGATCCTGGTTGGCCAAAATGTGGGTGCTTGGGTGCATTAATGATTCCAAAACCCCCAAATACCTTTTTAGACCAACATAACCAAGGTTTGGACCATATATCATAAGTGAAAAACAAATGAAAGTGTGTCATAGGTGGTATGTGACCATGGTACTAGGTGGTATCATGTTTTAATGCCCTCCCTTAGTATTGAATTAGTGTAACCACATCAAAAATTGAGGCCTTGGAAACTAAGGCTTAAGTCACCTCTTACAAAATTTTATTTGTTGATGCAAAAATAAGGAAAGAGGAAAAACCTCATGGGAAAATCCTCTCTCAAGAATGGACATGACATAGAGATGATCAAAATGTATTCAAAGGGTCTTATTATTCACTTTAATGAACTAAATGAACAACTTCTTGGTGAAATACTTGGTGAAGATGTTGTGGATGCCAAGATCATGCATTAATGCATCAATGTGTTGTAGACAAAGAAGATGTGGAAAGGCCCCTTGAAGGTCATCATTTGATGATGGAGGAGAATAATAAGAATTCATTTTTATGCAAACATACTATTATCTATAAGCATAATCAATAGTGGAAAATATAACTCTGCAAATTCCTTCCCAAAGAGCATCAAAAGACTCAACAAAATCAGCTTCTTGTGTAGTTGCCATGTCATAAATTAAACCATGAATCTTCTTCCCAATTTGATGAAGAAACTTCATAACTATGTAAAAAATCTCATGAGGCTCTGAAATATCAGAATAGAATTCATATAGAGAATAAAATATTTTAGGTATAGTGTCTCCATGAGTGAATGGGTCCATAGGGGGAAAAGAGTTTGTAACTAGATCACACTGATAGTTGAGCGAACTTGTATGGTGTGGAGACTTGAAATTTGAACCATAGGTGGTGATATAAGATCCATAAATGTGGAACAAAAGTCCCATGAATTCCAATGACATGTCCATCCAACCAGTGAATCATATTCAAGACATAAAAACAACATAAACAAGTGACACACAATTAGAAACAATGTAATTGCGAGATTTCCCAACTAGAGAACTTGGGGGTTGTAGGGTCTTTTGGGAATAAAATGGTTGGGGATATGAGTTTAAGTATGTCATAAAATTTATATAATCCTACATAATACCTTCAAAATCATAATAGGAAGGATCTGAATGGAGTGGGAAAGAACTTTTAGAAGACAAGTTAGAAACTAGTGAAAAATGACTACTATTTGGAGGAAACTTTGGTGAACTGTTTGGGGTTTCTTCCAAGGAATGGATGGAGGTTTCAAAATATGATATATCATAGTATACATAATAATAATAAAATACCATACAGAATGACATGATAGAGAGGATTGAACCTAGCACCCAAATCATACTAGCGCTTACCATCTTCTTGTTCCAATGAAAGCTTTCCTTCTTCTCTTCTTGCAAAATATCGAACATCAATATTATTTTATTCAAGAAACTTGGTCATAATGTACAAATTATTTATAAAACAATATTTTTCATGATGGGAACCTCTTCAATAATCGCACTTTTGTTTCTCTCTTTTTCTCTTCATCCTCTTGCCTTTTGAATCCTCATTAGTAGAACTTGAGGTTTCTACATCTGAATGCTTCTTCTCCTTCACTCTTTGCTGCTTCAAATCCTTGGATTTCTTATTGTATTTGGATTGATCCTTGGTGTATTTTATGGTACCCATTTGAACTAACTTGTCTTTTTCATGATTCCAAGACTCCATGAAGTCTTCCAAGGTAGGAATTTTCCAATTTTGAATTGTTATCTTTCCTGAATGGAATGTTGAGACAAACACATAATACTAAGGCCCTAGCTTCTAAAGGATGGAAAAGATAATTTGCTCTTCCTTTTTATCGATGTAAAATTATTTCAGCTGGAGTATCAAGGATTTGAACTTTGTGAATAAATCTTGGATCGTCTAAAAGTGAGTTGGGATCAATGTGATCAACTCATTTTTGAGTTGGTGTCCTCTCCTCTCATAAGTCTTCCCAAATAGTGATATTGAGCCATAATTCATTGGGTGTAGCAGTAATATCTACATGAAAAATAATATCCCTTGAAATACTAAGACAAGCCATCTCAAATGCCACATCCAACCTGTTGAAATAATTGGATTTTTCCACAATAGAGTCGAGCTTACTCTCAGTACCCATGGTTACTCTATAGAGGAATTTCAACCTCAACTAGATCACCATTCGGGCCTTCCATTCAAAATAATTCAATTGGGTAAGAAAGACATGACTCTAATCCATTTATGCTTGTGCATTGAGTGACAAAGACACTGGAACCACCTACAATCCAAACACTCGAAGTGTTCTGGAGGAGGCCCTAGATTGCAAGTAAAAATATTTGAATTTGAATTGTAGCTCCAAAGAGATATGATAACGTCTAAAAATATGACTCACAACAAGATCTAGGAGCTAATGGAATCCTCACAACTAAAGAGTTTCACAAATTATGCAAAAAATAGTGAAAAGAGCAATATTAACACATATAGATGGTGATAATAAATGAAGTTTCTATTAATTTACAACATGTAAATATAAATATAACATCATTATAATAAAATAGTATAAAATAATTAGCATTAGGAGGAAATTTGGTGGCATACATGTGGCGGGATTAGATTGGACCTCAAAACCCTCCTAGGTTGACCAATGAGCTCCCAAACCACCTCAAATGGTCATGAATGGGCATGTGAACGTGGGAGAAGAGTGCAAGATCGTAACTAAGGGTAGGCTAGGTGTCCTAGAGTGCATGAGTGAGTGGGAGTGGATCTAGGAAACATTTAATGGTCCAAAAGAGAAAAAACACTCAAATACAATGCATGGGCACCTTTGGTCAAACCAGTTCCCTATATTAAGGAATGGGAGTGCCCCAAGCATTGAAATGTCATTAATGTGGGAACTGATGCTCCTAGTTGACCAAAATGTGGGTGCTTGGGTGCATTAATGACTCCAAAACCCCCAAATACCTTGCTAGACCATCATAACCAATGTTTGGACCATATAACATAAGTGGAAAACAAATGAAAGTGTGTCCTACATGGTATGTGACCATGGTACTAGGTGGTATGATGTTCTAACACCACCTTTGGAGAGGTTATAGAAAATAAATAATGGAAGGATGCCATGATCGATGAGTATCAGTCAATCATGAAGAATGATGTATTGGAGATAGTTATGAGACCATAAAAGAGGTCTTCCATGACTTCTGAGTGTATCTATAAGATCAAGCATATTGCATATGGAAGCATAGAGAAATACAAGGAAATATTCATAGCACGATGCTTCTCATAGAAAGAAGAAATAAACTACGAGTATACATTTTCACTTGTTTTGAGGTACACTTCCATTGGGACCATACTTGCATTGAGTGCATATATGAAATGAAATATACAATAGATGGATATCAATACAACATTCTTGAATGGTGTAGTTGAGGAAGAAGTGTACGTGGAAAAAAAATTGGAATTCGAAACGCACGACATGCATACTCATTTGTCGAAAATGAAGAAGGAATTGTATGGATTGAAACAGGAACTAAGGACATGGTAGTGCAGGATGGGTAGCTTCTTTATGAGCCAAGTATTTACCAAGAGTAAAGTGGATTCCAAAATTTACTTCAATATTGAAGGTGGAAGACGAGTGATGATTTTTCTATATGCTAATGACTTGTTTATGGTGGGCGAGGATGAACTCATTAAAGATGAAAGGAGGAGACTTGCTATAGAGTTTGAGATGAAATACCTGGGGATGTTCCACTACCTAATAGGAAGGGAGGTTTGGAAGAATGGAAGATGTATTTTCCTTAGTCAATAAATGTATATACAGTGGCAATTCTCAATAGATTCGAAATATTGGACTGCAAGGCGATAGCCACACCTATGGAATAAAACTTGAAGCTTCTATGTGATGCTTCATCTAAGTCGGTTGATTCCACAATGTATCATTAGATGAATGGCTCATTGATGTATCTGATGAATACAAGACCCGACATATGCTTTGTTGTGAACACCCAGATCCAGTTCTTGACATATCCAAGACATGTTCACTTGATATATGCAAAGCATGTATTGAGGTTCCTAAAGGGTACATGGGATTATGGGCTCAATTATGATTTGAATCAAAAGATTAACCTACATGCTTATGTTGATTCAAATTGGGAAGGTAGCACCATTGATAGGAAGATAACTTCGGGTTGTTGCTATAGTTTTGGATCTAGCATGGTCTCCTGGTTTAGTAGGAAGCAGTCATGCATGGAGCTAAGTATAACTGACAAAGAGTATGTTGTATCCTACTCAACTAGTTGCGAGGAAGTGTGGCTACAGAAAATATTGTCTAACTTGTTTTATCTCTAGTTAAATGTGACTTGTCTCTTCTGTGACAATCAGAGTTCTGTGAAGCTGTTAGAGAACCCTATGTTCCATGACAAGTCAAATCACATAGAGATCAAGTTCCACTATATCATGGATATGATGCCGAGAGGAGTAGTGAATCTCTAGTATGTGGAAACATGTGAGAATATAGTTGACGTGTTCACCAAGCCTCTATCCAGAGTGAAGTTCAAATACTTTAGAGAAAGACTTGGTTGTTGAAAATAGTTTTCACTAATGTCAAAGAAGCTCAGTAATGAAAAATGAATTACAAAGTTGGATGGTAGTTCGATGAGTAGTGCTCGATCAATGCAAGAGGAAGAGGAGATGAGGATATGTAGCAAATGGTAGTCCAATGAGTAGCGGTTGATCGATGTAAGAGGTAGAGAATATAAGGATCTATATCATAATTCATTACAAAGACTCAACAACCGTATCATCAGGTGATCAACGATACAAATTGATTTCACGATTGGTATTTATCCCACATTGACAGTGAGTTTGAGTTTGTACATGTTTATATGAACTGGCCTCACTATTTTTATTCGAAGCATAGAGAAAAGGTAGTATGGAGGATCTAGGTGCTTGGAATCCACAAGAAGTCACCATCGTGGAGACTAGGATGACCTGTCAGGCCCCATACCTTTTTGGAAGAGGCGACATGAACATATCCAACGGTTAGAATAAAGTTCACATAAAATCTATGGCTGCAGAGTGATTCGCAATGCTATAGCACAAATCCACATTTGATTGTAGATAAATGGTTAGGAGTGAACCCATACGGAAATTGATGATTCGTGATAAATGCAGAAAGAAATTTGCAGAAGAAAATTGTGGAGATCCAAATTGGGAAAGTGTGGTTCCCCATTCTGTAATCCGCAATCCATAAGATCGATGGTCGAAAAATACTCTATTAGAGATTGCGAAAGAAAGAAAATTTATGGAAAAGTATTTGCGGAAGTGTTTTCAATAAATTTGGAAAACTTGCAATCTGCAATATCGACGGTCAGAAAAGAGTCCATAAAGATCGACAGTGTGGAAGAAATATTGTGGAAAGGAAATTATGGAATTGTTTTCAAGAAATTTAGAAAACCTGCAATCCACAATATGAATCTGATCTAAGATTGACGATCAGGAAATATTCTACATGAGATCCATGGCATGGAAGAAATCTTGCAGAAAGAAAATTGCGGAATCATTTTTAACAAATTTAGAAAACCCACAATCTGCAATCTGCATATGATCTTAGTTCAACGATTGGGAAAGAGTATGCATGAGATCGACGACACGGAATAAATATTGTGGAAGGAATTTTAATTATTTTGGAAAACCTGTAATCTGTAATTCACATCTAATCTCAAATCAAAGGTCTAGGAAGATTTTGCAAGAAATAAACAGTGCGTAAAGACCGTTACAGAAAGTACCTTGCAAAAAGGTAGTTACGAAAGGGAAATTGCGATAAGAACTTTTGAGAAAATTCAAATCATGCATTTGCAGTCTGCAATCTAGATCAATAACAGTAGTCTAGAAAGAGTTTGCAAGAAATCAATGCCATGGAAATTATCTTACAGAATGGACGTTGTGGAAGGATCGTTGTGGAAAGGAAACTTTGGAAGGTCGCAACTGGAAAATTAAAGAGTAAAAAATTGATTAACAAAGAATTAGTTTCAAATTAGTTTATTTGAGGGTATTTAAACGATAGTTTATACCTTCAAATATTCATCTCTGCACTTTCAATTGAAAAATCGATCGAAGTACTGTAAGAGATCAAATTATCATATGAGGGAGGTTTGGAGTTTCTAGGGCAAGCAATAGACTTGCTAGGGGGCCATAGCCTTCTTATAGTTGTAGCTGGTAAATAGGGTGTAGTAGCATTGTATGAGTAGGAGCTGATAAAACTTGGGGGTCAAAGCCTCCTTCCAATAGTTGCTGGTAAATAGGGTGCATTACCATCCTTGTATGTAGTAGCAGGAAGAAACTATTTGTAAATATAATTTTATAGTAATAGGAAGTATTGGCGGTTTACCCAATTGGGATTCCATGATAAATTTGTGTTATGTGTGTTCTTGTTGATGTGTGTTCAAAATAAATTAAAATTTGTTTAAAATGTTAAAGTTATCAATATTGATTCAACCCCCCTCTTAGTATTGTCCAAATTTCCAACAATTGGTATCAGAGCAGGATCCTTCACTACAGCTTAATCATTGGAAGGAAGATCCTATTAAAAGTCACTATGGATAAACAAAGGTTAGCCACCAACATGCCTCCCTTATTTACTAGAGATAATTAAGCATACTCGAGTGTAATATTGAAGTTCCATCTAATGGCTATTGGATACAAGGTTTGGATTACTGTCAAAACAAAATATAAAGTACCAAATGACGTACCTTTAGATGAAGGAGAGCTAAATTTATATGAATCCAGTGCAAAATATCTAAATGTAATCTTGACTGGGTTAACATAATCGGTACTTGTAAAAGTCATGCAATGCAAAAAAACCAAGCATGCCTAGGAAAAATTAAAATGTGTCTATGAAGGAGCAACAAAATTCAAGGAATCCAAACTTCAGACCTACAAAGGACATTGTGAAAACTTAAAAATGAGAGAGGAAGAAAATATTGCAGAATATCGTCAAAGAGTAGATGAAATTATTAATTCTATTAGAGGCATTGGAGGAGAACTTAAATGGAAATACATAGTAAAAAAGTACTAAGATACCTGTTAACCAAAAAATCCCCCACTCAGCTCTCAATGGCCTACATCACCTAAGGACACCATCTCACGACCCTCATATCACTCCATTAGGCCCCCACACCCTCAAAATAGCCTAAGGATGAAGAAAAGGACTTAAAAACCCCAAAAAGGAGCCCAAAATACTCTCATAGGAGCTAAAGCCCCCAAAAAGGGGCTAAAACCCCAAAAGGAGCTAAAGTTAGGGCAGAAGGGGATCAAAGCCCAAAAAAGGGGCTAAAGCCCTGACCAAGGGATTAAAACCCTAAAACCCCTTGAAAAAACTCTAAAAGGAGGGTGGGGGGTCACACTCAGACAACCTCTCCCTTGCATACTATTATGCTGCTCATGGATGCCTTGAGACCTTTGCCTCTCAAGCCACCCACACTCCCTCTCCTCCATTTCCATTGAGCCAAAGCTCCCCATCCAAGAGAGTTGCTTCCACAAGCTAGGGTATGGTGGCCCATTTCCACCCAAATAGAAGGTATACTTGTGCTTTCATGATTTATTTCTTTGCTTCATAGTTTTCTTTGCTTTCTAACCCTTGTTTCCATTTCCATTTGCAGGTTTATGTTTAACACTGTTTTGCAAGTTTTACTGTAGCTTAGGATTTGTTTGCAGGTCTTTGGAAGTGGAACCCTAAACCTTGTTTGCAAAGGGGTTCACCATTGCTTCTCTCTTCTTTCTATTCATAGTTAAGTGTACTATTCTTTACATTCCATTTTTATTTTCTACATTTATCCACGCAGGAACCTACCCTTCTATCCTATAGATAGAAGGGAGCCATTCTTGCCCCTGTAGCAAGAAGAAATCCCTGATACAGAACTGGTGACCATACCAGCTCGATCCCACAGGATCTCTTGTCCAAATTTTTAATTTTCAAGTTTTTTAATTTTTTGCCCTAGTTTTCAAAAATTTCCTGTTAAATTTTCTTTAAATCCTATTTATTTTCAGTTATCAGTACTATTAATTCTTGCACATGATCTAGGAACTAAGAATCAATCTCATCAAATAATAATCAACAAATACTCATGAAATGGTGTTAATCGGAACTAGAATGGTTTCCTCTCTGTATATTTAATAAACAATAAAGGGTTACAATACCAATGCTGAGCAATGGCTTAAATCCATGAAGAATTTGAATACCTAAGGAGACAACTCGAATTCAGTGAGTGAGTCTAGCTTAACTGACTCTCAACCATTCAATCTCACTCAGTTAACCACTTGACCAAAACCCTAATTGACTCACCAAACCCTAACTGAAGTCGGAGTGCAATAAATGACTGAATCTCAACTGAAGGAGATCAGACACATGTCATAGCAAGCCAACCATCAAGTGTTAGTGCTCCATGACTCCAATGAACCCTGATGAGGTGAACTGAAGTTGAACTGACCATCAGAAGTTGGTGGAGGTGCCTTGTTGACTCCAGATCATTAAATAATAATAAATAATCCTTAAATAATCATTAGATAATATATTTAATGACTGAAGGTGCCTTAACTGACTGTAACTGACTGATTGAACTGATTGTAACCACCAATTAGCAATTAGGTGCATTAATATCACTCAGATCACCCCCAGAGTGCTCCAGATGGCCTCCTTGATTGTAGGAGAAGGCTAAGTTAGACTCCTTGACTATAGGTAGGCATGGGTGTGACTGGGTGATGGAAATGAATGTTCCATTGATGTCAATTATACTTAGGATAGTGGTTTAACTAGGCCAATTTGACCAAAAGAGTGTGTATGATGGTAAATGTCTCCAACACCCCCCCTTAAGCTATACTCAGGAAGAGTTAGAAAACATATATGCATAAAAATGATAGGGACCTAGAAACTAAGGCCATAGGTCACCCTATACAATGAAGTAACTGCTTAATATAACCAAGGAAACGGGGAAAACCTCATGGGAAAAATACCCCCCCTCAAACTAAGCAGTAAATCAAGAATTGGTTCTTCTATGTAGAAGCATCCTAAGACTGTGCATGTGAAACTCTGAATCCAAACTAAATGAATATGTCTGGAGGAATATTCCACTTTGGAAGAAGAACAATGCACTCAACCGAATCAGAAATATAAACAGCTGCACGGTGAAAACTGGACCCATGTAGACCAACTGAAATCATTTGAAGAGAGAGCAAAGGTTATTGAGGATTCAAACCATGTGTGGAACACTCAAGAAAATGATATGTTGCATCCTTGAACAGAAAACCATGAGTGGTAAAACCAGCCCCAATTTTTAGGAGCAAGTGTCCAAGCGGATGCAGTATGTCTTCCTCTTTACTAGTTCTATGAGGAGATGAGCATGTGACCAAAGGTAGAGAATCCCTGGGAATATGGAGAGCGAATGCTTGAGCTCCATAATATTATATAGCTTCAGAAATATCTAATGATTCACAAAATAAAATATCAGCAACCTCATAAGAGGAAACTAACACCAAATCCCCAGCAGCAAAATTGAAGAAGAACCGCGGTACTTGATTTTTCACACTAGAATTGGTGAGAGCAGCTACAAGCATGACTGAAAGCTCTTGGATTTTAAAATATGAACAAAATAATATCATATAATAATGTAAATCAGATCTAAATAAGTTCAAAATAGATCCAAAACTATGAAATGAAATGAAATCCCTAGCAACAGTTTTGTAGGAGACTTGCGGTACTTGTTTCTTCACACTGTTGATGAGAACAGCTACAAGCAGTACTGAAGGTTTATGAACCTAAAATTTTGAACCAATAAATATCAGATCAGATACAAATAAGATCATATCAGATCCAATAAGGTTCATATCAGATCCAAAATTATGGTCAACCGAGACGGTAGATGCACAGTTGTCTTTTTCTTCAAAATTCTGAATTTTGGTGCATGCAATCCTGTAGGATTTTGTTGGAAGATATAGATCATGGGGAGTGAATGTGTCACCCTTATAATATGATATTTTTTCCAAAATATCCAAGGTATTACATATTTTCACACCAGAAGAAACATTAGAGGGAGAAAAATCAAATTTCTCTTCACTTTTGGAAGCAATTACTGATAAATTTTGCACAGAATTCAAAGGAAAATCACTGGTGAATGTTTGCATGGAAGTGCAGCAGTATTTTTCTTCAATATCAGAGATTTGAATGTCTTATTCTGTTTCATAAATATGAGAATATGAGATATCATAGATCTCATGAACTTCCGGAGCATCAGGAGAAGGAGTCAATTCATGGAGACTTTCTTCAATTCAAATTGAATGTGTAGAAGATTCTGCTTCATCTTCATCTTGGACAACTTCATCAGAGAGATTAGAGGCTGATAATTTTGAGTGAAGAACTCTTGTGGTGCTGGATGTGATCTCCAAAGTACTATTATGATCCTCATTTTGCTTGCCAAAGGTTCTATCCAATATTTTCCAGACTTCCTTTGGGTATTCAGCAGAACCAATAAGGTAGTACAAGCTAGGAGAAAGGGCCAGACCTATTGCTCCAAAAGCTCTGTCACTGTCATTTAGCCAGTCATTCTCATTCTCATAAGACTCTTTTCCAAGTCCAATAGACACCTCATAGAGACCTCGTCTCTTCAGAGATGCAATCATCTTCAACTTCCATTCCAAATAGCTTGTGAATGGGGTGAGAAGAGGGATTGATGAGTCCATTCAAAGTTGTACCTGTTAAAACCCGCAAATCAAAACAAAAGGGGCACTGTAAGGTCAGACAGCCTGCACATTTTAGGCTTTCATCACACCCAGCATATTCAATCAAGCAATATTGATCAACAAGTTCTTTACTTGGGGTATTAAGTGGTAAGCCTTGGATTCTGGTGCAGTGCTGGAATTTTGAGCTATTACTCACTTTTCATGGAGAAATATGTCAAAAATCTTGTTTTTAAGAGACTGATCTTTGTCCCGCTGCATGATTTGATACCATATTAATTCTTTCACATGATCTAGGAACTAAGAATCAATCTCATCAAAGAACAATCAACAAATAATCATGAAATGGTGTTAATCAGAACCAGAATGGTTTCCTCTTTGTATATTTAATAAACAATAAAGGGTTACAATACCAATCCTGAGCAATGGCTTAACTCCATGAATAATTCGAATAACTAAGGAGACAATTCGAATTCAGTGACTGAGTCTAGCTTAACTGACTCTCAACCATTCAATCTCACTTAGTTAACCACTTAACCAAAACCCTAATTGACTCACCAAACCCTAACTAAAGTCAGAGTGCAATAAATGACTGAATCTCAACTGAAGGAGATCAGACACATGTCATAGCAAGCCAACCATCAAGTGCTAGTGCTCCATGACTCCAATGAACCCGATGAGGTTAACTGAAGCTGAACTGACCATCAAAAGTTGGTGGAGGTGCCTTGTTGACTCCAGATCATTAAATAATAATAAATAATCATTAAATAATATATTTAATGACTGAAGGCACCTTAACTGATTGTAACCACCAGTTAGCAATTGGGTGCATTAATATCACTCAGATCACCCCCGTAGTGCTCTAGTTGGCCTCCTTGACTGTAGGAGAAGGCTAAGTTAGCCTCCTTGACTGTAGGTAGGTGTGGGTGTGACTGGATTATGGCAATTAATGCTCCACTGATGTCAATTATACTTAGGGTAGTGGTTTAACTAGGCCAATTTGACCAAAAGAGTGTGTATGATGGTAAATATCTCCAAAAAGTACTACCAAAGCCTCTGCTAGGAAAAACCGAGTCAATTTGGCCATAGTACAAGTTACTGTCGACCAGATATGAATCTGGCCAACAGAAAACCCCAAATTCGGGGCAGGGCACTCTTATTGGGGCTGAAAGTGAGGTGAGGGCACACTTAATGGCCAAACAGGTGCACCTAGGGTGCACTTAATCCCCTAATAAGTGCGACTTCAACCCAAAAACATAGACCGTGGGTGTCTGTGGATTCTATGTGACCCTGTTGCCTGTTTCTGAAAAAATATTGTGTTTGCTAGATTTGATAAAAAATGTGTGGCTTTTCAAACAAAACTTCAATTTAAGTTTAATAGGAGTTAAATTTCAGTTTTATAGGACTGTCAGTGCAGCCTAGCCACCTCTGTCCAGCACACTAGTTCAATTTTAGTTTCTATTTTTGTTTTCTGCAATTTATTTTACAAACAATGTGTAGATTCCAAGCAAATGTTAATAGCTTAATCAAATGAATGTAGCTTAACTAAAATCAACCTAAAACTAACTATCTTTCTCACCCTTCCTCCTCTATCTGGTCATCACCCTTTGGGGTATTCTGGGATATGGCGAAGGGCAAGCTCGTATAGATCTAGGCCCTTCATTGAACATTCTTCCAAACCACTAAAATCGGATGACCTAGAAGGTAGAGGGGGTAGAGAAGGAGGGATTCTCATGACTCTAAGCATCCTCCCTATTGACCAACCTTGCATCCAGGAGGTGACCTGAGGATTTATGGATGGGCTTAGTCCCATTGTGTTGAGAGCCCAGCACCTTCTCTTGGTTGAAGAGGAATATCAGTGTGAGGTATTCATCTAGTTAGGCCAGCAAACATTTAGGGTTAATAACTGTATTTGTTCACAATTTATGATTATTCAATGCTTTCATACATAAACATAATGACATGAACTCTACCATGATGAATTCATAAACCATTTGCAGCAACCAAATACCATAAAAACAAACAAACAAATACACCATACCAACTAATCAACCCAACTCAGTTCATGACGCTAAGTGAGCCTTAAAATTTGCCAATTTACACTAAGTACAAAAAACTATATAGTCTTTGAGGACATAACTCCTTGACTGCTTCAACTATGGGAAGTACTTGGGATTTTCCTAGAAACTCATTGTGAGGAGTATCATAGGAATTCCAAATTAGTTGGTCACTAAGAGGAATTGGCAAGTGAAATGGGAAACGACCCCTTTTGATTGAGTAGAAACACCTATGAGGAAAAAGCCAAGTGCTGTCTTTTGGCAGTCTTGGTGGTCGAGTGACCACCTGCAACTAATAGGAAGCCACTGAAACTAGGGTCCAAACATCATTCCCACCAGTTTCAGACATAGAATCTAACACAATGTATCCTCCATGCTCTTCCTCACACCTAAGAGGTGAACCACCACCATTTGGAACACTCAATTGACACCGTAGAAGCCGCTCTTAGTGATCTCCAACACAATTAGAAGGCCACATAGCCTCTGATTCTAATTCAGACCCATACCATTCTGAACCAAACCTCCATACTACACCATCAAGCCCCATGGCTAGTGCAAATCCGGATCCATTTTTCAGCATAACCATAGCAAGTGGACCCATGTCCACATCACAACCTGGCGATTGGCCCAAGCACAGTCATGCAAACTGTCATCAGTAAGCTTCCTCCACCTATAGTGACCAGCCAAGCTATCCCATTGGCAGCACACGGGGGCAGTGGCCCTTCCACACACACTCCCCCTCTTGCCACACAGGGGGGAAGTGGAGCCTCCACTTACATTTCCCCTACTGTCATACATGGGGATAATGTCCCCGTCACTCATACTGTCCCAACCACAACACTTGGGGGAATTGGCCCATCCGCAATGGTGCCACTGCAATCACCCCCAGCTGTGCAGATGCATTATGCACCTGCAAATGCCACCACCATCGTAGCCCCATCACACATCAACCTTGGGTCAAATCTGCCATTCATGGCTCATCTTAACTTGCCTGACTTAGCCAGATTAACAAATGACCCCATTCTCCATCAATCCTTTTGGCCTCCAATGTCAACTAAGCTGCCATCAGACATCCCCAAGTTTGAAGGAAAAGCAGGGGAATGTCCCCAAAACCACATAATGACATTCCACCTATGGTGCTCATCCGACAGCATCATAGATGATTCCATCAGGCTGAGGCTATTCCAATACACTCTTACAGGTGCTACAGAAAATTGGTATATTGAGCTACCGTAGGCCAAATATCTAGACTTCAACTCCCTAGCGTACATGTTCCTATAGTATTTCCAACTCTCTGTTAGATATGAAGAACGGGTGGAGATCCTTTTATCCTACCACCAAAGCACTACCACTCATATAACCAACCACATCCATGAGTGGAAGTGACGTTGCAGTTCTATGCAAAATCCAACTTGATAACAGGATCTTCTTGGATTGGTTCCTTAAGACCTTGCTCTTTCCCATAGCAACGGATGTCGCATCTGAATGTCCCCAATCCAAAAACGAGGCCATACTAAAAGCTCAATGGTTTGACCTTATCTACGCTCAGTCTGGAGCAACAACTTCCTATGCACAACCTGCACCACCGCAGTAGGATCAGGCCATGGCTTGGCCAACACAGCAGTATGTGGGGAAAATACCCACATTTTTGGCACTGCAACCCCCACAAATATACTATGCACCTCCTGTACAAGTAGTTCAAGCCCTTTCCCCTGCTCCACCTGCTCCATTGGGACAAGTGTTCGCACAACAAAACCGTCCCAACCAACCTATCCCCAAGAATCAACAAGGGAAAGATCAAAATAATTAGTGTCAGAACCAAGGTAACAACCAACCACAAGGAGGCGGTCAACAATCGAACCCTCCCAACAATGTCATGGTAAACTAGCTAGCCCAAAACCCCCCATGACAAAATGCACCAAGAAGCAACGCTCCGCTACGCACAAACCAACCGTGCACACTCTATGATTTTTATGGGAATTACACATTTGAGTGTCCCCTTATGGCTCGTGCTAAGCATACCATTCAAAACATGGCCCAACAGGTTTCCAACATGGCAAATCAAGCCTAATCCAACCCAGCACCACAAGGACCTCCCCCCATGTTGCTTCAAAAACCACTACTAGTCCAAGGATTGGTGGCAAATACCCCTCCTCCCCAACCCAATCCCAATGCTCTGGGTGCACCTCCCACTGCCAAAACAGGTGTTCACCACCTGCTAGCCATGAAAATTGAAGAGCTCAACTTGCAAACCCGACGGAATCAGTACGGTACCACCACCAAACCTGCTGACACATCAGCGGCATCCACGTCTAAGACAATCAACCTGCCTCATTAGTTACGCCTATTCCTACGCCCTCCCGTACGTAGGATTTCCAATAACTTCATGGATAAAGTTGTAGTCAGCTATAGCATTGTGGATTATTTGGCCCAAATGTCCACCACCATGTCCGCTCTTGAGGTGCTTAAAATGTGCCCAATGTAGCGGAAAGCCTTACTAGCTTCCCTTGGGGTAGTAGACCCCTCCGACTCCAAGTTGATCACATTCAACATGGAAAACAGGGAACCACACATGCCATAGACCATCACCTTTCAAATCCCAATGTCCATCCATAATTTGGTTGTGCACCAGTGCATAGTGGATGAGGGGGCATTCACGTGTGTTATGTCCACCCTGGTTTGGCAAAAACTTGGATCACCAATTTTTCTACCGTCCTCCACAACCTTGCGAGCTTATGATGGACATCCCACTAATGCCCAAGGAATCCTCCTACATGTCCCCATCACATTAGCTGGGAAGACAGTGCTGATCAACATAGAGGTCGTCAATGCTCAACTAGACTACAACCTTCTCCTCAGGAGAAGTTACATGTACGCCATGAGAGATGTCACATCAACTATCTTCTGTCTCATGATATTCCCCCATAAAGGGAATATTGTGACAGTTGATCAGCTCACCTACCATGATTCACAAGGTTTAATGACACTTGCCAACATTATCCCTACCATCACCACCATTGAGCCATAAAGGGCGACCACACACACTAATGTCATCCCTACAACCAACACTATGGTTGAAAACACACCAGCCTCCCCATTGTTGAATGTGGGCCCTGGTTTTTTTTCCAATACCTCCATGATGGTTCCTTTCCTGTTAGTGTCACCACCAACAACAAAAAATGAAACTATGGAATTGTGCATGGTCTCATCAAGCACCACTGCACCCAAGCAACAACCACAACCATAGCCCCAACCACAACCACAACATCATCCGTAGCCACAACACCAACTGCAGCCACACATCACTCGCAGTAGCAACATTACGCGTAGCTGCAACCACAACTACATCCCCACATGCAACCAGCCAAGAGTTATTTGGGCTCATCCCTAGTCCATATGATTCCATTCCTCTTCCCCCCACCTGGTGTCATCACCAAATTGGTAATGGCCACCTTAAGCCTACCCAAATTTACATTGGGAATTCCGGTGTGGTATCTTTATCCACCAGCTCAACCAGCAATGCCCCAGGTTGATTTAACCCTAGTGTAGCCCATCGTGGTCGAGTCTCACCCTCCACCCGCTCCGCAAAAGCTAATAGCCCCACCCGAAAAGGGCCAGGGGAAAGAATGCCAAAGCCACTGTAGAACCGTGACAAGTCCCACCTTGTGCCATCTGCGAACAACAGGGCCATCCAACTCAGAATTGCCCTGGAATCCCAGTGATCCATGTGCATTTAGATTCCATGGACACAAACAAAAACATCCCCGTGGTTGAACTCCCAACCGCACCCATAGTCACGAACAAGGCATTGAGGACAAACCATGCTTGTGCCCTTTGCGGCTTGTATGGAAATTACTCCCACCATTACCAAGACCTACCTGAATTTTGAATGGATCTCTCTAACCTCTGTCAAGATTCCCTTGAGTCTAAGATCACCTTGATCGAAGAAGTTCACCCACCACCTCCTTCATCAGACACCATGTCCATTTACATGATGTCCAGTTCCACCGACCCGCTCATCTCCTCCTCCACCGACGGTCCATCAGACATGTCTCTTTGTTGCTTCAGCAATGATGAGGAGATACTTGAAGCTCTGACCTCCTCGGAATACCCATGGGCCGACATACACCATCACTCATTCTTCCTCCCGGAAGAACTTGTGTCGCAGTCTGACCAGTTTTACGTGGAGACAAAATATTTCATCCATGGGAAGGTCAACTGGTTCAAGAACCCCATCGAAACACCTAATGCCTTCGAAGAAGGGAATATGGAGAATATTTATCCAACCATTAAAATCAACATCTCAACCAATTCTGAGATTGTTGAAGAAATCATGCTAGGGGCATCTTTCTCCCCGGAAGAGGTCGATGCCTACAAAGCTCTCTTCCAAGAATTCGATGACATCTTCGCTTGGTCTTACACTAAAATTCCTAGCCTTGATCCATCCATCATGGAACACCACATCAAAACATGGCCTGATGTGGCTCCCATACACCAAAAGCAATGGCCTATCCATCCATCCAAAGTGGCTGCGGTTAAAGCTAAGATAGAGAAGCTGCGCACAGCCGGCTTCATTTATCCCATTGCATACACCACTTGGGTTTCTAATCATGTTCCCGTGAATAAAAAATAGGGCACCATTTTTGTTTGAACAAAATTCCAGGACTTTAATGGGGCATGTCCCAAAGACAACTTCCCCACACCTTTCATAGACCAGATCATCGATGCATGCACCGGACATGAAGCCTTTTCCTTCATGGATGGTTTTTCGGGATATAACCAAATCCAAATCTAGAAAGAAGATCATTACAAGAAAACATTCACAACCCCATGGGGCACATTCGCATACTGGGTCATGCCCTTTGGCCTGAAAAATGCCGGAGCCACCTTCCATTGCACCATGACATATTGTTTCCACGATTTAATTCACATCATCCTGGTCTACTTGGACGATCTTACTGCTCGATCACCAAAAAAAGCACAACATATAGATGACTTGTGACAAGTATTTTTATGGTACCACAAGTACAACATCCACCTGAACCCCCTCAAGTGCATTTTTTGTGTCCCAGCAGGCCGTCTACTCGGGTTCATTGTATCCCACAAAGGGATAATGGTAGATCCCCTCAAAGTTTAGGCTATACTTGATATTCCTCCCCTAAGAACTCGACACCAACTACAAATCCTACAAGGAAAGGACAACTTCCTTTGCCTCTTTGTGCCATAGTATGCAACAAAAGCTTACAGATTCATTCACCTGCTCCACAAAAAAATCCCCTTTCTTTTGGATCAGCAAGCACAAGAATCGTTCGATGCACTCAAACAAGCCCTGGCTTTTGCACCATTACTCGTAGCACCAAATTTCACTCGAGACTTCATCCTTTATGTGTCGGCCTTGGAAAACACCATTGTTGGAGTCTTGGTCCAAAAAGATGATGCTCTCCATGGGCATGTGATTTACTACATTAGTCAGAAGCTAACAGGACCCCCACTACGATATTCACCTAAGGAGAAATTGGCCCTCACCGTTGTCTTCTTTGCTAAAAAATTATGTCACTACATCATTTCCAACCATACTCATGTAGTGGCCGATTCAAACCCAATGCGGTACCTCTTAAGCCATCGCCTTCTACAAGGTCGAGCAGCTAAGTGGGTAGTCGTCCTCCAAGAGTTCGACCTAGAGTTTGTGTCTGGAAAAAGCACAAAGGCACTCGCACTTGCCACACTCATGACAAATATGCCACAATTAACTGCTTCATCACCCCCCAAGGATGATTTCCCTGATGATTTCCTATTCGTTATATCCACAGACGACCCATGGTATGGAGACATCCTTCTCTATTTACCAACGCAGAAGTTCGCAGCACACTTCAACCATGAGGATAGGTGATGCATCCGATATCAAGCTATTCACCACTTGCAAATTGGAGATGTTATATATCGTTGAGGCATTGATAACATCCTACATTAGTGCCTTACCCATGATAAGGCCGAGACCATCCTCAATGACTGCCATAGTGGAGCCGGCGATGGCCACCTTTCACGCCTGGCAATTTCCTAGAAGATTCTATGCACCGGCTATTTTTGGCCCTCGATCTTCATTGATTGCATAGAGGCAGTCAAACATTGTCGTAGCTGTTAGCTCTTTGCCCTGAAGGAAAGAACCCCCCCTGCACCGTTACACCCCGTAGTCATAGTCGGTCCCTCCTGCAAACGGGCAATCGAATTCATGACAATCACCCCTGTTTCGGCTAATGGTCATAAATACATCATTATAGCAGTCGATTACTTCACCAAGTGGGCTGAGGCCATGCCCACATTTGATTGCAAAGCTGAAACCACAGCATGATTCTTCTTTAACCATGTTATTTCATGATTTGGTGTTCCTAAACAATTAGTCTCAGACCATGGAGCACACTTTCAAGACGCCATATGGGCTGAACTATCAACCATGTTGAAGTTTAAACACCAGTACTCATCTTCCTAATACCCTCAGGGAAATGGCCAAGTTGAGACAGCCAAAAAAATCATCAAAAAAATGCTCCAAAGGATGGTGGGAAACCATAAAACCAATTGGCATCACATGCTATTCTCTTCCCTATGGGCTTATCGCACATCCACAAAAAACGCAACCGGTTTTACCCCTTTCCACCTAGTACATGGCATTGAATCAGTGTTGTAACACCCTGGTTTTGACCCCGTTGCATTAGATGTATATGATGTATATATTGTAAATGATCATGGTGTGGAGCTAAAGGCCAAGGACCCACCATTGATTAGTTATGCTGTGTTTTGGGTTGAAATTGTCACCGATGGTATACCGGGGCATGCGGCATACATATTGAGTTTTGTTATCATGTAAATATGCATCTTTAATTAAATAACACAACCAGCTACATTCACGGCAACTAAATTAATAAGGGGGCATGATTTTCACAAGAATAAGGGGGGGGATGTCGAACCTTGAGCCATGAAGAGAAAATCCATGTGTCACCACCTTGTCTTATCCAACAACCACCATTAAAAGCTATGCTATTAGTTGGGGCAGTTATGCCTAGGAGTGGAGTGTGGTAGGACTGTGAGTCCTTTCCCACATGCACACTCTGCCAGCATGGTTGACCTCACGATGGCAAGCAAACCATCGCCATCACTCCAGGGGACATTCCATTCTCTCCACGATGGTGCTAAACCACTCATGCACTTTCAACTATGCATTCTCTCCATAGTCTGTTCATCCTCATGCAGGGACAGTGGCCTATTCATTATTCTCATGCTCAGGATTTTCGTGATTTTGACTCATGTAGCGAGCTGGGAGCCATGCTCTTTCATCCACAATTTTCCTGTGAAGGGCCATTCCCATTTTCGACTGTATGATCTCCTTATAGACTGGTATGGCCATGTGATTTTCCTGTAATTTCTGTGTTGAGATTGGGACCGTGTTCTTCCCATGAGTTATGATTGCAGCCATACTCCTCAAGATTCGTTGTGTTTCTGTGGTCTCACCTACGTTGTGTTTGTTGTGGTCTTATCTACATTTTGGGTTCTGGTGCAAATTTCCCTTACGGCCTGGTTGGGAGACTGCATTTTCTTCCCCAGTGTGGGTTGCATAAGTTTTCCCCAATGACTTTGATTGTGTAGAATGGGCTGTTGTTCTCCATGTTTGTTGGTTGTGTATGATGTTACGCTTTGGGGCTGCCGCAAACTATTTGGAATCATTTTCCCTGTTTAAGTTGTAACAACTGATTAATTGCATGTGTGCAATGGTTGGTCTTCAGACTGTATTGGGAGCAGGCATGGGGGCTTGGTTTTCTTGATAAACCTGGTGTGTTTGGAAGCCACACAAATAGATCTAGAGGGCTAGCTTTCTTCTCCACGACCCCTGAATAGCACTAGAAGGGAATGCAGGGCCTGAGGGACTGTGTAGCATAGAAGGGAATGATTCCTTGTGTTGGGTGTGTGTGGGTGTCTTAGAAGTCAGGCTAGTTTTGGTGTAGGTGTTCCTATCTCTGTAATGAGCTCACCAGCTTAGCATTTAGCCTTTTCCAACCCCTTGATGGCCTGATAAACCTGACCATGTTGGCTTGGATATCTTGTTGATGGCCTGATAAACCCAACTTTGTTGGCTTGGCTGTGTTTTGTGTATCCTGGCTATGTGCAATCTTGCTTGTTCCTTATTCCTTGGAGAATCATGCCCAGCTCGGGGGTGGCAGCGTTACTGAGAGATTAAGGAGCACAGTGGCCTATGGTTGGGTGGAACGTTGCAGCGATGTAGCTGGTTGCGGAATGAGTTCTTGTAAGATAAGTAATCTTGTCTATTTTACTTCTGCAATCGTATTTACTATTAATGATTATGATGAACATGTTGAATGAATACTTGTATGAATGTATGTTGCTCCCACTGTGTATGATAAATAATTACATCTGTGTATGATAAATAATTTCATCTGTATATGTTCTACTTCAATGCATTCTGTTTCAACATTTTTATGAATTCACATGTTCATGGGGCTGGTAGCCCGGATGGTTGATGCCATGGTAGCATCCTCTTCGCCGATCGCAAGGTTGGGGGGATGTTACAAGTGCTCCCTATAGAGTGCCAAATCCCATCTCTCCACCTTGTGGTGGAAATCCTCCCTGATACTTTGCCTTTAGAAGAATGGTTCCTCCAACTCGAGCAAACCATAGAAGACCATCGAGCTTCCCTCCAAGCCATCAAAGCAGTGAAAACATGACCAAAGATCCACTATGACTCCCATGTCCACCCTCGCACCTTTAGTGCAGGCGATATGGTTCTAGTCTATGAACAAAACAACGATAAATTGGGAAAATGCAAGTTCGAATCAATGTGGTATGGCCCATACGTCATCCATCGCTGCCTAGGAAAAGGGGCATACAACCTCATTGACTCTGATGGACAACTCTTGGAGAACCCCCACAATGGGCTCTACCTCAAGAAATTTTACGCTTAACATCACCAATGAGTCGCTTCATTTTATTTTTCTTGTTTTTCAACGTTTTTTTAGCAAAAATAAGGGGGGGCAGCACAATTAGCTTCTACTCCAAAGTCACCTATAATAAGTTCGAGACACATCTCACATCTCTAGGCTCAAACTTCTATCTCTTTATGAGACCATTGTCTCATGTTTAATAAATCAATTTTAGGACCATTTCCCACCAGTCACCTCAATTTATGAGCCATGACATGATGATGCAAGTGTCTACAGACCTGTACTTGTATGACATGTCTCGACGGCTACTCATGTGAATTCTAGGGCCACCGCCCATTAAGGAATGTAATTTTTAGTTTTTGTTTTGTATTTTTAACACATAGTTGTCTTTTCTATTCAATGCACCTTGCGCGGACCTCTGGACCACTGTCCACAAAACGATTTCTTTTTCTTGCATGTATTTGGCATATACGTGCCCCCGGACTTGTACTCACATCACATGTAGTCATGTCTGTCCACCGCAACACACACACATGCTCTCCTAACCTCTGTCAGAGAGCCGCCTCAATTTGCGTGCCTCTACCGCACCTACTCTCAAGCCTCTACCGCTATCTATCCCATGCATGTATTGGTATGTGTTGAGAGCCTTATGCTCCATCCATACTACATGAATGACCTCTAGACCTCTTTCCACCATCCCAACATGGGGCACCACCTGTTCCACCACAATCGGTTGACCACATTGATGTTTCGTTTAAGCTCTTTTTTGACTCGTTAAAACAATGAAAAGATAGCCGAGCGCAGCTGCTTCCTTTCCCGCTCGCTAAAGTATAGGAAAAGGCATCTACATCATCTCGTTTACCTCCTTTTGCAGACCATGTAGACCAGTAAAATGAAAAGTACACCCTTGGCACACTCAAGCCAAGACCATTCCCCTCTGCATACTTTTATGCTTTCTCGGGCAAAGGGGCCGCACCTCACGAAAAAGCTCATCATGGGTTATTGTTAAGCTCTTTTCTAGCCTTCTCATTTAGAAAATATTGCCAGGAAAACTTTTTTTCGTTCATGCTTGTAAAAGTATTTGAATGACCATCCAGTCAGTATAGGTTTAACCTTTTCCCGCCTGATTGGACAACCAATGGTAAAGAAGTCTCTCATCCCCTACAGGATGGGCGAGATCTCCTATGTATACTTTTATCCTTTTTTGGGAAAAGGAGACTACCAATGAAAAAGACCCCCCACTAGAGTCTTCTTCGTGCTTTAAAACTCTCTAAAATTGAAAGCGCCATCGAGCATTTACCTTCTCGGGCTCACCAAAAATCCATGAGATCGTACCATAATAGTGTCCCTAGACACCACCCCACAGAAAATAGTTTGGAAACATTCCCACATTGGGTCACCTTTGTTTAGAGTAATATGCAATGTGTCTTCCTTGGATCTCATCAATATCAAAAGTGTCTACCTCCTCCAAGTATTTCCAATCTGCAGTGACATCCCCGGTATTACAGCTATGATCCCATTCCCATGAGTTAAGTTTCATTTTCTGCCTAGTATGCCCTACCGTCATACTCTAAACAAAGGAAGTTTGAGTCTTCCACACTTCCCCTACCCCTGTTCAGTTCTTTTCCCTTCCCTCCCCCACCCCTCCCCCCTTGATTCAGTGAGTCAGTCCACAGATTGCTTCATACCTTTCAGTTATCTCCCTTGCACTCCTGGTGAACGAAACATCATTGCCTTAACTAAAGGCAGGTCTCCCTCTATCGATGCCAACACACATATTCCAGAGGATAGACCTAGAGGTCCCTATACCTTGGTTTCATTAACATCATTGATGAGTTCCTTAGACCACTTGAGAGGAGTCCTTAGTGCCTCTCGGGATGGTTGTTTCTCACATGCTCGACTTCAACTACATCATCACACCATTGAGATTCGTATAGGGTTTGGTCCATACAAAATTTGGTTGAAGACCTCGGATGTCAGTTGACTCTAGCACATTGATGAGTCTACTTGAGGGACCTAAACAGGTTATGTCCCTTGTGATTTTTGGGTTGCGTTGGAGACAGTGATCAGAAGCCCCAGTAGTGCTTTGATATACCTTTATGATTGATGCAGCATACTTGCACCACAAAGACCCTGACTCTCAATCAGTGATTCCATACAGCTATGTACCGTTCCAGATCTAGTAGACTATTAGTCATCAAGATATAGCATTCCATGAGAATGCCATGGGTCCAATGTACCAGATCAGCATTGTATTCAGCCTCACATGGAGGCAACCATTATTGTAACATCAGTTGTATATGATCGGCTCTTGTATTTTAGAGCATAGATCAAATTATTCTTTTGACATTGTCACAAGCATGGGGATGCCCACCTCGTCCATATACATGTCACACATTATTTATATCTCACCCATTGATGGGAACCATATTAATACAAAAACCAAAATCCACCATGCCCTAGCCCCGGAAGCACCACCTCTACATAGCAAATCCTATGATGTTCGTCGGCCATACGTTGAGCTCCTTCCCCCACACATTAGGGGGCAATCTGTTAACCCAAAAATCCCCCACTCAGCTCTCAATTGCCTACACCACCCAAGGACACAATCTCATGACCCTCATATCACTCCATTAGACCCCCACACCCTCAAAATAGCCTAAGGATGAAGAAAATGGCTTAAAAACCCCAAAAAGGAGCCCAAAATAATCTCCTAGGAGCTAAAGCCCCCCAAAAAGGGATAAAACCCTAAAAGGAGATAAATTTAGGGTGGAAGGGACTAAAAGCCCAAAAAAAGGGCTAAATCCCTAAAACCCCTTGAAAAAGCTATAAAAGGAGGGTGGGAGGTCACTCTCAAACAACCTCTCCCTTACATACTATTATGTTGCCCATGGATGGCTTGAGACCTTTGCCTCTCAAGCCACCTGTTAACAACCATACTTAGAAAAGGCTTGAAAAGATCATAGTGAAGAAGAAGTAATGGTCCTTTGTAATACTTTGGTTAAAATTTCATGGTATGGAAGTTTGGCAAGAGGCGAAAAACGATGAGTCATCAAAGAATCTAACGAAGAGAAAAGATGGAGATCGGTGGTTTATATTGTGTCCGCTCTCTAAAAATGCGAGAAGGATAAGTATATCCGTGCATTTGATGTAATATAGAGATCAATGGTCGTTGATCCAGCTTGATGAGATCTACGGTCTTTGTAAACCCCTCCTTGTGAACTTGCACGTTCAATAAAACAAAGGAACTCAGCGGAATTGGGTACGTGTCTCTTGATCTGACGGCGAGGAAATAAAGGAAAATTACATCGACGATCGTGGATGAATCCGGAGCGAGAACCTGCACGTTTGATCAGACAAGGACACTCGACGGAATTGGGTATGTGTCACTTGATTCGATGGCTGAAAAATAAAGGCAAATAGATCAACGGTTGCTGATGGATTCGGAACGAAACATTGTGCGGTAGTTGGATGTAAAGGGTGGTAGCGGAATAGAAACCACTACACACGTGGTCGATCGTGGTGCATTTCGGAGGCAAAAGTGGTTTGGTGGAAACCGCCTAAGGGAGCCTCCGGAGTGGGGTCCTATAAAAGCAAAGTTGACTTGTTCGATGGTTATTTTATTTGGCACTGGAGGATTGAAAGGGACCTGTGTGCTCCTCAACATTTAACTATGAATTTTGAACACATGCAACCATGGTAATAGGTAAGGCTCAAACGCCCATAATTCATCTATCTGTTTACCATTATCGACTAAATTATGGATCAAGAAAAGGAATTGCAAGGGTCTGGTTGTATTTTAGATGACAGGGAAGACTATCTGGTCGATAGGGACTGAGGAGTGTGTGACCCTTTCCTATCCATAGGAAGTGTATCAGTAAGTAAAGAGAGGTTGTGGCAATATAATTCACAGGGAAATGATGTCTTAAATGTCTGTAAATCCTTTTTATATTATTTTTCTATCGAACAAACTCTGCATTTTCCTGAGTTTGTAGAATGGTACGCGGTTAATTATTCCCCTTCTTAGAGAGTCATTGTGAGTCACTCTACATCTCGAATACTCTATAAAATTAATGCCAAAGTCATCCGTGAAAACCTAAACTTGACCGACAGATACCCTGACAGTCGTGAACCTGTAAATGAGTCCATTCTTGTTGAATTGTACAAAAGTAGTGGAACTGAAGTCCGCTGCAAATTTCTATCCAACATTTTGAAAGAGGGTCAATCCTTAGATGGTCTTTTCCTACCTTACTATGTTTCGATTTTCAAAAATGAAGTTTAATTGGTGGTATCCTTAGTTTGTCAAATCTTGGGTCTTGACGATGATTGTCACGTAAATGAAGTCATCTTGGGTTTTCTGTTAAAAATGAGTTCATTAAGTTCTGCATCTCAGTCGGTTCCTGTATTCAGTCTAGATGAGTACTTGGCAGAAGTGATACATCTTCAATTAAGTGAATTCCCAAAGGTCAGGTTCTTTAAATTTCAAACTTACTTCTTGAACATGTTGCTATGCTCAAACTTCACTGACTTACAGTTTTTTAGTACCATCTTCTCTTCAAATTTGCCCAAGCAAATCAACATTTTTGAATTCACAAATTTAATCATGTCAGAACCATATAAAATGTTGTTCGATGAAATGTTTCCCCTTGTGTTAGAAGAGATGAAATGCCTGATGCAGTCCTCGCCTGAGGATCGAGTTGGAGACTAGTTCCTGTATAAAGATTCCACTGTGTTGAGGATATATGGATTTACTGGGGAACCTTATAGGTTACCCGCTTTCCTTACTCCGAGAATTTTTGCATTAGAATTCATGAGGCAAAGGTTGCACTCAGAGGAAGAACATTTTGGAGGCTTTAAGAAATCTTCAAATATCAAATTCCCTCTCAAGGTTGGCTCTTTTATTTTCAAGAATAAAGCTGCCTTGGTGTTTATTGAAAAGCTGTTGGGGAGCATGGAATTTCAAAAAGAGCCAAAGGCAAATTATGATCCTCACCATATAATTTCCTTGAGGAAGCAGGCCAACAAAAACAAACCATTTGACCACCAGTTTATTGAAGGCCTGAGCGAGATAGCTAATTTGTCTCATTTCACGAAAATTCCAAGATCTGATGAAAGTGCAAGTGTTATACCCGTGGCAGTATCTCAAGTGACGAAGGGTCCTAATATTTTGATTAAAAGGAGTGTGTATGAAATTGAAAGCATGGAATTAGATGAGGATGGGTCACACAAAAAGGCAAAATTGTTTCAAGTTGGAGGAGTTTTAAGTGAAGAGATTTCAGAAGACTTAAAGAGAGTTGCTTTAGTTCCAACAAAATTTGTACAGGTAAATCAATTTTCTTTTAAAAGTGTAGATAGTTCAAAATTAAACCCAAACATCAAGTCCAAAGAGGAACTCATGGCCATTTATGTGGAAAAACGAAAGCAGTCTCTGGAAGAGACAAGGAATTTACTCCCACAGATAAGGAGTTTGAACAATCCAAAAACCTCCTTGATTTCTACCAAGGATGTAGAAAGAAATACCTTCAAATTGGCCATGGTAAATGATAAAAAGATGTCAGAGATGGAAGTAATATTGGACAAGATTAGTGTACCCGACAAGATACAACTACACAAGCAAACAAGTGACATTATTTATTCAGATCTATTCCAAGCTATGATGAGAATCAATAAGCTACAAATTTTGGTAGATAAGTTAGAGGTTCAATTAAAACATGAAAAAGTTGAAAATAAGGACAATGCCCTCCAAGTGTTGAAGAAAAAGTTGAAGATCCCTAGCACAGAGCATGTTCAATCATCCAAACTATTGGCATTGCAAGAAGAGAAAGGAAAGATCCACCAGGAGATGATGGAACATAAAGGAAGAGCTGTCAAATTACAAGAGGAAAAAGACAAATGGGAAACTGAATGGAGTGAGCTGATATCGCAAATCTCCCTATTGAAAAAGGACCTAAATGATGAAAAGGAGATCATGGAGGAATTAATGAGTCAGACTCCCACTGATGAAGACCTGTCTATTGTAAATATTGAGAAACCATTAAATGATTTTTCTGCAGATGATTTGTTAGTACCTATGTCCTAGGTCAGCCTAAAGGATGAAGAAATAAAAGAATTAAAGATGGAAAATGAAAAGATCAAGTCCGAGTTATCCAAAGTAAGTGAGAATAAAAATAAAATATTGCAAGACATAAACCAGTTACAAAATAAATTTAATGAATTAAAGGAAAGAAACATTGGAAAGGGTCCTCTCCAGGGAGCAAAGCATATAATTTGGGATACCTTATCTATAGAAATTACTAAATTCAGACATCATTTGAACTTTTTTGATGATCAAAACATATTGGTCAATTTGGCCAAACAGAGACTGAATTTAGTAAATGAAACCATGGAGAGGAAACCCCTTGCCACAGTGCAGAACGCGTTAAATTTCTTAAATTCATTAACATATCAAAAGTTGCATGATATAGGAGTAAAGGATAGAATAGCAATGGTACTATGGGCCAAAACGTTGATCCACAAGCATCATTTAATGAATACAGTCCAGGACAAAGCTGATGAAATGGTCTCATAGGTTAATGACTTCAAATAGGTTTCAAAGAATTATTTGAGGATGGTCTACCTTCCTTTTGGGATGAGGAGGGATGAATGTTTTCTCAAGAGCACTATCATAACCTGTTGGTACAAATTTGAATGGATGATTCCAAATTTGACGATTTGGAAAAGGGGCTGATAGGGAAGGCCATTGTGGATAACCTGATAGAGGATTTTGAGATATTACAAAAGTTCCCAATCATTAGGAGAGGTTTGCCTAAAATATCTTATGAAGCTTACATGGAGTTAGAAGTATCTATTCGGGAAATGATGGAATATGATACTCCCAGTGCGGAACAATGGAAAGCCATAGAGAGATTTGGGAAAATGAAGTACATCCTTTGTTAGAATAATCAACCCGTAGTTAGCTACCTTAGACATTAATTTAATTATTTTTGTCTTATTTTCCTAGTTCACGTGTCCCACCTTATGAAAGTTGTCATTTACCTATCCATAGTGGTCAAACTTGCCTATTTTGACTCATGCAGCACTTGGGAAACCTCAAGGAATCAATTCTACTTTATTCTTGGCCTCCTAGGCGCCCTTCTGCGCTTTCTGGTTTATTGCCTACTTTTTCAATGCTTTAAGGCAATTGGGAAAGTTTGACTAAGTGAGGTTAACTAGTTTTTTGTCCTCCACATCCTCCACTCTTTTCTCCTATGAAAAGCATGTATGAGTTGTCATTCCATCACTCTTTAGATTTCCTAATTGATTTTTCCAATTCGTGAGCTCCATGACTGATTTGGAAACTACTTTATGCACCTATGGGGGATTTGCTTAATTTTAGTAAGCCTACTTTAGACTAGATTCGAATTGCCTCCTCATGCATTCGAATCTCCTATGTAATTATTTAATGCAGCAACCTATTATGTTACAGGTTTGGCTATTGTACACTGAGTTAATACAGTTTAGTGTTCAGCTCCATTTTCAGTCTCTTTTGTGAGTGATTTGCAAGTTCAATTGATAATTGTTGTGAGTAAAAATGTTCTATCACTGGGTTCAATTTACACATGGTATCAGAGCCATTGTAGATCAATTTATTTCCTTCAAATTAGTTTTGTAGGTTCGACATCAGTCACTGGGATCCTTCTACTGACAGCCGGGACAATTTCTGAGCTATGGATCAATCTCATAAGATCATCTTGACTCCCTTCAAATTTTTTGAATGGAAAGCAGAGATGGAGATACTGTTCAGAGTGAAAGGCCTCTACAAGGTGACTATGGAAACAGAAGCAGAGCTCAATGCAGCTATAGAGAAGATAAAATTGCACAACAGTAGGGATGAGGCCTATGGTCTCTTGTGTCTGAGTATTTCCAGAGACCTCCTTTTCCATCTTGATGGATTGACATCACCGAATGAAGTATGGGAGAATCTTACTGATCTTTTTGGAAAGACAGATGAGATGAGGGGACATCAAATCAAAACTGAGCTGATTTCCCTGAGTCCCAGTAGCTTTGAATCTCTGCAACTCTATATATCCAAGTTCAAAGCACTTGTTTTGCAACTAAAACAATGTGGGATCGAAAAGAAGGATGATCAGCTGGTCTTGGCCATACTCTCGAAGCTTGGCCCTGAATATTTAGTGTTTGTTTTGACCTTCTATGCCACAAATTTGACAGCTCGAACCTGGAAGATGCCTAGCCTTGCAGATTTAATGGAATCTCTCACACAAGAACAAGACAAGCTGGTGATGATGGGCACCATCAAACCATCCAAAGACCAAGCTCTGGTTGCTGGAGATTTGAGGGTGGATTCAAAAAGCAAAAAGAAAGCTAAAAAGCCACCTGAGCAAAAGAGAGACAAGAACAATCCTCTAGAGGAGCCACAAGGTTCCAAGAAGAATAACTAGAAGAAGAAGAATAAAGGAGAAATGAGCAAGCATGCATACTGCAATAAGGGAAATCACACTGAAAGCTCTTGTATGAAGAAGCAAATAGACATGCTGACCCAACTCCTGGAGAAGAATGGCATCTCCCTTCTAGACAGCTCAAAGAAGAGAGAAGGAGGATCAATTTCAGAAGAGAGAGAGAGAGAGTTCATGCATTGGTTGCTAGCACATCAAGCTCACCTAGTTTCATCATTGATTCTGGAGCTTCAAGACATATGGTTTCGACCAAGGAGGCATTCACCTCACTTGACATGTCGAAGGGACCACCTATAGTACTGGGAGATGACTCTCTCATTGAAAGTTTGGGCAAAGGGAGGATTGATCTTGATCATGGTCAGTTCAGAAAAGTGTTGTATGTGCCTGGCCTTGCCTCCAACCTCTTATCAGTGTACCAAATGACTCACAATGGGTCTCCAAAGAAGGTCATATTCTCCCCTAATGAAGTTGAGATCACAGATATCTCAAGTGGTAAATTCATTGCAAAAGGAGTTGTGAATCATGCTCAGAAGCTATACATGTTCTCACACTTCCTACCTTACTCAAACCCCTCTGCTCTTCTGATTCATGCTAATGAAGCAAGCAAGCTTTGGCATGAAATATTTGGCCACCTAAATTACAAGTATATTTCTGATCTTAGTGAAAAAGAGATGGTCATAGGGTTGCCCAGGATAAAATTTTCCAAAGGAGTCTACCAAGGTTGTATCCTAGGAAAACACCCAAAGCATAAATTTGAAAGAGCTAGTCATGAGATAAAATTTGCATCCCTCAAGTTGATCCACAGTGATATTTTTGGCCCATTCCCTCATATGTCCATGAGTCAGGACAAATATGCATTGACTTTCATAGATGACTTTTCCAGGTATTGCTGGGTTTACTTCCTGAAACACAAGTCTGAAGCTTTTGGCCTATTCAAAGTCTTTAAGGCTTTGGTTGAGAACCGGTCTGGGAGGAAACTCAAGGTCCTCAGATCTGATAATGGTGGTGAGTGGGTGGTGAGTATGTAAAGTCTGATTTTACACAATATTGTGCAGATGTAGGTATTCAGATGTAGCATTCTATCCCTTACACACCACAACAAAATGGTGTTGCTGAGAGGAAGAACAGATCACTGAAGGAGATGGCAACATGCATGATGGAGGCCAAAAATTTTCCACCAAAGTACTGGGCCGAAGCTATCAACTGTGCAGCCTATATTTAGAATAGAGTGTCTCACAAATATCTTGATGGTATGACTCCTTTCGAAGCATGGAGTGGGCACAAGCCAGATGTGACCCATTTCATGATTTTTGGCTCAAGGGCTTGGGCTAGAATTCCAACAGAAAAGAGAAAGGCTTTGCAGCCCCAAAGCCAAGAGTGCCTATTTGTTGGGTACTCTGAAGATTCAAAAGGGTTAAAACTGATAAATTTGAGCACAAACAAAGCCTTCATTGAAGGGTGTGTTTAGTTTCAAGAAGAACCCCTAGCAGCAGTCGAAGTTGGAGAAGCCTCTTCACCACCAGAGCCTTTGAAAGTAAGTGAAGAGATTGTTGAACATGCTGTTTATGATATGTATGATAGTGATGAGTTTATTGCAGATCCTAACATCCCTACAAGGCCAAAATGGGCAGCCAAGACCCTTCATGCAGTAGGATAGCTAGCAGGGAATCCCAATGACCCCAGGAGGAATAGATCTCAATTTGAGGTTGGTATGTGCATGAAGGATCCTATGTTTGCTGAGAAATGCTATCTGATGGTGGAACCAGATCCTCAGACATATGAAGATGTATCAGGAGATCCAAGATGGCAAGCAGCCATGAAGGAAGAGTTCAGCTCACTCCAGAAGAGAAACACTTGGGAGCTAGTGGATCTTCCCCCAGGGAGGAAGCTAGTTCAATGTAAGTGGGTCTACAAGACCAAATTTACTGCTGATGGTTCACCTCTAAAGTACAAGGCCATATTGGTAGCCAAGGGCTACTCACAGGTTCATGGAATAGATTACAATGAGACCTTTGCACCAGTGGAAAAGATGGACTCCATCAGGCTAGCCTTAGCCATTGTTGCTTCAAAGCAATGGGAGGTACATCACATGGATGTAAAGTGTGCCTTCCTAAATGGAGATCTCAATAAATAGATATACATGAAGCAGCCTCAAGGATTTTCTACTAACCCATCTCTTGTGTGCAGGTTGAGAAAGTCATTGTATGGGCTAAAGCAAGCCCCCAGGGCTTGGTATGCCAAGATTGATAGCTTCTTTCTATCACTGAATTTTGTTCGGTGAAAATAAGATACAAATGTCTATTTGAAGTTAATTAATGGTTCATTAATGATCATTGTGTTATATGTTGATGAAATCCTCATTACAGGAAGCTCAAAGGATGAGATTGATTCCTTGAAGGGTGCAATGAACCAAGCCTTCTCCATAACAGATTTGGGGCTCTTAAGCCAATTTTTGAGGCTTGAGATTGCTCAAACCAAAGATGGAATCAAGGTGCACCAGTCCAAGTATGCCTTGGATTTGCTGAAGAAATTCAAAATGAAGGATTGCAAACCAAGCAAGACTCCTTTCCTTTCAGGAGTGAAGCTGGAAGAAGATGATTCTTCACCTATGGTAAACAATACACTGTATAGGAAATTTATTGGATGTTTGTTGTATCTTACACATACTCAACCTGATATTTATTATGCAGTAAGTGTGGCTTATAGATACATGGATCAGCCTCATGAGATCCATTGGAAAGCAGCCAAAAGGATCCTTAACTTTGTTCAGGGAACAAGGACACATGGGATCTTCTATAAAGCAAAATCTGATCTTGATTTGATTGGATTTACTGACAGTGATTAGGCAGGTGATAGCATAGATAGAAAGTCCACATCAGGATATGTGGTCATGCTTGCAAAAGGGCCAATCAGCTGGTCAAGCAAGAAACAGAGTGCCATTGCACTCTCATCTACAGAAGCAGAGTACAGAGGAGTTGTTAATGCAGCAACTCAATGTTTATGGTTGCAGGGGTTACTTGGAGAGTGTGGCTTCGAATCAGAGTACTCAACTACCATCTACTGTGATAGCCAGAGTACCATTCAAATCTGCAATGATCCAGTTTAGAAGCAGAGAACCAAACACATTGAGATCCATATGTACTACATCAGAGAGCTTGTGCATGATGGCACCATTCCCCTACTCTTCTGTTCATCTTCAGAACAAGTAGCTGATATCTTCACCAAAGCATTTTGTGAGAAGACCTTCAGCAATCTCAAATCAATATTGGGCATTGCTGATCATGCTATGAAGCATGAGTGAAGACAAGATTTCCAAATTTTGTTTTACAGTCCATGTTTAAGGGAGGATTTTCCCATGTGGTTTTTGCCTCTTTCCTTGTTTAAATGGACATGTAGTATGTAAAGGGTGACTAAGCCTTGTTGCTAGGCGCTATAATTTTTTGATATATTACTCATAAGTCAAGCTTAAGGGGGGGTGTGAGAATAATCAACCCATAGTTAGCTACCTTAGACATTAATTTAATTATTTTTGTCTTATTTGCCTAGTTCATGTGTCCCACCTTATGGAAGTTGTCATTTACCTATCCATAGTGGTCAAACTTGCCTATTTTGACTCATGTAGTGCTTGGGAAACCTTAAGGAATCAATTCTGCTTTATTCTTGGCCTCTTAGGCACCCTTCTACTTTTTCTGCTTTATTGCCTTCTTTTTTAGTGCTTTAAGGCAATTGGGAAAGTTTGACTAGGTGAGGTTAACTAGTTTTTTGTCCTCCACATCCTCCACTCTTTTCTCCTATGAAAAGCATGTATGATTTTTCATTCCATCACTCTTTAGCTTGCCTAAGTGATTTTTCCAATTTGTGACCTCCATGACTGATTTGGAAACTACTTTATGCACCTATGGGGGATTTGCTTAATTTTAGTAAGCCTGCTTTCGACTAGATTCGAATTTCCTCTTCATGCATTCAAATATCCTATGTAATTATTTAATTCAGCAACCTATTATGTTACAGGGTTGGCTATTGTACACTGAGTTAATACAGTTTAGTGTTCAGCTCCATTTTCAGTCTCCTTTGTGAGTGATTTTGCAAGTTCAATTGATAATTGTTGTGAGTAAAATTGTTCTATCACTGGGTTCAATTTCCACATCCTTCACTCATGAAGATAGGTGTTGCGCGCTAAGGAGATGCTTGGATGAAGACATGTTATCAAGTTGATTTTAACTTAATGATCTGTTAGGATTGAAGCTGTAGTTTATTCCTAGAAGTTAGGAATTTAGTTACAAGACTTTAATTCAGCCAGTCATTCAGTTATGAATCTTCTTGGAAGATGAATCATTTTATGTATATATTTGCATCTATTTTATTTGATGGGGGTTGGAACCCATCGTGTTGTTGAATTATTTTGAAGACATATATTTTTGAATAACAGAGCGAATGCATAAGAATTATCAGAGATTCATGTGTCATTTACTTTACAGTCTGTATTTCTTTCCTTATGTGATTGTGTTTTCCAGTGTAACACTCCATTCTGTTTTCTTCATTTCTGAAACACAGTGTTGAATGATTAGAATTCATTATGTTTATGCTCTGATCATCGTTTCAGATATTTTATACATTCTTCTACTAAAGTTAATGTAGAACTCATCTTTGATGCTCTGTATTAATGGGCTGTTCATTATTTCTTATGTTCCATCTGAATTAAATGAATGAATATGATGAAATGGTTATCTTGCCTTTGATAAAACTCATGTATATGTCTTTGTGATATCTTTGTATGTATGTAACTCCATTGCCCAATGGTTATGTGTTGTTTCAACCATCTATACAAATATTAAGTGTTGGTTTATATCTAGTCTTGTTAAACCTGTATCGAGAGATACCTCTCTGGAAGAAAAACTAGTTTCTTTCTAAAGTGGTTATGCTATTACCTTTGGGATTTACCTTTACAACCTGGGTATATTCTGAGTGCTAACAAATTGGCGCTGTTGCTGGGGAATGAAAGTGCATATTTTCCCTGGGAGAACGATAGAGTTGAAGAAAGATTTTTGTGGGAAAACAGGAATTTTATCAGTAGAAAAGGTTGTATATTTGCCCTGGCGACTCCATTGTTAGACTTTTACAGAACTCAAGGAGTCATTCTGGCTTCGAGAAGACACACATGAGGTAACTCTGATACTGAAGTCTTGAAAATTTTTGAAGACCCAAAAAAGTTATTTAAAAGAAAAAATAAAGAAAAGTTAAGTTTTCCTTTGTTTGGTGCATCATCATCTCAAGATTCTCATATTGATCCAGAATGGGAAGTTAATGCTGGAAAGAGTTTATTGAGAACCAAATCTGAGTCTGACCTTAAGAATACAGAGTTTAATCCTCCTAGGTTAGAATCTTATTTGTTGGATTCCCTCTGGAGAGATTTACAACAAACCACGAAAGTTGAAACATTTACCTCCCAAAATACTCACAGCTCTTCAGTTCTTGTGAATCCACCTAGACCAATGGCAGCCAAATTTGCTCCCTTGCGTTTGCTTGCTTTATTACATGATCTTTCTAAGAATTATTCCCAAATAATTTCTTTATTTGATGAAGAAGGGGACATAACCGCAAAACGGCATGTTGCCAAGTTTGAAGATTTCATTGACCTAGAAGAAGTTGATTATCCAGATGTTAAAATGCAGTTATTTGCCCAAAGTTTGTCAGGCGAGGCAAAGAAGTGGTTTAAAGACTTTCCAAATGGGTCTATAATGAATTTTCAGGCTTTCCAAAATGCATATATAGATAGGTGGGATGATAAACAGAACCCTTTGCAGCTTTTATCTCAGTATAACAATCTCAAAAGAGGACGTTTCGAATCTGTCCATGAATTTTCTAGCAGATTCATGAGGGCTTATAATTCCATTCCGGAGGATATAAAACCTTCTGCGGCCACATGCAAATTACACTATGTTGGAGCTTTTGATAATGATTTCACATTTTCATTAAGGGAGAGAAAATCAACAACTCTTGCTGCCATGTTTATAGATGCTCTAGAAGTAGAAGCAAATATGATGGCAAGTGGAAAGATGAAACATAGAGATATTGATAGGAGGAAAAAGGAAGAAAATTTGCCTTCTGTTTCTTCTTCTACTAATGATATCAAATTTGAAATGATGTTGAAAACCATGGAAAAGTTGATGGATAGATTAACTATGGACAATAGGGGGTTCAATAGAGAACAAGCTGATCCTCAAATTAGGAATCCTAATTTCAGGAGACCAAATCCTCCTGTTCCTCCCCAAAACTGACAAAGAGACCTGATAAATCCAATAAATCAGGAGGAACAGCACATCCGTCGACCATTTCCTGAAAATTATGTCGCTGATGAAGAAGATCCTACTGAAAATGAGATTCATCTTTTTGGAGAGCAGGATTCAGAGATATATCTTACTAAAGAAGAACATAACATTTTCGAACAAGAAGGAGGGGATGAAGAATTTGGAAAAGAGACAGAGTAGTATCAAAGGGGTTATTTACATGCTATGGATGATGTGCAGAGGAAAATCAGATTGAGAAACAGGGAAGTTCTCATAAATAAAGGGAAGGCAAACCCAAATCTGCCTTCCACTAGTTCTTTGAATGTAGAAAGGGGAAAGGAACTACAAAAAGAGTCTTTTGTAAATAAAGAGGTCGAAAATGATGTACAAAGGGATAAAATAATGAAGCAGGTAGCTCCAGTCGATGTGGAAAGAATTGGTTCTGGCTTTAATTTACAAAATGAGCTTTCAAAGCTAAAAATCTCTGTTCCATTTAATGAGCTATTGAGAAACACTGAATACAGAAATACTATCACAAAAATGGTCAAAAGTCAAGGGGAATGGCAATCTGACATTTTAGAATTGAATGATGATAATCTTGCTATTTTGTTTGGGTCAAAGGATGAAAATTTAGAAAGTGAAGAAGTCCCTCCTTTCTATTTGAGTTTAAATGTGCATGATAAGGTGGTCCACAATGCTATGCTAGACTCAAGAGCATCACATAACCTAATGCCGAAAGGGGTGGTAGAGAGTTTTGGATTGGAAGTGACAAGACCTTATAAATATTTGTATTCGTTTGATTCTAAAAGAGTAAAATGCCTTGGTTTGATTAAAGATATGGTGGTAACCTTAAATAAATTTCCATCTAAAACGATAGTCATGGATGTGGTAGTAGAAAATATTCCACCTAAGTTCGGGGTACTGTTGTCAAGATCCTGGACTTCCAAGTTGAAAGGTAGTTTGCAGATGGATATGTCATATGCTACAATTCCTATTCGATATGGAAGCAGAAGATTATATAGTGAAAAAATAACTCCTTATGTAGTGAGCAGTCAAGATAAACCTGAAATTCATCATATATATGCTGTTGATACTGATTGGGTTCTTCTATTTTCTTTAATGATGTCGTCCCACATGATTTAGAAGAGGCATTGTAGAAGAAGTCTGAAGAAAATAAGGAAAAGGAAGCAATGGAACATGATGCTTTGGAAGTGAAACAAAAAAGGGAGGGCCAGTGGATTATGTACTTTGATGGATCTGCTGCAAAAATAGGTGCCGGGACCGGTGTGTATATAATTTCTCTTATTCGGGATTTCAAAGCTTTATCATACAAATTAACATTTGAATGCACAAATAATGTGGCAGAATATGAATCTTTATTAGTGGGATTGCATGATTTGAAAGAGCTGGGAGCTCAAAGAATAAGGGTTTTAGGAGATTCAGAATTGGTGATAAATCAGGTAAATGAGAGCTATCAAACCAGGCATCCTTGGATGAGGGCTTATAGAAATGAAGTATGGGATATATTTGGTAACTTATTTACAGAGCATACAATTCAGGTAGTTCCCAGACATGAAAATTTGGTAGCTGATTCTTTGGCTGTAGCCACTGGAAAATTTGTAACCCCTGTTGCTGGTCAGAGGGAATACCAGGTGGAAATTGTGAATAGACCTTCTATTCCAGATAACTCTAAATATTGGTAGATATTTGAAGATGACATGCAAATCAGAAGGTTTTTATAACTCTCAGGGGAATTTGTAAATACTCCTAATGACACCAAAAATGACAATGATGAGAGTATTCAAGATGATGACGAGGGACCTGATGAAGAAAAGGAAAGCGCTGAAAAGTTAAGGGGAACCTTAGGAGGTAAATATATTATTAAATTAAAAAATAATTTCATACCAAGAGGTTTGATTCCTTTGGAAAAACTTTTTGATCAGAATGATGTTGCTAAAAATCCAAAAGTAAAGCCCGTTGAGAATGATGTTGAAGATAGGAATATTGGCATTGAAGAGATTCCAAAGATTATAAAATTATCTAAGAAATTACCTAAAAAAGAGAAGGAAGAATATGTGAAATTAATGAAAAAATACACTGATGTATTTGCTTGGAGTTATGAAGAACTTAAGGAGTATGATACATCTATCATACAACATACTATTCCTATAAATCCTGGAGAGAAACCTTTCAAGCAGAAGCTCAGAAGGATAAACCCTAAGTTGCTTCCTATTATTGAGAGGGAAATTAAAAAGTTATTTGATGCCAAGATCATTTTCACTCTAAGGTTTTCAAAGTGGGTTGCAAACCTGGTTCCTGTTAGAAAAAAGAATGGAGAAATCAGGCTATGTATAGATTTATAGAACTTGAATAAAGTCTCTATGAAGGATAATTACCCTCTACCAAACATGGACCATATATTGCAGAAAGTAGTTGGAGCTGAAAGAATTTCAATGTTGGATGGTTTTTCTGGTTATAACCAGATCAAAGTATTACCTGAAGATCAAGAAAAAACTGCCTTTACTATACCTTGGGGCACTTTTATGTATGCAAAGATGCCTTTTGGCTTAATGAATGCAGGAGCTACTTTCCAGCGAGCTATGGACATTGCTTTTGCAGGGGAAATTGGGAATTTTGTAGTGATCTACATGGACGATATCTCAGTCTATTCAAAATATGACAGAGAACATCTGCATCATCTAGAGAAATTTTTTGTGAAGTGTAGGAAGTTTGGTATATCGTTGAATCCAAAGAAGTCCAATTTTGCTTTGGAAGAAGGAAAGTTGTTGGGCCATATAATATCAAAAGAAGGAATAAAATTTGATCCTGAAAGGGTGAGTGCCATACTGAAAGTAGGTGAACCTAGAAGTAAAAAAGAGATACAATCATTCTTGGGGCAGGTAAATTTTTTGAGAAGGTTTGTGCCAAGTTTTGCTGAGATCTTAATGAATATCACAAATATGTTGAAAAAGGGTCATGAGATAAAATGGAATGCAAAAGCTAGAAAGTATTTTTGGGAAATCAAGAAAGCAATATCAGAGGCCCCTATGTTGGTGAGTCCATATTTTACCAAAGATTTCTCAGTGTTTTCATACGCTTCAGAATATACTATAGCAGCAGTTTTATTACAGAAAAATGATGAGAATTTGGAACAGCCCATAGCATTTTTTAGCAAAATGTTGAGGGATGGAGAACTGAAATATGACATTATGGAGAAACAAGCTTATGCCTTAGTCAAAGAATTGAAGGATTTCAGAGTGTATATTCTGCATTCACATATAATTGCACATGTTCCAACTGCTGCAGTAAAAGGGATTCTGACACAACCAGATCCAGAAGGTAGAAGAGTGAAATGGATTGCTACATTGCTGGAGTACGATATAGAAATCAAACCCGCCAAGTTGGTTAAAGGACAAGGATTAGCTAAAATGATGGCTAATTCAAATTGTGAGGCCTTGCAAATTAATTTCCTATCTCACCAAGCTAATCAGTTAGATACAGAAGTGGAAGTAATGGCTGATTTTGTGGTGTCTCCATGGTGTTCTGATATTGTATATGTCCTTCAATGTTTACAAGCACCAGAAGGATTGAGTAAGTCAAGGGCTTGGTCCATAAAATTGAAAGCTGCTAAGTTTTTTATTTTAAATCAGAATCTTTATTGGAAGGACCCCGGGGGTGTGTTACTAAACTATCTTTTAGAAAATGAAGCTCAGCATACAGTCAAAGAGTTTCATAAGGGGGATTGTGGAGGACATCATTCTTGGAAAGTAACTGCAAACAAAATTATAAGGGCAGGCTATTATTGGCCTACTATATTTTCAGATGTGTATAAAGAAACAAGTAAGTGTCATCAATGCCAAATTTTTTACGGAAAGAGGAAAGTGCTTCCTCTCCCTTTGAATCCAATAATAGTAGAAGCTCCTTTCCAGCAATGGGGTTTAGATTTATTGGTGAAATAAACCCCAATTCATCAGGACAACACAAATGGATTCTTACAGCTACAGATTATTTTACAAAATGGATTGAAGCTATCCCCACCAGAAGAGCCACTGAAACTGTAATCATGGAATTTCTTGAGGAAAATATATTGGCTCAATTCAGATGCCCCAGAAGAATAGTAACAGATAATGCAGCTACGTTCAAATCCAGGAAAATGATTGATTTATGTCACAAGTATCATATAAGCCTCAATCATTCAACTGCCTATTATCCACAGGGAAATGGGTTAGCTGAATCTTCAAATAAAAGCTTAGTAAGGATCATCAGGAAGCTGTTAGAAAATAATAAAAGGTCCTGGCATGCCAAGCTGAAGTATGCTCTATGGGTTGATAGGATTAGTACCAAAAGGGCAATTGGCATGTCTCCATTCCAACTGGTGTATGGAACCGAAGTGGTTTTTCCAGTGTTGCTAGGTGTTCCAGTTATGAGATATTTTCAAGATCAGCAGGAAGAACCAAATCACATGCAAAGGAGAATAAATCATATTATTGAGTTGGAAGAGTGAAGGAATAAAGCCTATGATAAGGTGCAGTTACATCAAGAAAAAATGAAAAATACTTTTGACAGAAGGATCAAAGAAGAACAATTTCAGATTGATGATTTAGTCCTGAAGTGGGATGCTCCCAACGAAGACAAACATGGGAAATTTGATCATATGTGGGTAGGTCCTTACGTTGTTGATGGTTACAGAGGACAAAACACATTTTTTCTAGAAATTCTGAATGGGGTTCCTCTGGATAGCAACCCTGTCAATGGAAGGTATCTAAAACATTACCTGTCCTAAGGAGGAGGGTAAAATTTGTATTATAGCCTGTAAATATTTATTTTTTCTTTACAAAGTCAATATGAAGGGTGTGGCTGAATGTATTTAAAGCCCGTGGTGAAGGCCCTAAGATTTAGAAGGCATGATTTTCCTTTATAAAAACAAAAAATAAATATATCTATGAAAAACAAAAGATGAGTTTTCTGGAAGTTATTGCGAAAAATAAAAAACAGGCACCTAGTCTACGAGTTCTTTGATACCTCGCGGGGAGGATATCATCCCCAGATGGACCAGTTGTTAACAAACATACTTAGAAGAGGCTTGAAAAGATCATAGTGAAGAATAAGTAATGGTCCTTTGTAATACTTTGGTTAAAATTTCATGGTATGGAAGTTTGGCAAGAGGTGAAAAATGATGAGTCATCAAAGAATCTAACGGTGTGAAGAGAAAAGATGGAGATCGGCGGTTTATATTGTGTCCGCTCTCTAAAAATGTCAGAAGGATAAGTATATCTGGGTGTTTGATGTAATATAGAGATCAACGGCTGTCAATCCAGCTTGATGAGATCTACGGTCTTTGTAAACCCTGCCTTGTGAACCTGCACCTTCGATAAAACAAAGGAACCCAGTGAAATTGGGTATGTGTTGCTTGATCTGACAGCAGGGAAATAAAGGCGAATTACATTGATGATCATGGATGAATCTGAAGAGGGAGCCTGCATGTTTGATAAGACAAGGACACTTGACAGAATTAGGTACGTGTCGCTTGATCCGATAGCTGAAAAATAAAGGCAAATAGATCGACGGTTGCTGATGGATCCGGAACGAAAATTTGTGCGGTAGTTGGATGTAAAGGTTAGTAGCGGAATAGAAACCACTATACACGTGCTTGATCGTGGTGCATTTCGGAGGCAAAAGTGGTTTGGTGGAAAATGCCTACCTCTAGAGTGGGGTCCTATAAAAGCAAAGTGGACTTGTTCGATGGTTATTTTATTTGGCGCCGGATGATTGAAAGGGACCTGCATTGTTGTCAATCTTTAATTGTCAATTTTGAACGCACGTAGCCACGGTAACAGGTAAGGATCAAATTCCCATAATTCATCTATCTGGTTACCATTATCGACTAAATTATGGACCAAGAAAAGGAATTGCAAGGGTCTGGTCATATTTTAGATGACAGGGAAGACTATCTGGTTGATAGGTACTGAGGAGTGTGTGACCCTTTCCTGTCCATAGGAAGTGTATCAGTCAGTAAAGAGAGGTTGTGGCAATATAATTCATAGGGAATGATGTCTTAAATGTTTGTAAATCCTTTTTATAGTATTTTACTGTCGAACAAACTCTGCATTTTCCCGAGTTCACAGAATGGTGCGCGGTTAATTATTCCCCTTCTTAGAGAGTCATTGTGATTCAGTCTACATCTCAAATAGTCTGTAAAATTAATGCCAAAGTCATCAGTGAAAACCTAAACTTTCCCAACAGTTACCCTGACAGTCATGAACCTGTAAATGAGTCCATTATTGCTGAATTGTACAAAAGTAGTGGAACTGAAGTCCACTGCAAATTCCTGTCCACATTTTGAAAGAGGGTCAATCCTTAGATGGTATTTTCCTACCTTACTATGTTCATGTTTTCAAAGATGAAGTTCAATTGGTGGTATCCTTAGTTTGTCAAATCTTGGGTCTTGACGATGATTGTCACGTAAATGAAGTCATCTTGGGTTATCTGTTAAGAATGAGTTCATTAAGTTCTGAGTCTCAGTCAGTTCCTGTATTCAGTCTAGATGAGTACTTGGCAGAAGCGATACATCTTCAATTAAGTGAATTCCCAAAGGTCAGGTTCTTTAAATTTCAAACTTACTTGTTGAACATGTTTCTATGTTCAAACGTCACTAAATTACAGTTTTTGACTACAATCTTCTCTTCAGATTTTCCCAAGAAAATCAACATGTTTGAATTCACAAATTCAATCATGTCATAACTATATAAAATTTTGTTCGATGAAATGCTGCCCCGTGTGTTAGAAGAGATGAAATGCCTGATGTATTCCTCGCCTGAGGATCGAGTTGGAGATTGGTTCCTGTATAAATATTCCACCGTGTTGAGGATATATGGATTTACTGGGGAACCTTATAGGTTACCTGCTTTCCTTACTCCGAGAATTTTTTCATTAGAATTCATGAGGCAAAGGTTTCACTCAGAGGAAGAACATTTTGAAGCATTTAAGAAATCTTCAAATATCAAATTCCCTCTCAAGGTTGGCTCTTTTATTTTCAAGAATAAAGGTGTCCTGGTGTTTATTGAAAAGCTGTTGGGGAGCATGGAATTTCAAAAAGAGCCAAAGACAAATTATGATCCTCACCATATAATTTCCCTAAGGAAGCAGGCCAACAAAAACAAACCATTTGACCACCAGTTTATTGAAGGCCTGAGCGAGACAACTAATTTGTCTCATTTCACGGAAATTCCAAGATCTGATGAAAGTGCAAGTGTTATACCCGTGGAAGTATGTCAAGTGACGGAGGGTCCTAATATTTTGATTAAAATGAGTGTGTATGAAATTGAAAGCATGGAAGTAGATGAGGATGGGTCACACAAAAAGGAAAAACTGTTTCAAGTTGGAGGATTTTTAAGTGAAGAGATTTCAAAAGACTTAAAGAGAGTTGCTTTAGTTCCAACAAAATCTGTACAGGTAAATTAGTTTTATTTTAAAAGTGCAGATAGTTCAGAATCAATCCCAAACTTCAAGTCCAAAGAGGAACTCATGGCCAGTTATCTGGAAAAATGAAAGCAGTCTCTGGAATTTACTCCTGTGGATAAGGAGTTTGAACAATCCAAAAACCTCCTTGATTTCTGCCAGGGATGTAGAAAGAAATACTTTCAAATTGGCCATGGTAAATGATAAAAAGATGTCAGAGATGGAAGTAATATTGGATAAGATTAGTGTACCCGACAATATACAGCTACACAAGCAAACAAGTGACATTATTTATTCAGATCTATTGCAAGCTATGATGAGAATCAATACGCTACAAATTTTGGTAGATAAGTTAGAGGTTCAATTAAAACATGAAAAAGTTGAAAATAAGGACAATGCCCTCCAAGTGTTGAAGAAAAGGTTGAAGATCCCTACCACAGGGCATGTTCAATCATCCGAATTATTGTCATTGCAAGAAGAGAAAGACAAGATCCACCAGGAGATGATGGAACATAAAGGAAGAGCTGTCAAATTACAAGAGGAAAAAAGACAAATGGAAAACTGAACGGAGTGAGCTGATATCGCAAATATCCCTGCTGAAAAAGGACCAAAATGATGAAAAGGAGATCATGGAGGAATTAATGAGTCAGACTCCCACTGATGAATACCTGTCTATTGTAAATATTGAGAAACCATTAAATGATTTTTCTGCAGATGATTTGTTAGTACCTATGTCCCAGGTCAGCCTAAAGGATGAAGAAATAAAATAATTAAAGACAGAAAATGAAAAGATCAAGTCCGAGTTAGCCAAAGTAAGTGAGAATCAAAATAAAATATTGCTAGATAGAAACCAGTTACAAAAGAAATTTAATGAATTAAAGGAAATAAACATCGGAAAGGGTCCTCTCCAGGGAGCAAAGCATATAATTTGGGATACCTTATCTATAGAAATTACTAAATTCAGACATCATCTAAACTTTATTGATGATCAAAACATATTGGTCAATTTGGCCAAACAGAGACTGAAGTTAGTAAATGAAACCATGGAGAGGAAACCCCTTGCCATAGCGTAGAACACGTTAAATTTCTTAAATTCATTAACATATCAAAAGTTGCATGATATAGGATTAAAGGACAGAATAACAATGGTACTATGGGCCAAAATTTTTATCCACAAGCATCATTTAATGAAGACAGTCTAGGACAAAGCTAATGAAATGGTCTCACAGGTTAATGACTTCAAACAAGTTTTCAAAGAATTATTTGAGGATGGTCTACCTTCCTTTTGGGATGAGGAGGGATGAATGTTTTCTCAAGAGAACTATCATAACCTATTGGTACAAATCCGAATGGATCATTCCAAATTTGATGATTTGGAAAAGGGGCTAACAGGGAAGGCCATTGTGGATAAGCTGACAGAGGATTTCGAGATATTACAAAAGTTCCCAATCATCAGGAGAGGTCTACCTAAAATATATTATGAAGCTTACATGGAGTTAGAAGTATCTATTTGGGAAATGATGGAATATGATACTCCTAGCGCGGAACAATGGAAAGCCATAGAGAGATTCGGGAAAATGAAGTACATCCTTCACTCATGAAGAGAGGTGTTGCGCGCTAAGGAGCTGCTTGGACGAATACATGTTATCAAGTTGATTTTAACTTAATGATCTGTTAGGATTGAAGATGTAGTTTATTCCTAGAAGTTAGGAATTTACTTACAATACTTTAATTAAGCCGGTCACTCAGTTATGAATCTTCTTGGAAGATGAATCATTTTATGTATATATTTGCATCTATTTTATTTGATGGGTGTTGGAACCCATCATGTTGTTGAATTATTTTGAAGACATATATTTTTGAATAACAGAGCGAATGCATAAGAATTATCAGAGATTCATGTGTCATTTACTTTACAGTCCATATTTCTTTCCTTATGTGATTGTGTTTTCCAGTGTAACACTCCATTCTGTTTTCTTCATTTCTGAAACATAGTGTTGAATGATTAGAATTCATTATGTTTATGCTTTGATCATCGTTTCAGATATTTTATACATTCTTCTACTAAAGTTAATGCAGAACTCATCTTTGATGCTCTGTATTAATGGGCTGTTCATTATCTCTTATGTTCCATCTGAACTAAATGAATGACTGTGATAAAATGGTTATCTTTCCTTTGATAAAATTCATGTATATGTCTTTGTGATATATTTGTATGTATGTGACTCCATTTCCGAATGGTTATGTGTTGTTTCAACCATCTATACAAATATTAAGTGTTGGTTTATATCTGGTCTTGTTAAACCTGTATCGAGAGATTCCTCTCTAGACGAAAAACCAGTTTCTTTCTAAAGTGGTTATGCTATTACCTTTGGGATTTACCTTTACAACCTGGGTATATTCTGAGTGCTAACACCACCCACACTCCCTCTCCTCCATTTCCATTGTGCCAAAGCTCCCCATTCAAGAGAGGTGCTTCCACAAGCTAGGGCATGGTGGCCCATTTCCACCCAAAGAGAAGGTATACTTGTGCTTTCATGTTTTGTTTCTTTGCTTCATAGATTTCTTTGCTTTCTAACCCTTGTTTCCATTTGTAGGTTTATGTTTAACATTGTTTTGTAGTTTTTACTATAGATTAGGGTTTGTTTGCAGGTATTTGGAAGCAAAAACCTAACCCTTGTTTGCAGAGGGGTTCACCATTGCTTATCTCTTCTTTCTGTTTGTAGTTTATTTTATTGTTCTTTACATTCCATTTTTATTTTCTGCATTTATCCATGCAAGAACCTACCCTTATGTCCTATAGACAGAAGGGATCCATTCCTACCCCTATAGCAAGGATAAATCTCTGCTACAAACCCTACCAATGAAGTATGACTCAAAGGTATCCTCTCTAGAAGAACGAGATGATCTTAAAATTATGACCATAGATGAACTATAGGGGATATTTACTACCTATGAGATGAGAAGATGACAAAATGGATCATCAAAGAAGGAAGCAGACTTTAAATACATATCCAAGATCCAATCTAAGGACCTAGATGATGAGGAATCTCTCTTCATCAAGAAACTTGAGAGAGGCACTAGCAAGTACAAAGGGAAGCTACCTTTGAAATGTTTTAACTGTGGAAGGATTGGACATTTTTCCAAAAGATGTCCTCACCCAAAATAAGAAGATAGTGATGATAAAAAACCTTTCACTCATAAAGATAAAAAGAATAAGTTCATATACAAGAAGAATTTTCAGAAAAAAAAGAAAAATCTCTACTCCAAAGAAGACAGTGAATATGATGAAATAAGTGAAGATGTTGAAGTCCTATTCATGAGTTTCAAAAGTGAAATTTATGGGTAAGAAATAGAAAATGTGGTAGATAGGGAATAATAACTCATAAATGCTCATGAATAATTAGATAAGTATAAAAGGATGTACAAAAAATCGAAAACTAACATGATATAATTTGAAGAGAAAAACAAAAATGCAGAAAGACTAATTGTTGACTTAAAAAATCAGGTTCTAGAAGTCAAAAGGGCTGAAAACAATCTAGAACAACAGCTCAAAAAGTTAATACAAGAATCTAAAAAGATTGAACAAGACATTATACACCTTAGAAATAAACTAGATGAATAATCTATCAAATCAAAGTTTGAAAACAACTCAAGAACTTTAGATGAAATCCTAAGTGTTCAGAGACCATCAAGCGATAAATATGGATTAGGATTGGACAAAGGAAAACCAGAATATTCCTCTTACAAAAATCAAGATGGAAGTGAAAGGAGCTATGCTATTGTACTCATGAGCCAAATTAAAAGAGAAGAAAGTAAGAAACATGATTCTCCATTACAAAAAAAATGTATGATGCCTAAAATACTAGTGACAAGTAAACATCAACAACTCTTAGGAAATTGTTGCACCTATAACAATTTTGGACATATGGAAAGATATTGTAAACTAAAGGCTCCTGTGGAGAAAGGGATTACATAACATACTTCTTCCTATAAGAAAAATATTACCAGAAACAATCTGAATGGAAGAAACTACAATTCCTTTGCTCCTCTATGAAGTTATACTACAGAATGCTACAAATGTGGTAATCAGGGACACATTGCTAGAAAGTGTAAACTATTAATTCTTATCGATGATGCCTCAAAATATCAAGGAAAAGAAGAAGGAATAGCTTGGAAAAGAAAGGATGATATGGAATGTTCATTAGCTCTATGTGCTACAGAAAAAAAAAATCTATGGCATGTGGATAGTGGATGCTCAAAACATGTGATAGGTTACCAAACTAAGTTCCTAACACTAAAAATGAAGAAAAAAGGAAAAGTCACCTTTGGAGACAATCTATTGTCTAAAAGAACTCGTAAGGGTACAATGGTTATTAGAGACAAGATAAAAGCTGAAAATGTTCGACTTGTAGAGAACTTAAAACCTAATATTTTGAGTGTGAGTCAAACGTGTGATCAAGGACACATATGTATATTTGATTCCAAGAAGTGTGAAATAACAAGAAAAGATTCAAGAATTTTTTTTGGAAATGCTATAAGAACTCCAAGCAATGTGTATAGTCTAGAAAATGAAGAGCAATGTTATATGAGCCAAATTGAGGAAAGTTTTCTATGGCATAGAAGGATGGGGCACCTGAACTTTGAAAATCTGGTAAGAATTAGTCAGAAGGGAGTTGTAAGAAATATGCCAAAAATCATAAAACCACCAAATCATTTGTGTAGACATTGTCTTCATGGGAATAAAATAAGAAAAAGATTCAAGGTAAAAGAACATACAACCTCCAAGCCATTAGAATTAATTCACACTAATCTTTGTATACCAACAAGGAGAAAAATCCTTCATGGAGAATATTAATTTATGTTATTAATCAATGACTATACACGAATGACTTAAGTTACTTTTCTTAAAGAAAAATCAAAATCCTTTATGTAGTTCAAAGCCTTCAAAGCCCTTGTTGAAAATGAAAGAAATCACAAAATAAAATGCCTAACATCAGATAATGGTGGATAATTCATCTTAAATGAGTTAAATGAGTTTTGTGAAAATCATGGAATTAAGAGACAGTTCTCAGCAACAAACACTCCTTAGAAAAATGGAGTAGTTGAGAGAAAGAATAGGATAGTCCAAGAAGCTGCTAGAACTATGCTTAATGAAGCAAAACTTCCTAATGGCTATTGGAGAGAAGCAATATATATAGCTCTCTACGTACAAAATAGAGTACAACTCAGAGTAAATAGTGACAAAACTCCTTATGAGCTATGGTTTGGAAGATCGACTTCAGTTAAATATTTTAGAACTTTAGTAAGTAAATGATACATAAAAAGTGATGATGATAATCTAGGGAAGTTTGACTCTATAACTGATGAAGGAATATTCCTTAGATACTCTTCCGCCAAAAGGGAATACATATGTTATAATCTGAGGTCTCAAAATATCATAGAAAGTGCAAATGTAATTGTTGTCGATACTAAACCAAGAATAATAAAAATTTGAGGAAGTATGGATGATGAAGAAATTGATGATGAAAAAGTAGAGGATAAAATAAAGAGAGCAAGTATAGAAAAGGAAGATAATCTTGAAGAAGAATAAGACGAAAGAGTAGATGAAGAAGAATCACATGAAAGAGAGAATGAAGCATCCCTGAGATCAGACACAAAGGCACCATTTAGGTGGGTCCAGAAAAATCATCCTAAAAATCAAATAATTGGTGACAAAGAATCAGAAGTTAAAATAAGAAGAAAATTATTTGATGAAGAACAAGCACTAATTTCGATAATAGAACACAAAAAATTTAAAGAAACTTGCAAACGTGAGGATTGGATCAATAATATGAATGAAGAACTTGATCAAATAGAAAAGAACCAAACTTGGGAACTTGTCCCAAGAACTAAGGATATGAGTGTTATTTGAACCAAGTGGATATTTAAAAACAAGTTCAATGAGCATCGTCATGTGACAAAAAAAGGCTAGGTTAGTATGTAAAGGATATGCTCAAGTATAAGGCATTTATTTTGAAGAAACCTTTGCACCTGTGGTAAGACTCGAAGCCATTAGGATGTTCTTAGTTTTTTCATGCTACAAAAACTTTAAGGTATATCAAATGGATGTAAAATATGTGTTCCTTAATGGGGAACTTGAAGAAGAAGTCTATATTGAGAATCCTAAATGTTTTCTCTTGTCATAAAACTTAAATCATGTGTGCAAGCATAAGAAAGTACTCTATGTACTTAAACAAGCTTCAAGGGCATGGTTCTCTAGAATTGAAAATTATTTAAAACAACAAGGTTATAAAAGAGGGGCCACTGACAGTAATTTGTACATAATGTTTGAAAATGGAATTATGATCATTATGGTAGTCTATGTAGATGATATCATATTTGGAAGTGATCTACAATTTATGTGTAAACTTTTCATCAGAAATGAAGAAAGAATTTGAAATGTCAATTTTAGGAGAACTAACATCCTTTCTAGGTTTACAAGTATCTCAATCAAAAAATTGGATTTTCATTTCTCAAACCAAGTATATCAGAGATATATTGAAGAAGTTAAAAATGGAAGAATCCAAACCCGTTACTAATCCCATGGTTTCTAGCTGTAAATTAAGCAAGAATGATGAATCCTTAGAATTGGATCATACTATGTATAGGTAAATGATTGGTAGTTTATTATATGTAACAACTACTACACCAGATGTAATGCAAGATGTAGGTTTAGTTTCCAGATTTCAATTAGCCCCAAAAGAAACACATGTGGCTGCAGTAAAAATAATTCTTAGATATCTAAAAGGTACTATGGATTATGGATTATGGTATCCAAAAACAAATAAATTCACTCTAAAGGAATTCACTGATGCAAATTGGGCAGGAAGTGTTGATGACAAAAAGAGTACTAGTGGAGCAGGATTATTTTTGGGAGATTGTTTGGTATCATGTCTAAGCAAGAAGAAATACTCCATATCACTATCTCCAACAGAGGCTGAATATATTTTTGCTGCATCAGGTTGTACTGAAGTCATTGGGATGAAACAAATATTAGAAGACTTACTTGTAAAATATGAAGATCCAATAGTGATAAGTTGTGACAATACGAGTGCCATAAATATATCAAGGAACCTTGTCATGCACTCTAAGACAAAACACATACCAATAAAATATCACTTTCAAAGAGATCAAGTGTCAGAAAAGTTTGTCAAACTAGAATATGTTGACATCAGATAAAAAATAGCTGATATTTTCACAAAGCCACTACCTAAAAAAGCATTTGAGCATCTTAGGAAAAATATGGGAGAAATCTCCTTACAGTGAATAAAAAATAAAAAAAGGAATCATTTCAGGGGGAGATATGTTGATAGGGGGAACTGTCAGGAAGATGAAACCTTTGTCATTAATGTCAAAGGGGGATAAAATTAAGGAGTTTCCATCAACGTAAAAGGAAGGGATTGTTGAAAATAGTTGGAATTGATGTCAAAGAAGCTTAGTAATGATAAAGGAATTACAAAGTCATATGGTAGTTAAATGAGTAGCGCTCAACCGATGCAAGAGGTAGAGGAGATGAGGATTTGTAGTAGATGGTAGTTCGATGTGTAGTGGTCGATCGATGTAAGAGGAAGAGGATATGAGGATATACAACATAATTCATTATGAATACTCAAAAATGGTCTGATCAGGTGATAAATGGTACAAATTGATTTGACGATTGGGATTCATCCCACATTGGAAACATGTTCGATTTTCTATGTGTTTATATGCACTAGCCTCACTATCATTACTCGATGTGTAGATTAAAGTTATTATGGGGAATCTACATGCTTGGAATCCATGAGAAGTCACTAGCATGGATCCCAGGATGACTTGTCAGGTCCCGTACCTTTTTGGAAGAGGTGACATGAACAGATCCAATGATTATAAGAAAGTTCATAGAAAATATACAGCCACAGAGCGATCTGCAACTCTATAGAAAAAATCCTCATTTGATCATAGATCAACTGTTAGAAGTGAATCCATAAGGAAATCAACAGTTTAGAAGAAATGCAAAAAGAAATTTGTGGTAGAAAATTAAGGAGGTACAAGATGGGAAATTGTGGTTCTACATTCCACAATCCCTAAGATTGACAACTTATCCATCAACAATAGCACTAGCTATTAAATTGAGCACATAGATCTGTGGACAAACACACAACTCACATGATAGATCACACAATTTACTCAGTTATTGAAGAATGAAATAGTGCAAAAATGGCTTGCAGTTGTGAATGCTTTTCATTAAACAAAGAGTAATTAGTTAATAATTACAATGAAGTACAATGGCTTTAATAGCCACAAGCAATTCGAATCCACATGAGGAAATTTAAATTGATTAGACTCTACTTGATTGTAGGTAACTAAGACCTTATCTAAATCACTATCGGAGGACTCAATAGTTAACTGACCTTGTCTAAACCATAACCAGAGTTCATTGGAGTTCTAAAACACAACTCAAGTGTTACATTCAGTGTTGACTAAGGCTAACTGACTATGGTAGGTGAGAAATGCGCCCCTCTTGAGTTCAGTCAAGTAAACCTAGCGCTAACTGAATGTAGAGGACTAGAACTGAATGTAACTGACTCCTAAATTAGCTTAACCAGTCAACAACTGAACTGAACTGATCTTGGTTGGTTTCGGCACTCCCAATGGCTCCTAAATTGTAGGGATTGGTCTAGGAGGATCCTAAACTGATGCAATTAAGTGCAATCAGTGGCAGTAAGCCTCAATTAGTGTTCCCCACACTTTATTAACTGAAACATGTGCCCCAATTAGGCCAAGTTGACCCAATGGTGTAAATGACTATAAATAGACTAGATGGACTCCTGATTTAGACATGACTCCTGATTTAGACATATGACCAAATTGGACAAGGGAGGATTAATAATCCTAACACTAGCTTATCCACCTATACCAGTAACATCCCTACAAGTCGGAAAAGGCTCCGTAAGAGATTGACAAGGCGAAAGAAAATTTGTAGAAAAGGATTTTCGAAAGTGTTTTCAAGAAATTTGGAAAACCTGCAATACGCAATCCGCAAGATCTGCGGTCAAAAAAGAGTCCGTAAAAGATTGATGGTGTAGAAGAAATATTATGGAAATGTTTCCAAGAAACTTGTAAAACCTGCAATCCACATCTGATCTAAGATTGATGATCAGGAAAGAGTCTCCATGAGATCAACAACACAGAAGATATCTTACGGAAAGAAAATTGCGGAAGCATTTTTAAGGAATTTGGAAAACCCGCAATAAAAAATCTGCATATGATCTAAGATCAATGATCAGGAAAGATCCTGGATGAGATCAACGATGCAAAAAAAATATTGCAGAAAGAAAATTGTGGAATAAATTTTAACGATTTTGGAAAACCCACAATCTACAATCTGCATATGATCATAGATCAATGGTCTAGGAATATTCCGCAAGAAATTAGTGGTGCAAAAAAACTATTGTGAAAATTACCTTGTGAAAAGGTAGTTGCGGAAGAGAAATCACGAAAGGACCTTTTGAGAAAATTCAAACCATGCATCTGCAATCCGCAGTCCACATCAAGATCAACGGTCTAGAAAGAGTTTGCAAGAAATCAATGGTGCACTAAGTATATTATGGAAAGGATGTCGCAAAAGGATTGTTGCGGAAAGTAAACTCTGAAAGGTCGTGACTAGAAAATTAAATAGTAAAAAATCGATTAGCAGAGAATTAGTTTTGAATTAGTTTAGTTGTTTTGGAGAGTCACGATGAAGGTAAGTGACTGTTGAATGTTTGAGGGTATATAAACAATACTTTATACCCTGAAATATTCATTCTCACTTTCAATTGACAGACAAATGAAGTACAGTCAAAGATCAAATTATCATATGAGGGAGGTTGGGAAGCACTAGGGAAAGCAACAAAATTTCTATGGGATCATAGCCTCCTTCCAGTTGTAGCTTGATAAAACCAGGGGGTTGAATCCTCCTTCCAATAGTTTCTAGTAAATAAGGTGTAGTATCATCTTTGTCTACAGTAGAAGGAAGAAACTATTTGTAAATATAATTTTGCAGTAATAGGAAGTACTGGTGCTTTACCCAGTTGGGATTCCACGATAAATTTGTGTTTTATGTGTTCTTGTTGATTATGTGTGTTAAAAATAAATTAAGAGTTGTTTAAATTGTTAAAAGTTATCAATATTGATTCAACCCCCCCTCTTAGTATTGTCCAAATTTCCAACATTGCTGTGATCCAAAACAAGACCCCTCGAAAGAGGGAGTGATGAGTTCTAGCATAGTTGGAGAGACAGGTTATCTATGCATAAAATTATGGAAATTACATAGGTTTCTTAGATGTAATAATTCATGTAGGTTATCCTATGATGTAATAAGTCCTGGCGAAGCTCGTAGGTTAACCTTGGATGTAATCAGTTATTATATGTTTCTATGCTATAAATAGCGAGAGATCAGAACACACAGATGCATGATATCTCACATGGGAAATGAGACAGGTTGTCTGAGTGAAAAAATACCCCGGTGTAGTAGGTTGCTTGGAATTAATTATTCTTGTATATTTTCTGAGTGTAAATACAAATCTCGACATGATATGTAGGTTAGTCATGCGTAATAATTCTTGAGACAAGATATCTGAATGAAAGTATGAGCCCTAGCATGGTACACAAATTATTCAGATGTAATAATTATTGTGGTTTGTTCGAGCGTAAAAAGAATCCCTGGCATGGTACACAGGTTACTTAGATATAATACACCTTGAAGTTTGTCTGTACAGAAAATATCTTGGGCGTAGGTTGTTTAGATGTAATATATCATTGAGTTTGACTTCGAACATAAAATACCTGGTGTAGCAGGTTGTTCGCTCATAATCAGTCTTTACATATATATTTTTATATATGTTTTCCCATGTTGGATATGACAATATCATGAAGCACTTGAGGTGCACCTAGGAAGTTCTTCTATGCTTGTAGATTGCAAGTTGACATGAAGAGATGAAATTTCTTAGTGTTCTCCTAAGATATTCTTGCATGGTGGATGTAACATTTTTTCTCGATGATGTGAAAGATTATAAGATAATACTATGGTGATAGAACGCATGTGGTCTACATCTGGGTTGTTCTCTCTGTGTTTTTTTTGTTTTGTGCAGGGAAAAAGAGATGATTTGGATATGAAAATATAAAGGTAGGAGATGTAGGTTATTGTTGTAGCAAGGTAGGAGATGAAGGTCCTATATTGTTCTTATGTGATGGATTTCTCATATATGTGATGAATACCTGGGTGAGGAATAGCCCTATTCCTAGCATTAAAGGGTTGGATTTGTAGAAAATCTGATGATAGGTAGTACCTTTCTATGATCTATAAGAAGATGATGATGGAAGAAGCTATGATGATGACTACGTGAAGATGATTGTACCATATGTGTTGATGACTATGGAAGAGATAGAATACCTTTCTAGTAAGAGGGAGTGTTTATGTTTGTGTAACTTCGAAAGAGATTCCGATGTATATTATCATTGTATGTTGTTGTACCTCCATCAAATATGTGTTTACCTCCTTTCGGGATCTCATTATTGTGTATACACCTTGAGGTAAAACTTCCATTGTAACTCAAGTCAATAGTCCCCAGTGTAACATGATTTAATATATTCTTGGAGTCTCTGTAAGAGAAGTCATCCCTGTTAGGGTAAAAGGTTGGACACATTCATGTAATAGGTTAGTCACTTGATTAGTATAAATAGGGAGCCTCCCTCCCTTATTTATACACACCTGACACTCACTCAATTTCTCCTGTGTAATGTCCCAATTCTTATATGCAGACATGAACAGTATACTAATTGTGCAAATTAAATTAAATTTCTTATATTTGAATTAAACCACCTAGAACATCCTCAGACTAGGATAATAAAGGTTTATTACTAGGAAAATTTGTAGACAAGGGGGTAGGAAGTGGGAAGAAAACAAAAGTAATTTCATACAATTTAATTCCTTTCCCATAAAACAATTATATCAAGTACCATTTAGGTTTTAGAGTTTGTTATGTGGAAACCTACTCCCACACTTCTGGGTCACCCAACCGTGAAACTAGGGAAATTCCTTTTGTTCTTCTGACCAAGGGCTTGGGTAAAATTTTATAGGTTTCATAAGTCCTTAATACAACATTAAATATTATTTTGTATAGTTACTAACATATCTGGATTTGTATGGAGGGTTTAGGGAAGGATTGGCAACTTCAGGCAATTTTGGCGTAGTGAGACCGTGCAAAATGGAGGATACCAAATTACTGTATAGAACAAAATAAAATATGATATAGAGTAATGTATGGGAATTAGGGTCCATAAAACACCCATATGAACTTACAGAACTAGATTTGACAGGACATAACTCATTTTATAGCAGAAATTGTAAAACTAGCATTCTAGCTAGGGTGCAAAATAATGCATATAATTCATAACAAATTAACATCAGTGTTGTATATTAATTATGACATATAATAATACCAGTTCAATTAGAATATAAAACCCTTCAAATCATTCCCATAACCTTTTATTATTCCGTATTGCACTTAGATTGATCAATTCCCCTCATTACAATGACAAAACAATCTTTTTATGTGAAACTAAGAAGCTAAACTTCAGGGACATAATTATTTTGACCTGATAAATATAAATTATAGGGTTATTAGCTATTATACATAATATATAATTGGATATACTTAGAATTACATAAGGATACTCCAAAATGGTGGGTAGGAGCCCCCGAACATGACCAGAGAAGGCTTGAGAGTGTAGGTGAAGCATGGGATTAACTGCATCTTCACCCGAACATGATGGAGGCTGAAAAATATGTTTGAGAGTACTTCAATGGATGAACCTCAAGTGCTCCATACCTTCAAATAGAAGAGAATAGGAATGAAGGAGTGGGGAAGGGAAGGTTTGGGGATAATCTCCCAAATGTCTGAGACACATCACCCAGAAAGGAACCCTCACATAAGCATATATCAATAACACATCAACCAAACTAAGTCAATGGGATCGAATTGTCCTTTAATAGCATCTTGGGTGACCTATTTACCAAGTGGAGGCCAATGGTGACCTATGAGAGCAATTCAACCACCTATAAGCCCTAAACCTAGCCACATAAGTTCCCTCCTTGGGAAATTTGGAATGTATGACTATGTGAACATGTTTCCATGTCCAACTCATCCCTCTTATTTTGTAACTATGCCCTCCTTAGTCAAATAGTTGTTTCTTTTATTCATGATAACTTTCTTCTTTTCCCTACTTTTGAGAGTGAGTCTCCAAAAGGAAACTGCACCCTCCTTTCCCAAAACTTTCCTTCTTTTGTCCTTACATGTTTTCTGAGTTCTCCAAGAGAAAACTACGCCCTCCTTTGCAAAACTTTCCTGCTTTTGTCTCTGGCTGTTTTTTTGCTGCTTTTAGGCACTTTCCCCTTTTCCTCTCTAACTTCTTGTGTCATAGAGTTTCCTCTTTTTTTTCCTTGGAAAGTTGACTTTCCCAATGTGCCTCCCTAACATGGAAAGCTCATTTCCACGGCATTAAATTTCATAATTAATAATAATGATGAACAAAAATTAAATACATGCCTCAATAATAATTATCAACAAAATTTCCCTAGGAAGAATAATTAATATCAATTTTAATAGCTAGGAGTTTCAGCATGGTCAACACTTTTAATTATCAAATTGATGGGACATGACTGTCCTCCCCTCCCAAATCTGCTTGTCCTCATGCAGAATTTAATGTCCCCATTTTAAATAATTGCATAGCACGACAATTCCATCAATCCTACTAGTTTCCTAGATTGGATGAATACATTTGGAGTTTTAATAAGGGATATAATAGATGATGTTCATACATTAGAATGGAATAAACATTTAATAATGGAGCTAATTAAATAAATACATGATAAAACTGAAGTGGCATTGGATCATGGAGACACATGGAGATTATGGGGCCCACACAAGCTAGAATTTATGTGCCACATGGCATCCTCCTCTTGCAATTTCAAATCCACGGGAAGCCTAAATGTTCTTGGATGAGTTATAAGGCTAATAAAATTGTCCATATGCATCATAGGTTTAATTTGGAAGGAAATGTAACTTACATGGGAGAGGAAGAGTCATTTTGGAGCTAGTGAGACACTTGGACTACATTCCCTAGATCTATGACAACAATGATGAAGATGCTATGACACCTGTGACAAAAATCAGATATGAGGGATGATATATGACATATTGAAAATTACAAGTTGAAATAAAGCATCCAATTGTGTGCTCATGTGAGTTGGGGAGTATTAATGGGTTCCTACTCAAATTGGGGGAAGATGGAAGGCTAGGAAAGGGAGGACACATGGAAAATCTTGAGCACACATCCAAATTAAAATTGGGTTGATTTTGTGGATGGATTAGTAAAATTATAAGGCTAATGATGTTTATAAAATATAGGAATCAACCAAGAGAATAGATTATGATCATTTGGGAAATTTGCATTTGCGAATTGAGAGTGCTAGTGGATGACTAGTTTCTTGCCTTATAGCCAATTTTGAGGGTGAAAGATTCCCATGCAAGTTGGTTTTTGGAGAGGCCGCTCAGGTATTTCATGGATATTTAATGTATTTTTTATTTACAGGTGTAAGCTACAGGGAATCTCATGGTTCCTTCTAGTGCAACAATTTCTCTCAACCATTTCTAGTTTTATTGCACATTCTTGCTCATGGAGGGATTGCGCTTTGGGTGAGCTATTGTACTATTTGGGAGAGATTCTATTACTCCATTTATGATTGGAATAATTTTAATATTATATTTTCTCCATTCTCATAAAGTATCATGTCAAAATATCAAATGGTTGAATGTAAAAGTAATTATTAATGAGCAAACAACGACCATTTCCCCAATAGATTGATGTATGCCATTGAATGTTGATGATTTAGAGATTATCATGGTACATTTCTAATTGTAGTAAGTTTAATATTCTATTTTATTCATCCTCAGAAAGTATCAGGTTGAATTACCAAAAGGATTTATGTAAAAGTGAAAAATATTAATGAGCAAACAATGACCATTTCCTCACTATATTGTTGTATGCCATGATAATGTTGATTATTTTGAATGGGAGAATGTATATATGATATATTTATCATTAATGGAATTTAATTTATTAGTATTAAAATTTTCATGTTCAGCACTTAATCATTTGAAGTCATCTTACTCATTTTAATTGCATTTGGAGAATATTTGATGCCATTTCCCCAAGGGTCGATTTAGTGATTTTGTAGCTATTTGGGAGAGAGTCATAACAGCCTGTATAAATGGAATAGTGATGAATATGAGACCTTAACAATGTAACATAAACATAATATGCATCTTTTCATAAATTCAAGTGGTTTTTGGAGCATTTGAGAATCCATAGCCATCATTTATCCAAGGGGAATTGGAACCCCAATTTGCTAGTAAGGAATCCTACTTTGACCAGAATATTAAACAAGTTTTCAGATGTAATTGGAGGGTGATAAATCATCCCTAAAAATTATATTCAAGTATTAGTATAATTCATGCACCTTTTTATAATATTTTGGAGAATTTGGGTCAATTTGGAGACTTAGACATCAAAACTAGTCATAGGTCGAAATAGGGGAAAAAGTAAAAAATTGGTTATTGTAATAAAATTTCCAAAAAGGGACATTAAAGTGGCATCAGAGTATGGTATTGGAACATTTTAATTAATACCATACATTGAATAAAAATTTGCAGACATGTCTTGTCTTCACAATAGAACCACAATTCCCACTTTCTTTCCTCCCCGACGAACAATTACTAAAATTACAACCATAGATATTGGAGCATGTCTCTAGGAGTATCAAAATTTGATAGGGGATGTTCATGAGTGGTATTATTTCCAAGAATACCTTTTCAATTATGGATTTAGGAACAATAAGGAAAATGTGAAGTCATTAAATAAAAATAATCCTACTTGTGAAAAGAGAAAATATTTATCCGGCATTATAAATGAGGAAGTTATAAACACTTTTACGAACATCACACGGAATATGTGGAAGAAATGTTGTTCTAAAGGAGATGAAAATACCTTAGATACACCATTAAAGGAATAAAAATAGAAACATGAAGTGGAGCATCAATTATCTCAAGGTGATTTCACAGAAAAACATAAAGAGGAAGGTGAAGACAAGCTCACAATCCTTGTTGATGGGGGTTGTGAAAATCAAAGAGAATCTACTGATGGGTGCTCATAGCTCTATGTTGGTGACATATATATAAAATTTGAAAAATTTTCTGCAAGACAAATTTCTCATGAGCATAAATATGAATACTTTGTAGCAGCTAATGAAGAACTAAGGTCAACTTCCCCATCACCACTTAAGCTTCAAGAATTTGATGAAATCAAGAAGAAATAAAAAGAGGAGGTTCATTCCCATGAACCATCCTTAATTGAAGGGTATTTGAAGATGAGTGAAAGGGATATCCATGAGTCCCTTATCATACTCCATGACACTAAAGCATTGGTGTCAAATTCTTGTTGGAAAATTTCTTCATTGGAGGAGCCATCCTTCCTTGAAAACATGGAGAAGATTCAAAGAGCAATGTGTAACATTGAATTTAATTTCACGTCTTTGATTTCTTATAGAAATAATTTGGTTGAGATTAATGAATTTTTACATGAAGAATACTTGAATGATAATGATGGTATTCATAATATCAAAATTCAAAATAAGAAACCTCTTGAGAGGTTGCAAGATTCTTGTTCTTCCTCCTATGTTTCAGATTTCCATAGGGTATATTGCTTGGAGGATTGTCATGACATGAGGGATCATGAAAAACATGGAAAATTGTAGGTGCTTGATTTCTTTGAATATTATATTGATGAGAGCCAATCACTAGTTGTGGTGGAATAGGAACTTGAGTTGCCTCTTGAATATGGGTGCACACTTTTTGAATAAGTCCATGATTCCATTACCTTGGAACCAAACCATGAGGAATTTTTTGCATTTTTAAGGGAGGTGCACAATCCTACCCCTATGGATCCTTCACATGATGAAAATCATGCACTTTTTGATCGTTTTGGTGAGTTGTTTCTTTCTCCTACATCCTAGACTTCCGAATTTTGTAGAAATCATCCTAATGAAGTATGGGTGAAAGGTTTCTTTTTTATGGTGCCACATGAATAGTATGGACTTTATATCTCTCCTTTTGATGATGAAATTATTATAGAACCATATTATTTAAAATTATAGAAACATCCTTTGTTACATTATGATGATACACATCTACATGGAGACTCATGGTTTTCCTTGATCTTTGCCTAGTGAATTTGATGTTAGAGGAAATTCATCCCACAAGAAATTCATCCCACACTTGGTTGAAGAGATATATGATTAAGGAACATTATTATTGGAAGAAAAATCCTCTATTATTTCATTTTTATATGAATATTCATGAGTTTATTGACAAGACTTCTTTGAGCCACTTGAAGTATTCATGTTTTCTTTGCTCCTTATTTGGTTCAGATTTTGGTGGAGGTTCTTCATTCACTTCTTGGATGAAAGAACACATGGATGATTATATTGACATAATTTTTATATTTTTGGAGCATAATTATTGGACATGGGATCCTCACCTATGTCATTGGGGAATATCTGATATAATACTTGATGCTTGTGTGTATGGGCCACATGGTGATCTACTTAGTACTTACTTGGATGTACAAGAACTTTCACGATTCTTTGATGAGGTACCTTGTTGATGTACATTTGTATGATGTTTTCATGTACTTTATTGATATATATTTTGTACTCATTATGTCTGGAAGGGTGAAATACAAGAAATGGGATCATGGCATTGCTTGGTTTCATCTCACTTGGAGTAGTAGTTTGATTGTTGGTTTGAGAAATAAAACCAACCTTCAATTGTTTGAGTTTATGTTTGTAGAGAAGTGTTCAAGTTTCCTATATGGGATACCCTTTAAGAGATGGATTCAATTTCACATGATTTTTTTTCATGGAATTTCATCATAGACATTTCACGCCATGCATGCATCAGGATCATATGGGACCCTGGGATCATTTTTGGTCTCATTGGTTTCAATTTTTGGGGAAACAAGCAGCATTGGAGATTGATTCACCACTTGAGAATATTATTGTAATAAAAGTATTGAATAAATAATAATGGTGGTTCCTCTATGAAATTTTCTTGGAATATTAAGAAACTCAAAGTTTGGTAACTCAGTACCAACTTCAAAGAATTATACAGAAGCAAAAAAGGGTTTCCAAAATATGGAGGTAAAAATTATTTGCACAAATTTGGTTTTTATGCATTTGACTAATCGTTTTGGTGTTATTGGTGATGTTACAAGATATATCAATATTCATAATCCACATATATTTACATTTGGGAACACAAAATTGCAGTACATGAGTTCCACTACTCAAGTTGCAGCAAAAGAAAATCAAAGAGCAAAACCGTAAGAGAGCACTTGGTGGAAGGGAAGAAGTACCAAATGAGGATGCTACTTTGGAATATAAAGTTTTTCAACATCTGAATCTGAAATTTATTGAGTACAAGCAATATTGGGTGGGGAGGAATGTAATGTCCCCAATTTAAATAATTGCATAGCAGGACAATTCCATCAATCCTACTAGTTTCCTAGGTTGGATGGATACATTTGGAATTTTAATAAGGGAGATAATAGATGTTGTTCAGACATTAGAATGGAATAAAAATTTGATAATGGAGCTAATTAAATAAATACAAGATAAAATTTAAGTGGCATTGGAGGATGGAGACACATGGTGATTATGGGGCCCCAACAAGCTAGAATTTTTGTACCACATAGCATCCTCTTGCAATTTTGAATCCATCAGAAGAATAAATGTTATTGGATGATTTAAAATAATAATATACTTGGAAATATGCATCATAAGTCAAATTTGGAAGGAAATGTAACTTACATGGGAGAGGAAGAGTCATTTTGGAGCTAGTGATACACTTGGACTAGATTCCCTAGATTTATGACAACAATGATGAAGATGCTATGACACCTATGACACAAATCAGATCTAAAGGATAAAATATGACATATATAATATTTCAGGTAGAAATAGAGCATCCAAGAGGGATCTCATGTGATTTGGGGAATCTCAATGGGTTCCTACTCAAATTGGGGGAAGATGGAAGGCTAGGAAAGGGAGGACATGTGGAAAATCTTGAGCACACACCCAAATTCGAATTGGCTCAAGTTTGTGGAAAGATTGGTAACCTTATAAGGCTAATGAATTTTATAAAGTACATGAATAAACCAAGAAAATATCTTTTGATCATTTTGGAAATTTGCATTTGTGAATTGAGAGAGCTAGTGGATGACTAGTTTCTTGCCTTAGCCAATTTCAAGGGTGAAATATTCCCATCCAAGTTGGTGTTTGGAGATGCCAATAAAGTATTTCATGGATATTTAATGGATTTTGTATTTGCAGGTGTAATATACCAGACAATTCTTGGTTCCTTCTAGTGCAGCACTTTCTCTCAACCATTTCTAGTTTTATTGCACATTCTTGCTCATGGAGGGATTGCGCTTTGGGTGAGATATTGTACTCTTTGGGAGAGATTATCTTGATAAATTTCTGATTGGAATAATTTTAATATTATATTTTCTTCATTCTCATAAATTATCTGGTCGAAATATCAAATGGTTGAATGTAAAAGTGATTATTAATGAGCAAAAAATGACCATTTCCCCACTAGATTGATGTATGCTAGTGAATGATGGTGATTTTGAGATTATAATGGTAAATTTATGATTTTAATAAGTTTAATATGCTATTTTTTGTATCCTCAAAAATTATCAGGTCGAAATACCAAAGGGTTGTATGTAAATGTGAATATTAATGTGAATACCATTTCACCACTATATTGTTGTATTCCATGGAAATGCTTATTATTTTGAATGGGAGAATGTATATATTGAATATTTATGATTAATGGAATTTTATTTATGATTATTACAAATTTCATGTTCATAAATTAATAATTTGAATTCATCTTACTCAGTTTAATTGCATTTGGAGAAGATTTGATGTCATTTGCCCAAGGGTCGAATTAGTGATTGTGTAGCTGTTTGGGGGAGGGTCATAATAGGCTGTGTAAATTGAATACTGATGCATATTATACCTTAATAATTTACCTTAAACACACTCTTCCTCTTTTCATAAATTCTATTGGTTTTGGGATCATTTGAGAAGCCATTTCCAACATTTACCCAGGGGGAATTGGAACGCCAGTTTGCTAGTAAAGACTCTTACTTTGACTAGAATATTAAACAAGTTTGCAGAAGTAATTGGAGGGTAATATATCATCCTTGAAATTATATTCAAGTATTATTATCATTCATCCACTTTCTGAGAATATTTGGGAGCATTTGGGTAAATTTGAAGATTTAGACATCAAAACTAGTGAAAGGTCGAAATAAGGAAAAAAGTGAAAAAAATGATCATTTTAATAAAAAATACAAAAAGGGACATTACACAAAAGAAAATAAGGGTTCTGAAATATATTCTCACTCTCCCAAGTAGAATATTCACTGGGTAAACTTTCCACTGTATCAAATATTCCTTGATTGTTCTGTTCCTTAATTTCCTTTGTCTGCCCATCATCACTTTCTCTGGTACTAAGACCAAATGGCCTTCATCATCTAGAGGTGGAATTTATTCAAAACATACTATCTATTGTCGAAATTATTTATACATCCAAGACACATGGAAAACATTATGGATTTGGTTGTTTGCTAGAAAATACAATTCATAGGCCACTTCACCAACCTTTATGATAATCTTGTAGGGTCCATAACACCTTAACGGAAGTTTTTCAGCCTCTTTATTCTTTAAGGAAGACTATTTGTAAGGATGCAGCCTTAGGTACACTAATTCTTACACTTGGAAAACCTTTTCTATTCTATGCTTACCTGCATACATCTTTTGTTGGTTTTGTTCCATTTGCAGATTGTCTTTCAATTCCCTTAAAATGTCTTGGTTTTCCTGCAACCAATCTTTAGCTTTTTATGCCCTACAATATCCAAACATAAAGTTTTCAAAATTCAAAGCTTCATACCCATAAAAGGCCAAAAAAGGTGTCATTTTGATAGAAATATGAAATGTGATATTGTAACAGAACTCACCCAAGTGGAGCCAATTTCCCAAGCTCCTTGTTGTCCTGTAACATAGTGTTGAAATATTGTAACTTCAAAGAATATCCTATATGTATTTATTTGTGGTCCCCGATGGTCCTACCGAGAGAACCTATTGTATTACTTTCTACCCCGATGATCCTAATCGGAAGAACTAATAAGAGTCATGAGGCATTCCCCTCTAATTGTAAAGGTGGGTCATTAGCACCCCAGTGTGGTTAATTGAGCCTACATGTGTAACTCGAGCCTACATGATTAACTCGAGCCTACATGATAGATGATTTAAATTAAGTGAATGTATGAATATAAATAGAGGTGTAGTGCTCCTCATTTGAGACACACACTCACTTGTGTAGCGCATTAGTGGAGAAGAGAAGTAGCTGGAGAAGGAGGAGGATCAGGCTTTGATCTCCTTGATGGTTTTATCTTTTATCTTTTTGGGGCATCTATATTGAGGAATCTTTTTCTAGGTTTTTCCCAGGATAAATCTTTGTGTTCCTTTTTTATGGTTATTCTTGTCTATCTTTCAGTGATCCTATTTATATGCTTTTGTTATGAAAATGAAATTAAATGCTGATGTCCTAGCTAAGCATATGAAAATTTAACATGGTATCAGAGCCACCATAAAAGAATAAATTGTGCAGCTAAAGAATCTATGGTATTTTGGGTCTCTATCCTTGATTCATCACCAAAAGAAGGCTAGACTGACTCTCCATTGAAGGGCACATCTTTCTGTCGAAGCGGAATTTGATTCCGAGCATTTTCAGTTTTGGTGCGAAAAATTAGGGCTTTCTACAGAAGAAGAATTTTTGAGTGAGCCCAGAATAGGATTTCTCTCCTCATCAAAATTGAAGTTTAGATACCTGTATCAATAAATTTGGTTGGGTGAAACTCTGGGAAAGTCAAACCCTAATTTGACCCCGTCCTAGAAAAACCCTAAATACTAAAAATGCTAAATTTTGGTACATTCACTATATCCTGAGATTGGAGAAGGATCAGGAGCTGAAAATTGCAGAGGCCAAAGATGAAATCCTGATTTACACTTTGTCTGAGATTCAGCCTCATATTCGATATATTTGGGGAGATATGATCCCTCCAATTTAGGGTTCTATCCTCTTCTAGAATTCATCCCTAAATAGGACACCTAGAGAGAATTGCTGTAGCGTGGGATACAGAGGTCCAAATGGAATTCCTGAAGATTTCTTATAAATATCATGGCCTTAAATTTATTTGGTCCAAAGTTCAGAAACTGAAGATGAACCAGTGACACGTGGCATGCCGTACAACTTCACTATTCTGAACAGTCCTGTAACAGGTCACCTTGGGAAAATGATCATAAATCCAAATTGGTGAAACCAATGCTGATGAAACCTGTGGTTTTGGATCAGGGACATGCGAGGTTATATTATTGAGAAATTGCAGACACATAGGATTAGTAATGTCAGAGATACCATAGACATAGTAACAACCATTTATGCAGAAGAAATTGGAAAACTAGGGCTTCCTGTTTCGGGAGCTTCCATGCACTGTTTTCAGAAAAGGAGTACATTGGAAAGATGCATTTGAAGAGATATATATTTCTATCCAATCAGATCTGAAAGATTCCAAGTTTTGAAAATTATGGTTTCTCTGACAAACCCTAGATCAGCCAGCTCTGGAAGCAGGACAGACACCTCAAATCGGTAAGATCTAATCCTTTGCTATTTGCATTTGAGGTTCTCATTCAAAGTGATCTATCAATCATCTTGATGATAAGCTTGGTGAAGTTGAAAAATTCCAAGCATGGAAGTATTTGATCTCTCTGAAGAAAATGAATTGGACACCTACATGAGTAGAGAGGTTCCATTTCTAGAGGGAGATGAGCCTCAAAGCGTTACACAAGAAGAACTTGATCAAGGCCAAGAAGATCATTGTTGATTCAATCACGGATCAACTTATAACACAAGTGTCTTCCCTAAAGACACTGAAGATGTTTGATTCCTTGATCAAGCTATTTGAAGATAAGAACTTAAATCAGAAGATGGATTTGAGAAAAAAGTTGAAGAATATGAAGATCCATAATGCAGAACAACTTGAAAGTGGTAGAAGAAGAAGTATGCAGAAGTGGTGATAGCCACCTTGAGTGGCCTCCGAAGATCATGGGATTCATTCATGTGAAGAATGTATGCCAGAAGTAAGTGATTACTTTCAGATCGACTAATAAGAAGAGAAGAAGAAGATGGGAGCAATTGAAGATCAAGCTCTCGCCATTCAAAGAAGATCCCTTAAGCGATGAGGAATATGAAAAACTCAATTCTGAAGAACCCCTTATTCATATTATCATTTGGATAAGAAATGATGATTTCATGAATGAAGAAGATGATAAAGCAAAATGATCAAGATGGAGTCTACCCACGAAACAAATAAAATATAAGTATTCAATTGCCATTTCATGATATTGTTTTGTTATACATTTGATTGTATTCAGTTGATGTGTTGTGCATGATAGATTGTTTACATTAATACTACTAATATGCATGTGAAGGGTAAGTATCTCATGGCACTATACAACTCTCTAGTGCTACTTATCAAACCTCTTTGCTGACATATTGGATTAGTGCATAATCTCAATGATGTCATGGTAGAGATGGAAGGCATCTAGAAAGTTTCTGAAAGGTCCTATACAACCTCCTACAAGAAAAGAAGGATGAGACTTGTTCCGAATAACAAGTGATGACAATTCAATAAACATGAATCTGAAGCTCCCAGGGTCAGAGACACCATGACGAAAGAAAGAGCTTCAGAGAGCAGTAGATCCACCTCGAAGGATGAAGACCACCATGGGTATGAGAGATAACTCAAGATGAGGAAAAGAATGATATGAAAGAAGATACCATCAAAGAATAATAGTTGATTATGGGGAATGATGTATACGATATGATTTCGAGACATAAAGGGAAGTACGTAGTATCTTCCATATGGATCTGTAAGAACAAGTGTAGAAAGCAAGAATCATGATTTGCCTCAGAAAGAATTGACTATGACATGACATACTCTATTGACCAGTATATATCAAGCATAGAATCACCTATACAGAATGAAGAAGGAAGATAATACTCCACTTCAGGGGGAGTGACTATAGAAGATATCTAAGTTTGACACGGTATGACATGATGGACAACATCCTAATGGATTGAGACTTTACCAAGAGTAAAGTGGGTTCCAACCTTCAAAGTTGAATGCAAAAGACTAGGATATGTTGATGATCTGATAAGACGAACTCATGGAAGATGTTATGATACTAGAATGATGTTTGGGATATAGTACTCAAACCAGAAAGCAAGAATGTGGTATCTTACAAATGGATTTGCAAGATAAAATATGTTGCTGATAGAAGTAAGGAAAGACTTGTGGCTAGAAGTTTCTATAAGAAAGAGGGAATTGATTCTGAAGAGACACTTACTCTAGAAATCAAGGTACACTTCCTTCAGAACTATGATGGTAGTTGGTTCCATGATGAAGTAAAGACAAGCCTTCCTTAATGGTATGATTAGGGAAGCATTTTACATCGAATAGTCACAAGGATTTGAAGTTGAAGACATCTGGACTCATATATGTAAGTTGAAGAAGGCCCTCTATGGCATGAAGCAAGCTCCCAGAGCTTGGTATGAAAGGATAGACAATTTCCTGTCAATTATGGGCTTTGCCAAGAGTAGAGCTGATCCTAACCTTTATCCCAAGGTTGTAGTAGATGAACCTGTCATCCTGTTATTATATGTGGATGACTTATTCTTGACAGGGAATGAGAAATAGATCATGGAAAACAAGAAGAAAATAACAGAAGAATTTGAGATGAAAGACCTTGGGTTAATGCATTATTTAATTGGTCTGGAAGTATGGCAAAGTTCAGAAGAAATATTTCTCAACCAGGGAAAGTATGTGGTAGAGATATTGAAGAGATTCAATATGTTGGAATTCAAAGCCATGGCCACACCCATGGATTCCAACCTGAAAATGCTAGCTGATAATTCATCAGAGTTAGTGGATGTGACTCATTACAGATAGATCATTGGGTCATTGATGTACTTAACAAATACCAGACCAGACATTTGTTTTGTCGTGAACACCTTAAGTCAATATCTTGTTCAATTAAGATGGGTTCACCTAGTAGCTACAAAACATGTGGTGAGATATCTAAAAGGGACTATAGACCTTGGTCTATACTATGATGGTAGCCATGAGTATAGGTTGTATGGCTACATAGATGCAGATTGGGCTGGAAGTATCTCAGATAGAAAAATTACATCAGGTGGATGTTATAGTCTGGGATCTACTATGATTTCATGGTTTGGTAGAAAGCAGCCTACTGTTGCTCTAAGCATAGCCAAAGCAGAATATTTAGTAGCTTACTCTACTAGTTGTAAAGCCATATGGATTCAGAAGCTGATGTCAGGATTATTCAACCTAGAGTTAGACACTACCATGATTCTATGTGATAACCAGAGTTGTGATGATAGAGAACCCTGTGTTCCATCGTAACACATAGAAATCCAATATTTCTACATACGAGATAAGAAGGAGATGATGATGCTTTAGTATTTCCATACTGAAGATATAGATGATGTTTTTACATAGTGTAGATGCAGATGATGGTGATTCCGTATTTATATAATGAATATAGAGATGATGACGCTTTCAGTATTTCTATACTGAAGATATAGATGATGATGCTTTCAGTATTTACATACTGGAGATACAGATGGTGATAGTTCAGTATCCACATACTGAATATGTGGATGATGATGGTTTAGATGATGATTGGAACCTTTGTTTCGAGTAAAGTTCGAACACTTTTGAGACAAGCTTGGTGTGGTTCGAAAGGGTCTTCCCCGAAAGGGGGAGTAATGATGTTGTAGTGGGATTGTATCATCCATGGGAACTTTCCCTAAAGTGATCCGAAGACCTCGGTATTCAAGAATGAAGTGAGATTGTATCATCCCTGGGAACTTGCCCTAAAGTGATCCGAAGACCTCGGTCTTTGAGAATGAAGAGGGATTGTATTATCCTGGGACATATGTCCAGAAGTGATCATGTTACTTCAGTCATCGAGAATGTGGTAGGATTGTATCATCCTTGAACTTTGGTTCAGAATGGATCTGATGTAACTTAGGTCATCGAGAATGTGGCAGGATTGTATCATCCTTGAACTTCGGTTCAGAATGGATTCGGTGTAACTTCGGTCATCGAGAATGTGGCAGGATTGTATCATCCTTGAACTTCGGTTCAAAATGGATCTAGTGTAACTTTAGTCATCAAGAATGTGGGAGGATTGTATCATCCTTGAACATCAGTTCAGAATGGATTCAGTGTAACTTCAGTCATCGAGAATGTGGAAGGATTGTATCATCCTTGAACTTCGGTTCAGAAAAGATCCGGTGTAACTTCGGTCATCGAGAATGTGGCAGGATATCCTTGAACTTCAGTTCAGAATGGATTCGGTGTAACTTTGGTCATCAAGAATGTGGCAAGATTGTATCATCCTTGAACTTTGGTTCAGAATGGATCCGGTGTAACTTCGGTCATCGAGAATGTGGCAGGATTGTATCATCCTTGAACTTCGGTTCAGAACGGATCCGGTGTAACTTTGGTCATCGAGAATGTGGTAGGATTGTATCATCCTTGAACTTTGGTTCAAAATGGATCCGGTGTAACTTAGGTCATCGAGAATGTGGCAGGATTGCATCATCCTTGAACCTCGGTTCAGAACAGATCCGGTGACCTCGATTTTCGAGAATGTGATAGGATTTCATCATCCTTGGACATTAAGTCCAAAAGAGATCCAAATACTTCTTTGTCTTTGTATTGTGGGCTACTGCTGATGATGACGATGTTTGCTGATCGAAAGATCAGAGTGTGATGATGATGATGATGATGATGCTTCTGATCTAAAGATCAGAGTGTGATGATGATGATGATGTTTCTGATTGAAATATCATATGTTGCTGCTGATGATGATGTTCTCTGATTGAAAGATCAAAAGTTGTTGCTGATGATGATGTTCTCTGATTAAAAGATCAGAATATGATGATGATGCTGTTGCTGATGATGACGATGTTCTCTGATCAAAAGATAAGAATATGATGATGATGATGTTTCTCTGATCGAAAGATCAGAAATTGCTAATGATGATGATGTTCTTTGATTGAAAGATTAGAATATGATGATGATGTTGTTGCTGATGATGATGATGTTCTCTGATTGAAAGATCAGAATATGATGATGATGATGTTTCTCTGATTGAAAGATCAGAAGTTGCTGATGATGATGTTCTCTAATCAAAAGATTAGAATATGATGATGATGATGTTTTCTGATTGGAAGATTATAAGTTGCTTATGATTATGATATTGCTGATGATGATGATGTTTTCTAATCGAAATATCAAAATGCGATGATGATGATGATGTTTCTAATCGAAAGATCAGAATGTGATGATGATGAGATCCTGATGATGATGATGTCGTATTATCAAAGTATGATGATGATGACGTACTGATCGAAAGATCAGAATATGATGATGAATTGATGTTAGAGTATGATGATGTTCAGTTGATGATGTTTCTAATCGAAAGATCAGAGGCTGACGATAATGATGATTCAGATTGAAAGATCAGAGTATGATGATGATGATATTTTTATGTTGATGATGTTGATGTTTTCATGATGATGTTTCTGATCGAAAGATCAGAGTATGATGATGATGTTGTTGCTAATCAAAAGGCCAAAGTGCTAAAGAAGTTGTTGCTAATCGAAAGGCAAAAGTACTGAAGAAGATGTTGCTGATCGAAATGTCAAGGTGTTAAGGATGATGTTGCTAATCGAAAGGTCAAAGTGCTGAAGATGATGTTTCTGATCGAAAGGTCAAAGTGCTGAAGATGTTGCTGATCGAAAGGTCAAAGTGTTGAAGATGTTGCTGCTGATTGAAGAATCAAGATGCTGAAGGTCAAAGTGCTGAAGATGTTGCTACTGATTGAAGGATCAAGATGCTGAAGATATTGCTGATTGAAGTGGTCAAAGTACTGATGATGCTGAAGACTAAAGATTGAAGATGAAGACTACATGATGTTGAAAATATTCCAATGATTTATAGATGTATCACCCTGATGACGTTGATGATGTCCTCTATCTCTCTCCTATTATTGTTGTTGTTGATGTTGTTATAGAATACCCTTCTCTTTAAGGGGGAGTGTTGAAATATTGTAACTTCAAAGAATATTCTATATGTATTTCTTTGTGGTCCCCAATGGTCCTACCAGGAGAACCACTTGTATTACTTTCTACCTCGATGCTCCTAATCGAAAGAACTAATAAGAGTCATGAGGAAGTCCCCTCTAATTGTAAAGGTGGGTCATTAGCACCCTAATGTGGTTACTTGAGCCTACATGTGTAACTCGATCCTACATGATTAACTCGAGCCTACATGACAGATGAGTTAACTTAAGTGAACAGATGAATATAAATAGAGGTGTAGTGCTCCTCATTTGAGACACACACTCACTTGTGTAGCGCATTAGTGGAGAATAGAAGTAGCTGGAGAAGGAGGAGGATCAAGCTTTGATCTCCTTGCTGGTTTTATCTTTTATATTTTTTGGGGCATATATATTGAGGAAGATTTTGTTGGTTTTTTCCCTTTAGGGTTTTCCCAGGATAAATATTTGTGTTCCTTTTGTATGGTTGTGCTTGTCTATCTTTCAGTGATCCTGTTTATATGCTTTCACTAGTACATACGGGCATATTTTTCCACGTTAGTTTTCCACGTTTTTTTACTTTTGTGGAAAAATCAAGGGTAATTTATGCATTTTTACAATTTTTTTGAAGGAAGCCCCGACTTTCGTCGCTATATCCACGCCTGACCGTCGATATAGCGATGGCCCATCTTTTCAATGGTCAAGGCGTCGATACAGCGACGGCCAAGAGTTTGCGCGGTTATGTTTGATTTTTTTGGGAATTTTGTTTAGCGTGGTTATGTTTGTGTTTTTTGTGAATGCGAGCTACAACGTCTCTCATGGAAGAAAATCAATGGATGATGATGGCAATGCTGGCTTTGTGTGTAGTGGGTGTGTTGTTTTATGAAGGTTTTTGGCTTCATGCTGGCTGTGGCGTCTTGTTGGGGGTGGTGTGGATTCAGAGTGGATGGATTGGGCACGATTCGGCTCCTTCACAGAATATGGGACACATAGTGGACTGGGAAAATTGGGTGCCAGCATTCGTGCCTGTGAGTCGCAATCTTTTTTTATTTGAAGTACAATTTAACTTTAGAACTAGATCGTTTGGAAATAAGTAAAACGTTCTACAATTTGCATAGATCTGCAGTTACTAACGATTTTTCAAGGTCGTAGAATGTGTTTAGCTTACTCGGTTTGGTTTGTGTTCTTTTTATCAGTTTTTATTTAAGTTTGGTCCGTTATGGCATGGGGGTCAAATTCGAGTCCTATGGTCACCACCCCTTGAGAGGAGGTGGGATACGAGGCCCCAATGTACTTTTTGTGCACAGCTGGTCTGGTATTCTTCTTAGGCATTGGGCTAGGGCCAAGGCTAAGTGCCTGGGTGGAATGAGATTTTTGGACATGAAGAGTTTTACCCTTTTTTTAAAACCATCACCCAATCCTCACTATGTGTTGAGAGTGAGGCTGTGGAGGCCTGACCTTGAACATTCTCAATGGCTTGCGTTTCAACATTTTCCACCTTGGCCATTAAAGGATGATCCTTAATCTTGTGCTTTGGGACTTGGTACCTGAAACAAGGGTTTGGGAGGTTGATGTATTGGACTAGATGGGGTGTCAATTTTGTCCCTTTCCACCCAGAGGTACACAAACTCCTTGAGATCTTTAGAGAAATTGTCTTGTCAAATACTCTTCTAATGTTGTGGGTTGAAGAAATTTACAGACTCATGACATATGAAATGATCAATAGGTGCATAAATGCGTTGTAGGAACTCACAGAATTGTGTGGATAGCTCAAGGAATTCTACCCAAACTTCCACCTTGGCCATTATAGGACAGTCCTTAATTTGTGCTTGGGATTTGGCATCTAAAACAGGGGTTCAGAGGTTGATGTATTGCATTGTCTAAGCAATAACTTTGTTCCCTTCCACTTAGAGGTACACAAACTCCTTGAGACCTTTAGATAATTTGACTTTTCAAATCCTCTTCTAAAGCTGTGGGTTGAATAACCTTACGGACTGCCACAGACTCATGGCATATGAAATGACCAATTGGTGCAAAAATGCGTTTGAGGAACTCCCAGAATTGTGTGGGTAACCTTGGGAACTCTACCCAAAGCAGAAAATACAATTGAATGACCTCATATGCTAAGAACTTTTCATGCCATTCGGCAAGGACCAGGGTATGATGACAAATCCATGCACTGCAAGATATCACTTCATGCCATGTGGTAGTCAAAATTTCTTTTTTAAAAGAAAACTGAAAAACAACCTTTGCTCAGGTTGTACATGGCTGTGCAAATCCATGCATGTTTACTAGTCCTCTCTAACCCAATTCTTAATCATTGACTTGAATGAGGTACCGCTGATGAATTACCCTAACAGGGTCTGTTGTTTCAAATTATCATAGAGAGCAACATATTCAAAATCTGCAATATCAATAAAAAATTTATTGGTTAGAATTTGATTACCTCATGGATAGTCTTCGGGATGGACTTCCATGGAGCCTTTGGCGGCATCATTGTTGCCAGCGCACCTCATCCTTGCACAGTGGCTCCTTGAGAATTTGCTGAAATGGTGAGGTTGGGTAGAGGGTTATAATGGCCTCCTGTTCACCTTGTAGCAGGGTAGGCAAGTACAAAGGCCACACTGTCCAAAATCATTGAATGCAAAGAGACAGCAAGTATATCCTTAATCAGCAATCCGGCTTACCCAAACACTGACATTAGGAGATCTAAAGCACTTATGGAAATTCAATAATGAGTTTATTCAATTTAAAGGGGACCTAGTTAGAATTTTTTTGTTTGATAGTTTGTCCCTGATTTGTGGGACTATCGCGTGGTCTAAGACATCGTGACCTAGGGGCATCTGAGCCATCAAAATCACCCTGGGATCACACCCAGTCTGGGCCACACCAACCCTTAACATGGCTGGATTTTTTAAGTGTCTCTTCCCGGCTACCTTGCGGGGTTTGAACTGGGTCGCCATGCAGAATGAGGCTAGCCGAAACCAACCGTGGTAGTGGGATTTGACACCTGGTTAGAATTAGGTTGATAACACCGTAAATGGCTAAAGATATAATCGAAGACTTTAATTAGAATCATAAAATGATGGTTCAGAATCCTTTCTATCTTTATTTCCTTATTTGCACACCATTTTCTTGACGGAGTTGTTTACAATGGGACATGAGCTGAGGTATTACAGTGTCATGTTGTCATGCAATTTTGTCAGCAGGAATGAGTTCTTTGTTTCCAGAATGTCGACGATCAATATCCACCACAGAAGAATTAGAGATTTATGTTTGCAATCTGCCTAGCTGCAATTCAGAGGGTTATGAGTCGAACAATGTAAATGGTTGTGTAGCCCCATAATTTGTACTTAAAAGCATCATGGAGTAGCTTACTTAAAAACATCATGGAGTATATTTATAATTTTATACGTTCCAAGATGGATTGTTGCCATATAATTGATGATTATTAGAATTTTCTGCATGAAATAATTTGCAGCTAGTACTGCAGTGTATTCCAAAAAGAATTCCCCTACAATTTGAGACAGGAACGCACTGCATGAGATTGCTACTCTATCATATACAATTCCTCAATTCAATTTCATTACCATCGATTTAAGCACGAGTCATCAAATCATGAAGGCCCACATGGCACAGACAGTCTGTCTTTGATTTCTACTCCAGATTACTTGAGTGGAATGGTATATATTGGAATAATCTTATGATTCTCAGATGCATGTTTAATAGCTTTGTATCCAGGGGATGTCGGGGACAAACAAATGCTTTCAGTTTAAAGAGTTTAAGTCCTGTCAGAATGTTTCTTGGGTGAGAAATGAATTTAACAAAAAATCAGCACCATAAATCTCTCCTATTGCTTGTCTGAATTTGTTTTACAACAAGATGTCCATTAGCAAGCTTATTAAATTTATCCAAGAAGACTAATAAGGCTTGGTAAACAGCATCTCGGATCTGGATTAGTTCATCTGTTTCATGTGTGAAAGGGGCGATAATTGTTGGGCATTGAAATTATGGGATTGAAGCTTCATTGGTATATGTTCGGACATGACTGATTGCAGTTATGGCACATGCCTGCTTAGATCGAATTAACAGCCATGATGGATTTCACTTGAACAATAGCCTTGTTGCAGGGACAAACATGTCATGCAAAATTGAACCTTGGTGGGGCAACAACACCCTGCTTTCATCACCAAGGAATTCTTGATAACTGGACATTAATCTCAAACAAAAGAAAAAAATGATAAATGGCTGCTTCTTGTTAGGGAGCATTTTTTAACTGAACATTTCCCATTAAGGTGTCTTCAATAAAAGGATATACTTGAGGAGATCAAAACTGCCAATTAGTGCCTGGGCAGTTTGGCTTGCAGGAACTGCCTCAAGACCAACCTAAAATCTATCAAGTTCAATTCGAGCAGCTATTGGAATCAAACATACAAACCAAAGCGCTAGCTTCTTGGACTTTTACATTGTGACAATCCTCATACATACAACCAGATCTCGTTTAAACTGTTGGGCCCTGTTTTTCATGGAGTTTTTTTTTTTGTTGTATCACCTTTTTTATATTCATGAAAAAAACTTTATATCTGATATTTCTCAAATCAGAATATACAATACTGTCTTT
>LPNX010158105.1:286836-329866 GCA_001517045.1 Pseudotsuga menziesii
ATTTCCCTATAATCATGGAGCTACTTCTAGCATCGTGTTTGAGTGTTTCCTACATGTTTGACAATCCAAGGTCAGCCTTATGACAAGTAAAGATGGGTAGCTTCCCCCTCTTTTGGGACTTTAATGGGTCTCCAAAGAGAAAATGTAGGGGATCGACCTGTTTTTGGTAGGTCTGTCCTATTCAACATGTCTAGATCATGAGAAGTTAGACTTTTAGTTTGTTAGCATGCTTGGCATTGGCAATTTCCAATTTTTCAGAATGACATTTCCACATTCAATTTATAATTTTATTGTCTTCAGAAAATTATTTTGGAAATTCTCTTGTTACTAACAAGTTACTCCAATAGTGTTAATATTCTTGTTAGAAGGGAAAATATTTTGTAGTTCTATTTTCAGAAGGTGTGGATCGCTATAGTGTGCATCTGCCATGTCTGGTGCTGCTGTGTCTTCAGTTGGTACTACACCGATGAGGTACAGTGTCATGTTATGATTGACTGCGTTCATAAATACATTTATCATAAAAAATGAGACATTCTTCTTAAATTGTACTTGCAGGGCCGATTCTAATTTTCCTGGCAAACTGGCAAGTGCTTAGCTGACAATATTCTATGCTGGCACAGTAAATGTTTATGACAACATTCCTCCAGAGAAGGTATGCCTCGTTTGAATCCTATGAAAGCTATATAGCAGGATGAGGAAAGATAATAAAATAAAACTTGTTCTAATTTGAATATTATAGTAGGTTTGATCTAATCCTGTGAGGCTCAATTTCCAATTAGTGATAACAATCTCAGGTCACCTGTATTCGTTCACTCAGTCTCTGACACAAAACATAGGTCTCTAAAATAAGATGGATATAACATTTTAATAAAAAAGTGGCCGGGATAGATATCAAGCCTGTTTAGTGTTGAGGTATGTTTGTTGTCCGATTATGATATTTCATGGAATCTGATAGAAAGGTGCTCACTGTTGCAGTTTACTATAAATATAGGCATATGTGAATCACTTTGAGCAAGTTTTCTTTCCATTGTTCATTATTACTACCATTTGGGAGAACAATGGCAAAGCATAACACTCTATAAAAATCTTGAGAAATGTTTGATCTTGGAAGAGGTGTAGAGGCTTTTGTTGAATTCTCACTAGTTAATCCTGCAGCGAACAGCAGGTATCCATCACAGTATGGCCTGAGCACACTGAAATATAGTTAGCATGAATTAAATAAAACAATTGGTGTCTTAAAACATTTCTATGGGCCTAAATCACATCCTGTTGGCATACCCATTATTTGGCCATGTTATATGCTAAAGAATAAAGATTACAGCAGACCGGCCACACCTACTATTTGCTCTAGCCAGTCAAATGCACTTACTTCAATGATTCCACAAGGTTCACCTCCAAAGTCCCACATGACTGTTCCACAAGCTCATCCCCAAAAATCCCAAATATGTTCTAAGCCTGGCCAGTCTACTGGAGTATCCTCAAGTAATGGGGAATTAGAATCAAATCAAAACAATGGGGCTGGTAGCAATCAACAAGAAGGTGCAAAACAAATTGCCTCAACATTAACACCCAATGTTGTCATACCGAGAGGTAACAACCACACATAAAGCTAATTATTTAGCTTGTTTTCCTAGAAGATCAGAATGAGTTATGACCCTAATGGGGATTATATGTAGAGAATTGTAGACATAAATAATAGGTTGGCAGGTCGTCCTGCCTCTTGTCAGTGGACCTATATTAGGCAATATAGGGGCAATGAGTGAGAATATATATATAGAAGTTAATGGAGTCATTATTGAATATTCTAATTTATTGTTATCTTATTTGATATTTATTTTATGCCAGCACTGGAAATATATGGGTGTTGCAGAATATATGGGTGAAAGACTGGAAACCTGCAAATGCTCTTCCACCAGGTTCCTTACTTTCCTATACAACATTTAACTGACATGGCTAGGGATATTTTGTACAAAATTGAATTAAACAAAGACTATGAACAAGAATGGCATTTTTTACTTTACACATGCATAAGCTGAAAGGTTTGAGATCTAGTTATTATGTTAGCAGTACAGAACTTTCCAATCTGTGTCTTGTTGCCTTTCCAGTTCTGCATTTGCAATCTGTATTTCGGCTGCCCAGTTTGAACATTGGCTGCAGTCCCTGTCTAGTTAATATAAAATAGCTATTAATGTTGGAAAAAACTATAGCATGTTCATCCCATTCTCATTTATATATGCCATTTCCTAATTTGCATAGAATTTTCCATGTCCCCACACTGATGATAATATTCTTCTTTGCACGCTATCAGATCTGCATTGTTCTTGAGTGAGTAGCTGATAGATGTTTCCTGGGAATTGAGATCACCGGGTAACCTTTCGAGCTCTGCAAACTTTGATTCAACATTCTCTGCTTTATCATACTGCAAGAGATATGCAGTGTATAGGTTAAGATAGCTATTTATGTCCAGATCTATGTCTTACATGCTTACCGTATTGGCACATATTTCAGAATGAAGTTTACTTCAAGCTAGGGTCAGGCTTGGTCTTTAAATTTTATGGATATTGTATCTGTTTAGGTTGAAATGGTGCTTACATTGTTGATTACGTTGTTCACTAGTCTTATGATAAGTGTATTTAACCTTTGTTGTCTTAGATTGCTGCAATGATTTGAAGAATATGAATAGGTTGAATTCCCCATGATTTGTTTTCAATTTGAAGTTCTATAGCTAAAGACTTTAGTTGGTCAATGCAACTTTGACCATTTCCTGGTCACTCATGTTTCAAAACCATTGGTTTTGAATGCAAAGTGTATTCTTTCCTCCGTAGGTCAGAATGTTTTCTTGACCAAAGATAATATACAAGCGTTTACAATTTTGTGAGTGGTTGGTAAAAGGCACCTATTGCTGTTTTTACATTTTTCTCCACTTTGTTTGCAGCTCTTTATCTGTGATAGAAGGCCAGATTATGCCCTTATTTCTGTTATCTGTGATAGAAGGCCAGATTATGTCCTTATTTCTGTTATTTCTGTTATAAAAATGTACCCTTCAGTCAAGAAAAATCACTTATTAAGCATGGGAAGCTTTTTCTACCAGGCATTCCACCATATCAGTTGCACTTGTAAGTAGATGCTCTTTAATAGATAAGTTAACCTCCTTGCTTGAGTTCATTTCTTTTACCAGGATTTCCATGTTCTTCAGCAAAAATAGATCACTATACATACATCTCTCTTCTATAGAGGGAATTAAATTATTGAACAAGATTCTACATTTATTTAGTTTGCTGACCAACTTATTGCCCTGACAATCCATTTGGTTGCTATCACTACTATTTGAGGTCATATATCAATCAAACCAAGTTCTCTAGCCATATTTGAGGTCATGTATCTGCATCCATATTTGTGAAGATTAGTAGCTAGCACTGATAAATCAAACCTAGAAATCACATGGAGCAAGGCCATAGTCTGTGACAAAATCTGGAAAGCAGGATTGCAACTTGTGAGACCTTATCACTACTTAAAAGATATGGTGCAACACTCACCATTATCTCAAAGATAGACTACATGCATGAAAGAAAAGACAACATAAGTGATCTCTAATCGAGGGCATACTTCTTGGTGTTAAAGGCACACTTGAGCTAAAGATAGAGCGTGCATGGTGTGAAATCTATTCCAAATAGACCAAGAAGTATCCTCCAAGAAAATCCATATATAAGGCCCACTAGGGAACATTATTCTCCAATCCATGATAGATTAATTGTGGCCAAAATAGAAACCAAGAATCCTTTCAAGTGGCATGCTCTGCTAGGCAAGAATCGACTTGGCTTAATGACCAAGCAATTCAATGAATAGCATGTGCATGCCCTACAGTGCATTGAAATGAACTGCAATGCTCCGAACTGAAGACAAGTCAATTGAACTATATTGAACTGCAGTGAATTGAGAGATAAGTCAACTCACTGAACCCATCCTAAGTAGGGTGCACTTCTCCATGGACAAAAAATAGGTCATGTGGAGCCCAAGATAGAAAGCAATGGAACCTTCTCAAATAATGCATGCTCCTCCCGATGATACCTTGCTTTGGTCAACAAGTCCACCCAAAATTGGACCTAATTGTTGGATTTCTTGGAATTAGTTGAGATTAGATTCCAACACTGTTCACCATAAAGGGTATCTATATATATGACCAAATCCCAAAATGCAGAAACGCTATTTATGACCTATTTTCTCACGGTCTTGGATCACCACCAAATTTGTTTCCCATGCTGTACTCAATACAGGGTATTTAAAAATATAATTACTTTTGCATGTGCAGAAACCCTAATTATGACCAAAATTCGACTTTTCTCTGATTTGCACCAAAATTAAGCCATAAGCTCATCACCATTAAGCTATCCAAACATGTGATATGATTTCATGAAAGATGAAATTCCTAAAACATATTTTCCAAGATTGCAAATCTTGAAAATTTGATTTTACCCTTTTGGAGTCTTCATCTTCTCATGCATGCACCAAAGAATGCATGTGATCTGCCTACCTAGAGATTCTACTGAACTCTAAAAATATCTGAACTGAGGTACTTAAAATCATTCCCTTGTGTGAACTGTTCTCTTAGGAAAAACTCATCTGAAGACCAATGCAAGAAAATTCTGGAAATAAAAATAACATGAGGACATGAGAACAATGTCCTTTTCCTCTTCCAGTTATTAGCTATTGGTTCTTCTTTTCTTTATTCTTCTTCCCGTGACTGTTGGTTCAGGTGGGAATGGCTCTTCAAGGTTTCGAGCTTGCAGCTTCCAGCCATGGATTCGCGGGACAGAGGTTGCTTTCCCTATGGTTATTACACAGGTTGTAGAGAGGTGTAAAAGGCTAGTTTGTCTCCTTCCAATTAAAAGATCCTTACAAGGGGTATGAAGGTGTCAAAATACACTGAATTGTAGGTATACATTGTTTCCTATGGTTTAGAAGAGTTTGTTAGGGGTGGAGTAAATAGAAGCAAAGGCCAAGGTACCCACAAACCATTGATGTTGAAACCACTTCTAATGTATGCACAACAATTGATAGTGAATCAATCAGGCTTCATCCTGATCACAAAATGTACTCATGAATGTGCTGTAACTTGACAATGAAGCTGCCTAGGGAAAATTCACTGTTAAAAAGTCTGGAGATGTTTTATAGGGAAAAATCACTGTTAAGAAGTCTGGAGATGTTTTCTATTTTCAACACATACTGTGCAAGATAAGTGGCATAACATATATTTGACCACCTCCTTTAGAATGTCTAGCCCAAACAATGTTCCACCTCCTTTAGAATGCCTAGAAGGAATTGAATCTTGATATGGCCTTTGTGTCTTTAGCACAAGTAATGAACTGAATGTGAGGCCAACTTGTAATCATGGAAAAGTTGATAATATGTCCTTCAATATGAAACATGATATTTAAGTAATGCCCAACTTAGTACCTAGAAAAGTGATTAACTTGAGAAGTAGCTCTGGTCTAATAGTTTAGGTAACTTGGGCCTTTGAATAATTATGGGTTGAAAAATGTTTACATATCTCTAGGAAATCACTGTATTGATCTAGAATGCTTGATATTGATGTGAGGTGATTCAAGCTTTGGCATATTTTAATATTTTCTTTTTATTAAAGAACAACTTGCAGCAGTTCCAGGAGCACTTTTTGTGGAAGAAAAGCCTCAATCTGCAAATGATGTATGGAGAAGGCTTTAGTAGGTTAACAAGTTTGTTCTTACCATGTTTTAGTACATTTCTTCTATAATGTGCTCGGCTGAGTTTCTTTTAACCCAAGAAACTACATTAGCTTCTATATCTTGAGGATGATACTTTTTAAAGTCTAAGATTGTCAAGCCAATCATGAGTGTTATAAAGGAGAATCTTTTTTAAAACATTATTTTTAGATATACCGGAGACTATAATTCAGAATATTTTAATTTGTTGTACCACCATTCTAATTTGTTTGGAACATGTTATTCTTATTAATAGCGAAGGGTTTATGTAGCCAGTTTGACTATAAATGCCACAGACAAGGGTTTTCTTCAAATATGGCAAATTTATATCTGATATCCTGCAAATATGGCAAATTTATCTGTGTGTAAGGGTATAAAATATTAAGGAGGCTTTTGTTCAAACTTTTCTGGTTCATCAAACTGCAAGTTTGTGCATATTGTTTGATGTTTTATGTCCCTTGTCTTACAAGTAACTGCTTATCTTTCCTGTAACTGATACAATAATCAGTGATCACCATGATGCAAATACTAAGACCAAAATTTGGTGAACCATCTTGTTTGCAGTCATCACAGAATTCTTGCAGATTTTTTTTGAAGTTCATTCAACAAGAAGGTATTTGGGAATCAATGACAAGTAGGGTGGAACATTCACATGGGGGTTCCCTCAAGAATTTGTATTGAATGCAAGAGTGCATATTAAGGAATATTATTTATATGGAGATATCTATCAGTGTACAACTGCATTAAAGGTATTCTATATTAAGATTTATTTGTATGCAAACATATTATGGTTTTCTTAATTTTTGCTGCTATGCATATTGGTAATTTCATTAACTATAATATACATGGATTAATAGAAGTTTCAATTTCTTATACTAGAAATCATCTAATCAGAGTTGGTTACAATATTGTATTGATTAGAACTTAGAAGTGATATGTATAGCATGTCAGATGACATGCAGCGTCCATTTATTGATGATAAATTGGCTTTCTTCATACAATTATGTTGTCACCTGATTTTGTTTTTTAATTATTTTTTAGTATATATCATTGATGCTACCAAATTGTTGTTTTCTGCAAATTTGGGTGAAGCCTATATCCCTTCTTGATACTCATACCATGTACCCACATACCCAACAATCCCACATTCCAAAATTGAGCATGGTGAATGAAGCACACTGCCATACAATATATAGCTACAAAAATGAAACATGTTTTCTGAAATAATAGCAGTATTCTAAAATGCATTAGAAGCCCTGTACGAGGATGATCTAGGCTGAAATCTAGACTTAGGCTAGTATCTATCCACTTGTGTTTCATAGCAGAATTGTTATTTTGTAATTTAGGCAACAAACCTCTATTTTTTTCTGGTTGAAGCAAACCAGGTTAGGATTCACTTGATAATAACTCGCCCTACACTTTTTTCTGTGGATTGGGGCAGCCATGTCATTCCCAGTTCCCAGTTCTGTCATCTTCTCATAGTCATGATTAGCAGAATTGCATGACAATCATGATGAAGCATGACAAACAGTTCCATTACTCCAAGCAGAACTGGGTAAATAATAATTTGATAACCTGCAAATACACAGAAAATTGTTGTTCTCAGCACTATGTTAGACCTGAGTATGGAATATGTTTTCACATCTTTCTCTGGCATGAAAAGATACAGCTTGTTGAGCATCCTGTAGTCCTATAGTAGCAGCCTATTGGAAGATGATAGTCCCCTGTTTCCAGATCATATTGCAGTATAAAAAAAGACTAGAGTTTTTTTTACTTCGGCATATAAATCATGAGACAGCCTAAGCACAGTTCTCAGGGTTCCCACGAGCATGCCATTACATTGTAAGTAGTTATCTTACCCTGCATACTTATACTTATTCTGTGGCATTGGAATCCTGTAGCATATTGTTTCATTTGATTGCAGCAAGAAAGGAACAATCAACAATATCTGGACTGCTTGCCAGTGCTCACAGGCACTCAATCCTGCATGCTGCCAATCAATTTTTTGACAATGGTGGTGATCAGCACTTATTTTCAGGCAAATTCATTTTAAAGGGAGAAAAATTGCTGAAGATTTCATTCACGGGCTGAGTAGCAAATAACACAGGCCGGAGATCACATAGTGAATATTTCATGGGCCATGGCTAAATTTTATCATGAGAATGGAGCGTCTTGACCTGGTTTCCCTTGGTTGTTGGATCGATCCACCTTGGCCTCAATTATTTATCCATGATAAAGCTTGCACGTAAACCTGCAAATAAATAATGAAGAATGCGGCAACGAGACCAGTTGGGCCTGCCTGCTATAACATTTTTTGGACATATATTTGATGCACCTTCAAAGACTCTCTTTGAGGTATTGTGTGAAGGAGAAATAGCACTTGTTAAAAATGCAACTGAAAATGCCATTCATAATTTCATACACCTGAAGCATTTCGATTTCTTGTGCCCCATCTTCATACTGGGGTTCACCCTGTTCGTGTACAGGCCTCGATTTGTTGGTTGCATAAGCTGGCGACGACTGCAACTATTTTTTTTTTTTTAAATTTCACCCACCGTCGATATAGCGACGGAAGGGCGTTGCTATAGCAATGGGAATCCGTGGATATAGCGACGGGAGTCCGTGGATATAGCGACGGGAGGTCCGTGGATATAGTGATGGGAGTCCGTGGATATAGCGACGGGAGGTACGTGGATATAGCGACGGGAATCCGTGGATATAGCGACGACAGTCCGTGGATATAGCGACGGAAGTGCGTGGCTATAGCGACGGCTTGGACCTCCATTTTTAAAAACCTTTATACAGAGCATGGCTATAGCGACGGAAAGGGTCGTCGCTCTTGCGACGCAAATTAGGGGTCGTCGCTATTGGGACGAAATAGTTTCCACGGAACAAAAAACACTTAGACGTGGCAATATCCACGCTTTTCCGTGGATATTGCCACATTTTTTCTGTGGCAAAATTGATCACATGTACTAGTGTTTTGTTATGAAAATTAAATTAAATATTGATGTCTTAGCTAATGAAAATTTAACATACAGTTATATAGGTAGCCTTCAAGCCATCAATTCACCCTTTCAGTTTGTCCATCTATCTGGGGGTTAGACCTTGTGCTCATGTTCAGATATGTTACAACCATATCAAACAATTCCTGCCAAAAAGAACTAGTGAAATTACTATCTCTGTCAATGATTATAATTCTGGGTAGTCCATGCAATTTCAAAAATGTCCTTGAAGAATAGGGAATCAACCTCACCAGAACAAATAGTGGATGCTACTGCAAAAACGTGTGCATATTTTTTCAATTTGTCCTTCACCACATAACACTGTCTTTCCCTTGTGACTTTGGAATCCTTGTGATAAAGTCCATGGATACACTTTCCCATTTTTCTATCTCAAATAGTAAGAGGCTAGAGAAGTGCATCATGGTGTGTGTGCTTCACTTTGTTCTGTTGACATGCATAACATTCCTTCACATACATGAGAGCATCATCCTTGATGCCCTTCCAAGTAAATCTCTCTCTTACCTTCCAATAATTCTTCTCGAAAACAAGGTGACCAACCACTGGTGCATCATGTGCAACTTCTAAAATATTCCTCTTTAGCGCAGATCCAGGCTCTAAGAAAATTATGTTTTGTAGTAGAAAAGGTCATTGCGAACTTTGTACTCTTCATTCTGATTTACCACATCCAAAAATTCAAAAGAAAACTGATATTTAAAATATTTAGTAGCCAACTCGATCTTCCATTCATTAGAAATTTGCAGCAAAGAGAATGTGGGATTACGAGAGAGTGCATCAGCCACAACAATCATTTTTTCCTTTCTATACTCAATGTCAAAATCATAAGACTGAACTTTACTCACCCATTTTTGTTGCTTGTCATTGATTTCATTTTGGTAAAGGAAGTGTTAGTTTTTCATCATATAAGGTAGCATTATGATCTTAGGATATTTTCACTGAGAGAATAACAAGCATAGCAATAAAACATAAGCACATCACAAGAGACAAGAGACACAAAGAGTTTTCCTCAGGGAAACCATAAAGGAGAAAACCCCACAACTTCCTTAGAGATAGAATCAGCACCAAAATAGTAAGATGATCTCCACATAGCAGCAGTCTCTCTCTCTCACACTAAGAGAGCTTCTCCTCTCACTCATGTGCCCCAATAAGTGAGTGTGAGTGTTGCAAGTGATAAATAGAGAGACTCTCACTCTCTATTTATATTCTTTCGTTCACTTGAAGTGCACTCCAACATGTGGGCCTCACTTAACAATTACTTACTAGAGCCGACATCTCTAGGAGTGTCTAATAACCCTAGTGCCCCACCACTTGTGGGGAATTTTCCTCCTCTGACCAATAGGAGGGTAAAACAATGGTGGGGACTATTGCCCCAACTTACAATGACTCACCTAGGGCCGAATTCACTAGGATAGTCTAATAACCCAAGGGCCCCACAACTGTGGGGACTTTAACCCTTTACCAATAGGAGGGTTACCCACAATGAGTTGACATGACTTTCTCATTATAGAAACTTCCCGATCGGAACATCGGGGCATGACATGACTCAAATACATCCCGGAATAAACATCAGGTTACAATAGATAAGAAATACAAGTGAATACATTTCGAAGTTACAATTACATCAACACTCCCTCTTAACTAGGAAGGTATTCTCTCGACACAATTTATTAGCACAAGTCTTCTTCTCTGTATCATCTGAATCATCGTCAACTTCTCGTCATCTTCATCTTCAATTCATTTTCATATTTATTCATCTTTCATCTAGATCTATATCATTACTTGATCTGGATCATTGTCACTGGGTCATACTCAATCTAGAACATCATTACTGGATCATACTCGATCTGGAACATCGTCACTGGATCATACTCGATCTGGAACATTGTTACTAGATCATACTTGATCTAGAACAGCATCATTGGATCATACTCGATCTGGAACATCGTTACTGGATCATACTCGATCTAGAACACCGTCACTGGATCTGGATCATCACTCGATTTGGATCGTCATCATTGAATCTAGATCATCACTCGATCTGGATCATCATCGGACATCATCACTGGATCTAGATCATCATTCAATCTAGATCATCACTACTAGATCTAGATCATCACTCAATTTGGATCTCTCGGAGTCATCATAACTGGATCTGGATCATAGCTTGATCTATATCTCATTTGGTCATCATCATGTGTGTGTTATCTCGTCATAGGAAGTTCTACAGAGCTAGCCTTCTTTCATGCTGGTTGTAGGCCTAGCCAACAGGTAGGTCTTCACCTAGCACTTATATCTGACCTACTCGTCAGAAAGGCACATCCATCACTTACATCTGACCTACTCGTCAGAAAGGCATGCCCAACACTCACATCTGATCATGTAGTAAACTACAATCACATCAGAAAGGCCCCGCACTCACATCTATCATGGAAGGAACGAAATCCTCTCACTAAGATAGAATGGCATGCCCTTACATCTGACATGGAAGGAACTTAATCCTCTCACCATGAAATAATGGCCCGCTCTTACATCGGCCATGGAAGGAACTTAATCCTCTCACCATGATGGAATGGCCCGCACTTGCATTGGCCATGGAAGGAACTTAATCCTCTCACCATGACAGAATGGCATGCACTCACATCTAACCTGGAAGGAACCAAATCCTCCACCCTCATCAGAAAGGCCCCCAGTCCCAGACTGAGCTACCTAGTAACTGACCAAGTGCCTCCACTCTCCTGAAGAGTGGCAATTGCCCTTACATCTTTCCTACTCGAAAGAATGGTCAACACTCACATATGACATGGGAGGAACCTAATCCTTTATCCATGATAGAATGGTTCAGCCCTTATATCTAAACTACTCGTCAGAATGGCTCTCTCAGTCCCAGACTGAGTGTTCCTGGTAACTGACCAGGTAGCTCCATTCCCAGAATGGCAATCAACATTCATATCTGACATGGAAGGAACTAAATTCTCTCACTAGGATAGAATGGCTTAGCCCTTATATCTAACCTACTCATCAGAATGGCTATGGATCTTAGCACTCATATCTGACATGAAAGGAACTGAATCCTCTCACCATGACAGAATGGCTCAGCCCTTACATCTGACCTGCTCGTTAGAATGGCTTTGGGACTCATCACTTTCCCTTGGAGGAAACCTCAATCTGGAGAACACCAAGCTTCTCCCTGAAGTATTCGAACTTCAGTATGGCTAATGGCTTCGTCAACACATCAACTATTTATTCCTCCGTCACAACATACTGGAGCTTCACTGCCGCCTCTCTGCACCATATCCATGATATAGTGATACTTGATCTCGATGTGCTTTGACTTGTCATGGAACACTGGATTCTCTGACAACTTCACGCAACTCTGGTTGTCACAATGTATACAAGTAGCATCCATCTAGAGATCAAATAAATCAAATAGTTGCTTCCTCAGCCATACTGTCTCACAACTAGCTGAACAAGCTGTGACATACTTTGATTCAGCTGTACTCAGTGCCACACAGGATTGCTTCCTGCTAAACCAAGAGATCACACCTGATCCCATACTAAAGCAGCACCCTGAAGTGCTCTTCCTATCGATGGCAATTCCTGCCCAATCTGAATCAACATAACCCTCCAGGTTAATCTTTTGATTCACATCATACTTGAGCCCATAATCGACTATACCCCTCAGGTACCTCAGAATATGCTTTGCAGCAATCAAGTGAACATGTCTCGGATCTGTCAGGAACTAGCTCAAGGTGTTCGTAGCAAAGCAAATATCTAGTCTCGTGTTTTTCAGGTACATCAATGATCTAATCATCTGACGATACATCATAGCATCAACTGTCTCTGATGAAGCATCACTCAATAGCTTCAGGTTCGATGCCATAGGTGTGGTCATGCAGTCCATCATCCTGAACGTATTCAGGATCTCTACTACATACTTCCCTTGTCCACACCTCCATGCCTAGAACAATAGTGCATCGACACATAACAGGAACATCACTGGTCTTCTACCTTCAACCTTGAAGCAAAGGTTGGAATCCACTTTACTCTCAGTAAAGCCTAGAGTCATCAGTAATATATCCATCCTGGCGTACCATGTCAAACCTTAGATCTTTTGCAGTCACTCCCTTTGAAGTGGAGCATCATACTCCCTCTGTCTTTTGTGCTCTATGTACTGAAACATTATGTACTGGAGTGGCAAGTAGTATCCATCTAGGATCATTTGATACTAAGATCCTCTATCTTGAACTTTTTTTTTTTCAAAATTTCTTCTCACATCTATTTGTGAGCTTGTCATCCTTTATCAACCTTGTAGCAAAGGTTAAGATATTCATCAAGCTCATCATGTATGTGTTTCAATTCTTACTAGCTACAAATGTCTCTTTGTAGTCTATGCCTTCTTTTCATGAGAAGCCTCATGCTATGAATCTTGCTTTGTATCCCACAATGTTTCCATCTACTCCATGATGGAACTATGAACTTCTCTTCAGGTCTCGATACTACGCCCTGACATCATTCTTCTTGAACTGGTATTTGCTTTCTTCTTGGTGGATGGAAGGTTCTGCATCAATGATTTCACTGCACTCATCATATTATTCTTCATTTTTAAATGTCGTCACTTGCTCTTCGGAACAAGTCTTCATTCTTCTTTGCTTGTAGGCGATTATGTATGCGGTCTTTCCTACAAGTCAAATGCATTTGTATGGTTAGAAACATTTCATAAGGAATATTTATATTGGAAAGTTCTTATGCATAAATATATGATCATGCAACTACTTTAGCCAATACAACATTCATCCATATCTCCCTGAGACTTTCTAGATTCCTTCCATCTCTACTAGGACAACATTGAGATTGTGCACTAATCCAATATGTCAGCAAAGAGGTTTCATTCTAGATAAGTAGCAATGGAGAGTTGTATAGCACCATGAGCTACTTACCCATCACATGTATATTAGTAGTATACTATCATTAATGCAAACATCCTATCATGCATGATACCTCAACTAAATATAAACAAATGCATAACAAAACAATATTATGAAATGACAATTGAATACTTATCTTTATTTGATTTGTGGGTATACTCCTTCTTGAGTCTTCAGCTTCATCATCTTCTTCATTCATGATAGCATCATTTCTTAGCCAAATGCTAAGGTGGATAAAAAGTTCTTCAATATTTGAGATCTTCATATTCCTCATTTCTTGAGGGATCTTCTTTGGATGGGGAGATCTTGATCTTCAATTTCTCCCATCTTCTCTTCTCTTCTTATGAGTTGAGCTTCTTCTTATTCTCGGAGTCTACTGAAAGTAATCACTTCCTTCTGGAACACATTCCTCACATGAATAAATACCATGATCCTGGGAGGCTATTCAAGGTGTCTATCACCACTTATGCATTCTTCACTTCTTCTTTTACCACTTCAATTTGTTCTTAGATTTGAGATACTCTTATGACTGCATGGTCTCTACATTCTGGATCTTCACATTCTTTAGCTGGTTTCTTAAGGTCATATTCTGATTTATGTTCTTCCCTTCAAATATCTTGGTCAAGAAATCAAACATCTTTGGTGTCTTTAAGGAAGAAACTAGTAGCACAAGTTGATTCGTGACTGAATCAACAATGATCTTCTTGGCCTTGACCAATTTCTTCTTGTGTAAGGCTTCTAGCCCCATCTCCCTCTGGAACTAGAACCACTCTACTCATATAGGTGTCCAATTCATTTTCTTCAAAGAGATCATATAATTCAATGCTTGGAAGTTGTCAACTTCACCAATATTATCATCAAGCTGATGTGATAGATCACTTTGAAATGAGAACCTCAAATGAGAATAGCAAAGAATTAGATCTTACTGATTCGAGATGTCCGTCCTGGTTTCGAAGCTGGCTGATCTAGGGTTTGTCATAGAAACCCTAATTTTAAAAACTTGGAATCTTTTAGATCTGATTGGATAGACAGATATATCTCTTCAAATGGAGCTGTCCAATGTACTCCTTTTCTGAAAACAGTGGATGGAAGCTCCCGGAACAGGAAGCCCTAATTTTCCAATTTCTTATGTAGAAATGCCTGTTACTGTTTCTGTGATATCTCAAAAATTTATGCTCCTATATCTTTGAAATTTTGGAATGAGGTAACCTCACATGTCTTGGATCCAACACCATAGGTTTCATCAGAATTGGCTTCACCATTTAGGATTTATGATCCTTTTCCCAAGGTGACCTGTTACAGGACTGTTCAGAACAACGGAGTTGTATGGAATGGCACGTGTCACTAGTTCATATTATGACTCTAATATGTGGACCACAGAAATTAAAGTCCGTTTGCATTCTGGAACATCTTCAGTAATTCCATTTGGACCTCTGTAGCCCAAGATATTACAATTCTCCCCAGGTGTCCTGTTTAGGGATGAATTCTAGAAGAGGCTGGAACCCTATCTTGGAGGGATCATATATCCCAGACTATAGTGAATCTAAGACTGATTTTCATATACAGTATGAATCAGGATTTTATATTCGTCCCCTGTAATTTTCAGCTTCTGAGACTTCTCCAACTTGAGAATATAGCGAATGTACCAAAACTTAGCAGTTTTAGTATTTAGGGTTTTTCCTAGCTCGGGGTCAAAATAGGGTTTGACTTTCTTGGAGTTTCACCCAACCAAATTTCTTGATATAGGTATCTAAAATTTTTTTTTGATGAGGAGAACAATCCTATGCTGGTCTCACTGAAAAATTCCTCTTCTGTAGAAAGCCCTAATTTCTGCATCGAAAACTGAAAATGCTCGGAATCGAATTCTGCTTCAACAGAAAGATGTGCCCTTCAATGGAGAGTCAGCCTAGCATAATTTTGCTGATGGATTGTGGAGAGAGACCAAAAAATTAAGAATCCCTAGCTTCTGTAGCTACACAATGTCTTCTTCTCAGGTTAGCTCTGATTCCATGTTAGTTTTTCATCATATAAGCTAGCATTATGATCTTAGGATCTTTTCACTGAGAGAATAACAAGCACATCAATAAAGCATAAGCACATCACAAGAGACAAGAGACACAAAGAGTTTTCCTCGAGGAAACCATAAAGGAGAAAACCCCACAACTTCCTAAGAGATAGAATCAACACCAAAATAGTCATATGATCTCCACATAGCAGCAGTATCTCTCTCTCACACTGAGAGAGCTTGTCCTCTCACTCATGCGCCCCAATAAGTGAGTGTGAGTGTTGCAAGTGATAAATAGAGATATTCTCACTCTCTATTTATATTCTTCCGTTCACTTGAAGTGCACTCCAACATGTCATCCTCACTTAACAATTACTTACTAGAGCCAACATCTCTAGGAGTGTCTAATAACCCTAGTGCCCCACCACTTGTGGGGACTTTTCCTCCTCCGACCAATAGCAGGGTAACACAATGGTGGGGACTATTGCCCCAACTTACAATGACTCACCTAGGGCCGACTTCACTAGGATAGTCTAATAACCCAAGGGCCCCACAACTGTGGGGACTTTAATCCTTTACTAATAGGAGGGTTACCCACAATGACTTGACATGACTTTATCATTATAGAAACTTCCTGATCGGAACATCGGGGCATGACATGACTCAAATGCATCCCAGAATAAACATTAGGTTACAATAGATAAGAAATACAAGTGGATACATTCCGAAGTTACAATTACATCAACAGGAAGTGTCTAAGACTATTGTGATCAATTTTCATGATGAATTTACCTCCCACCAAGTACTGTCGAAATTTGTCCAAGGCATGTATGATATCCATCATCTCCTTATCATACATGGAATACATTGTTTCATGTGGCTGTAATTTTCTTCTCTAAATTTCAATTAGGTGCCTATATTGCATTATATCCAATGCCTACACCAAAAGGATCACATTCCAGCACAAAAGGTTTGGAAAAATCAGGGAAGGTAAGTACCGGATAGCTGCTCATTATCTCTTTAATTTTTTGGAAAACATTTTCAGCCTCCTCACTCCAACTAAATGCACCCTTCTTAGTCAAATCTGTCAAGGGTGCAGTGTACTAGGAATATCATTTAATAAATATGTGGTAGTAGTTGCAAAGGCCAATGAAGCCTTTTAGCTCAGTGAGGTTCCTTGGGCTGGCCCATTCAAATATGGCCTTTATTTTTTTTGGATCTACCTTGACCCCTTATTGGTAGATTACATGGCCAATATACAACAGTTATGTCATGCCAAACTCACACTTATAAATCTTGGAAAAAAGCATAGCTCTGCAAGCATAGTCAATACCTCCTCCATGTGGTGCAAGAGCTCCTCCCATGTCATACTATAGATCAAAATATCATCAAAAAACACAAGTATATACTTGTGGAGCTATTTGTTGAATACCTTGCTCATGCATGATTCGAAGTTTGTTGGTGCATTAGTCAAGCCAAATGGCATGATAAAAAACTCAAAGTAGCCAAAATGACAACAAAAATTTGTGTTTTGTATTTCTTCCTCCCTCATTCTAATTTGATGGTACCCAGACTAGAGATCTATTTTGGAGAAAAATTTGGCTCCATGCAACTCATCCATCAGCTCATCAATTCGAGGAATTGGGAACCTGTTCTTTATGGTCTTCTTATTCAAATACCGGTAATCTATGCACATCTTGAGTGTCCCATCTTTCTTCTTGACCAGAACCATTGAAGAAGCAAAAGGACTGGAGATTGGTCTGATGAGTCCCAACTCAAGGAGATCCTTGATGGCCTTCTCAATTTCATCCTTGAATCTCTTTAGATTATTATAGGGATGGAATTTTATTGGAAGTGTACCAGCTTCCAATGCAATTCTGTGTTCAATGGCACGATCAGGTGGTATTCCATGTGGAATGTCTTCAAAAACCCTCTTATGCTTGTGAAGAATTTTTTTTATATCTTTCGACTGGGAGGAAACTTTGGGAGTAGTTCCCTTAGTGGTGATTTGGAATTCAATAACCCATTAAATATGCCCTTGCCTCATAATAGATCTCATACTTTTGGAATAAATTACTTGGCTGGGATAAGTATTCATGTCTTTCAATACCACTGGTTTTCCTTCAACATCCTTGAAACTTATTTGTGGTATCTAGTAATTCACAAAGTGATCTCTAATAGAGTAGATCCATTCTACTCCCAACACCATGTTGGTGTTTCCCACATTGACAAAATAAAAGTTGTCTTTCACAGTATAGTCACTGATATTTACTTGCAGATTTGGAATCCATTGGTTGAATTCCATGGTATGGTTACCAGGAATTACCACCGTGAATCCTTCAAAGGATGCAGTAAGTAGTTTTCTCCTCTCCACCAGGGATGAATCAATAAAATTATGGGTGGCACCCCCATAAAAAAGGACTCTGATTTTCTACCATTGCAGTACTCCTTTTAGCCTTAAAGTATGGAACCAAGGTACTCCATTGAGTATTGAAATTTTTATACTGGTTTGATGGGGCTACTACTCCTCTTTAGTTTTTTCATACTCTCCATCATCCATCTCAGCTTCTTCTACCACCTCTTCATCACTTTCAAAAAATACTTCAATATAGTGTGTTTTTCCGCTCATGCATTTGTGTCAGGAGCCCATGGTTCTTGGCAGGAAAAACATAGCTTCTTCCTCCTCAATCCATTCTGATCCTTATAGGAGTAATCTCTCTTCCTAGGGGTAGGAAAGTTTCTCACAGGAGGTATTTGATTCTCAAATTTATGAGACATAGGAGGTCTCAAAGGATACTATTGGGCCCACTATATGCCTATTAATTAAAACTTAAAATGCATGGTGCTAAACATAAATTGTCAACCCAATGAAGTCTTTTATTTCAAAGCTATCATGCAATATCTATGCAAGCACAATTTCTACCTGACACTGTTATCTATTGGTATGAAATCGAAACTCTTTGTAACTAGATCACACCTTCTTGAAAATAAATCAAACCCTAAGCCTATTCATAAAATCACACTATAAGCCTAATCACAATTCAAACATGGAAATAAAAACCAAATCTTACAAAGAAATAGATAACTACATAAACCTGGAAGCAGTGCTATGTTGGCCAACGATCTATTAAGATGAATTAACAAGCAAACAACTATGATAAATCTAATGAAAGCGTGAACTAAATAATAGAAACAAGTATGATAAATCTAATGAATGAAAGGATGAACTAACAAATAAACACATCTACAAAATAAAACACCTACAATCCACACTACCAGCATCTTCTTAGGGAAGAGGGCCCTTCCTCCACTGAGCAGAGCTGGATTTCCACAATAAAAGTCTACAACTCTAGAATTAAGAAACTTCCAGCATGTATTATCAGAATGGAATGATTACAATAGATCTGGATCAAATCCTACAGCATAAAATTGCTTTACTCTCCTCCCCTTATCAATGAGATTGATTACATATTTATACTTAAAATTATCTCATGGAAAAGAAGAACTAAACTCCCAACTTGTGATTTATAACAGCTAAAACATGACTCTAACTGGTAACAACTTTGGAACCGGCCGCAATAGTAAATCTAGAAAATACTTTCTCGAAGAACCACTTGTATATCAAAAACCGTGGCTTTGTTTGGAAATTTCCTATTGTGTCGGGTAAATGAGGATGTTACGCACAAAACCCATGTCTCAGATTTTTGATATTCTTTTCCATATGTCCACAAATCGAGACATCAATCAAGGTGTTCTTATCTGGCATGCATTTTTGATTAAGGTTGTAACAGCTAGCTGTGAGAATCCTGTACGTGACAAATCACTCCACAAACCATCATTAGTAAAATTATGCATAATAATCTTAAATTCATCAAAGATAAAGGAAAATAATCATTATTAACCACTTAAAACATCAATGAAAGTACTATGTTGTTTTACGCACAGTTAGAATAAATGGATGGAAAATGGAATGATAAATGGGTGATAATGGAAAGAAAATGGATGAAATATATGTCAATAAGTGATGGAAAAAGGGACAATTTCCTAGCCCAACATCACCCCCAAACTAAACTTGTTTCATGTCCTCATGCAACCCAATACCTATGTAGCATCCATTCACTTGTTGCTTTTCATTTTACTATGCAAGCGGAGTTGCAGCTACGAAAAGTAGAAGGATAAGCAAAGTTTTCACAGATTCGTAGCTGTACATAACATAAATATGGAAGAGTTGCAGCTATGAAAAAGAATAAAAATGGGAAAAATTTTAATAGAGTCACAGCTGAGCGAAGCATAAAAATGGTCGATATTTATGGAGTTGCAGCTGCCTAAAATAGGAAAATAGGCAAAACTTTTACGGTGTTGCAGCTGTGCGAAACGGAAAAAGGAATATTTTTTATGGTGTTGCAGCTGTGCGAAACAAAAAAAGGAAATAATTTTTTTTATGGTGTTTCAGCTGCATGAAATGGGAAAAAGGAAATATTTTTACAGTGTTGCAGCTGTGCGAAATGGGAAAAAGGTAATATTTTTATGGTGCTGCGGCCTTTTGAGAAAAAAAAATTCGAATTCATTTTCTCCCAAACGACGAACTGGGTTCAGCTGAAATTTTTAGGTTGGTTTATACTAGTCCAATGCACCTACATACCAAAAATCAGAGATACCCACATCACAATTTTGAGAAAAATGCAAATTCTCTGTAGGTGATTATGGTCATTTTATCGAAAACCATATATTGGATTGGGATGAAACTTATCAGGATTGTTAATCTTGGTATTATGCACTTCCATTCCTAAAATTCATGAGCATCCAACTTACTATTTTCAATAGATGTTCATTTCAATTTCTGCACTTTTGTAGATGAACATGAATAAAAATGTGTTGCAGCTAAACGTCCTGAACCAATATTTCACAAAATACAAACTGGGTTGGGATGAAATTTTGCAAGCAATTAAGTACCATTATAATGCATCTCCACACCAGAACTAAGAGAAACCCACATCATGGATTTTGACAAAAATGCAATTTGGTTGTAGGTTATGATGGTCATTTTCGTGAAAACCATGCATTGGATTGAGCTGAAACTTACCATATTTATTCTTCATGATGTTATGCATTTTTTGTCCAAATTTCATGAGGATCCAATGCGTGGTTTGTGAGATGTTCTCAATTCAAATTCTGCATTTTATATAAGGAACAATATGCATGAGAAATATGAATGTGAATGACAAACCAACAAGCATAGTAGCTCCTCCCCCAAACTGAATAATTTTCCATGTCCTCGTGGAAAGTAGCAGTTGTTATCTTAGTTGGAAAGTATCCATATCCCCCAAAATTAACATGTTTTCATTCTCCAATGACTTGGAAGATATAAGCCAATATATGTAGCATTCAATGATTCTCAAATTTTCACAAACATTTCACTTTTAACAGCTGGCCCATTGCTCCATGGAGAAGAATATAATGTAGATCTATTTAGGATGTTTCTACATGAATGTAGATATCAAATTTATATGGCTCTCAATCACTCAACAAAACTCATGCATATAGATTTTGTGATAGCACCAAACCTCATTCAAATCAGCTCATGGTATCAAAATGCCAATTTTACCATGTAATTAAGATGAACTAGCAAAGATGTGGATGCCCAAAGACAAAATATGGAAATTCCAATGAGTTTTGTAGCCCTCCAATCTTCATGTGGAGAAAATAATGTCATAAAATTGTCTTATCTTCTAGCTACAGCACAATACTGTTAAGGATGTGTTAGAGTACTGCTGTAATTACTGATTTTGAAATATGCCCATGGAATGCTTACTTAATAGATGTTGAAGCTCCAATTTTTTATTTTTTTTTATTTCACACTCCTTGTAACTCATTTCATTCATGAGCTAGCTAATATTCAAGGTCACTTAATTTCTCAAAGGAATTATATTCCTAAATGGATTTCCTCCCAGATCCACTTGTTGACAGAAATGATCATTATCTTCACAAGGTAGAAATTTTATGGCACTTGGTATTACTCATGAGATAAAAGTTCTTGCATAGGAAATCAATATTTTCATTAGTGATGCATTCATATAAGGTCATAAGAATACAAGGGAGTATCCAAAAGTGTTGTAGATCATCATCTAAAATTTGCTCCTTATACCAATAAAATTATACCTTCCTATTGTTGTTAATCCTTACTAGTTTAGACTTAGTGAAAATAGACCAAAGGAATACCAAACATTGTTCAAATGCTGCCATAGACTTCCCTCTAAGACTGCAACAGCATGCTAAAGACTGAGTATAGAGTGGATGTCTAAAAGGAATGCCCATAAAATATTAGAACCAGTCATAAATGTTATCATTCCCATGCCTTGGATGTACAAGAAAATGATGGTATGCACTACTACAGGAATATTGGTTATAATCTACCTTCGAAATCTGGTATACAGTCCCATACAACAACAAAAAAATTAATTGCTAAAAAAGTATGCATCTAGTAGAGGTAGAAGTAACCAAGCATACCATGGTGTGATTTCCATTCCTCACATTTACAGTAATAGGACTTCATTTATTGTTTCTATTAAACTTTCCTTCTATCTTGTACATACTGGAAATGATGATATGTGGTTTTTGATAGAAGAGCCATTCATGTAACTTGCAACTAATCCCTCTATATTCTCCTTCTATGTGTGGCCACAATATCCATTCTTTTGAACCGATTTATATATTAGGTGAACCAAGAAACACATACCTTTGAAATGCATCCTCTGTTGTATGGTAGCATAGGCTTCTTCTGTTGTAGGTTCTTGTGACCATCCTATCCTTTTCTTCCAATATGTGTATCAACTGCTTTAATTCTCCTCACTACTTTTATGTGGCAACAGAGCATCGTTTCTTACTGCTGGTTCTTTTGTGGCAGCAACAAGACTTCTTTTCTTACTGTTGGTTCCTTTGTGGCAGTAGCAAGACTTCCTACTATTGTTTCTTGTGTGACAACAATAAGGTATCCTTTGATTATTTTCATGCATGAACAATTGGGTTGGTGAGATGTTGGGTATGACTTTGAATTGGATGTGTGTGAATGATGAAGTGTTAGAATTGAGTGGGAAATGATGGAAATGGATGGACATAAAATGCTATATGGAAAATAGAAAGGGATAATGCTTAGTGTTTCTTCATGACATATTCCTAGATCTTTAATAAAATAAAAAATCATGCTATTTTACCTCAAAATTTACCTCCACAAGATCATTGCTTGGCATGGATAGAATGATGTTGGAGCAATATAGGTCAATCCGATGCTGAGATAGATGTATATGAGAGCTGCAACTAGATGAGGTTGAATTTGATCCATGATGTTGTGCTGGTTGCATGTAAGACTAGCTACTGAGAAAAATGATGAGGAGGAATTATACCATAAAAGCAGAGAGCCCCTTCTCTTATTCTGAAAATCAACTGCTCGAAAAAATGGAAAGGAATTGCAAAACTACTGAAAGAAATGATGCTGCAAGTCACTTTTGAAACCATTATATCACATAATCTTTAGCCGCTACAAAACTGAGGTACAATTCATACCATGCGAATGATTGTGCTGAAGTCGAGCATGGAAAGAAATCATTGGATTACCAGCCATTAGTGTATGTCGTTAACCAATGTGAAGCAACTCACCTTTGATGAAAATGATCTCTAAAGTACCTTAGTGCATCTTGACAGGTACACATGAATGTGCTGGAGTCAAGTCACATGCAAGATTTGTCAATTAAGAGGCATTGATGAATCCCATGAATAACAACAAGGAAATCTGCCATTGATTCATGCAGATACCAGGGCACTATAAAACTCTAATATTGATCCCAGATGATGTGTTGGATTCAATGGGAAAAGAACATTGGAAGGTGGACCTTAATGAATTCCACATCATCCAGTACGAATACAAAATAAATGATTGTGAAGAATCATAGTGAAAGATAGAACCAACATGAAACTCAGAAGCAGAAAGTATATGTAAAGTCGTGATGTAGTAGTGATAACAAATAAAAAGGTTAAGGTTGAATACATAAGCAGTCGAAAGTGGACTTCGAAATGAATGGATTTTTAGCATTTTTAAGTGAGGAGGGTGAATGAATCTACCAAAGCACAATTGGCTTCTTGAGAGGTTTCTTTTGGTAGAAATTGGTATGACAAGTGTGATGAGCTTAATGTCATCTTAAAAGTATTCTTGGCATATAGCAATGGGACTTGACTTATGGAAAATTGGTCTCTATATGGTTTTCACATCAATCTCTCCATTTTTATGTGCTCAATCCATTTGCAAATTGAGAAAAATTCTTCAAGAGTCACTCGTGCATGTATTGACCTTTTTCTTCCAAGGACCTGCAAAAATTTAGCACTTGCCTGCAATAAAACATGAGATGATGGAAGAAGAGTGATGATTGGTCTCTCTTCACCCAAAACTTATGAAAAAAACAACAAGAAATTACTCATAAAACAAATCCAAAGAAAAATGAAGAAAGCGAAATCCATTTTATACGTGCGGGAGAGCAATGCCCATCTAGACTCACCAACAGTATTTTGATCATAGCTTCTTCGTTCCTTGTCCAATTTGAGTGATTCCAAAGCCAAATTAAAGTAAATTAATAGATATATTTCCTTAGATTTTTTTTTAAATTCTATGTAATGATGTTCCAAATCACTCAGTAACAACCTACATGACAAGGTATTTTTTCGAATTCTGGACTAGACCAACAGTCACGGTTTTAGGCTTAAGTTTTTCATTTGATAACGGATTGATGTGATTAAAATTGAAAATGAAAGTATATTCATGTAGGTATCTCAATTAGAAACAGGTTTTGAATCAAATAATAATCGATGGGTCAAATAAGCCAATGAATAGTCTAGGAAACAGAGTTTTAGGAATGCTGATTTGTGATAGGAAGTTAGTATTTTGGTCATAAATTTGCATACGATATCAGAATGGAGTGATGAAAATTGATTTGTAAACTATATTCATAGGGGAGTATACCATTGAAACAATTTTTCAATATATTTCCAATAAGGAATCCAAAAATTGACTGTCCCAGATCTATTCCTAAGCTGTATGCTTGACACCTCGTTAGTATTTTGACCATACAATTTTCGTTTGATGGAGAATCTCAAAAATTTGAATTTTTTTGGAAACTAGATTCAAAGGGATACTTGGTACATAAACATGTTTTAAAAATAATTCCATTTGGTCTCCCAAAAAAGGACTGTCCCGACTGTGTTTCTGTAAAAATTTCAAGCCAAAATGTCACAAAAATCCAATAAATTAAATTTGGGCCCCCAAAAGTGATCGGAATAGGTGTGAATGTTTTTAGTGATGTAAATTTAAATATAACACACACCCATACTAAAATTTTCAAGCATTAAGAACCTAGATTGGCTTACACAGTCTGTTGCAGCCACAGCTGCAACTCTTAAAAAATGACATAATGTTGAAATAAAGGATGTGTATTTTCATGGATGTGTTATATATAATTGAAAACCAAATAAATTCCATGATGTGCAACACACACGTATATTAAACTCATAAATTTTCACCTACAGTATAGTCATAGTTGGGTGTTCCAGCTCACTGTCACAACTGGGTGTTGCAGATCACTGTCATAGCTGGGTGTTGCAGCTCACTGTCATAGCTGGCTGTTGCATATCATTGTCACAGTTGAGTGTTTCATCTCATTGTCACAGCTGGCTGTTGTAGCTCACTGTCACAGCTGGCAGTCAAAACTGGGTGTTGCTGCTAGCAAATTCATGCCAAAGTTCAAGCTTGAAGGGTTCCATAATCATTGGTTCATTTTCCTGTGGATCCTTCATTCTCCTTCCTTAATTACTATAATTTTGTTTTCAGGAAAGTTTGTTTTTTTGTAACAAATAGAGACAAATTAAATTTTGAACATTGAAAACAAATATGATTTAAGCATTTTGCTCAAATAGTCAACAATTCCAAAAAATTCTTGAAAACATCTCATACCCATTCCTTAACTTTCTACTTTTTGATCTTCCAGATCGCAACAAGGCGCAAGAAGAGAGCATACTTATTCAAAAATAAAAAAAATAAAAAAAACAAAATCATAGTTTTATTCTGTTATTCTATCCTACCCTATTCTACCTGGAAATAAAAAAAATTGTTCAAGTGTATGCATATTTCCAATGGAGCCACTTTTGAAGAAGTGACTCAAGCAGGCTCATACCCCCAACAAAAAAATATAACTTTATGAATGATAGGATATGAGAGATCAAATTCCATTGAAATCATGGTGCCAATAATTGGTCAAGTATGGAATGATGCCAAAGGCCGATGATGGATTGAAACCAAGCTTCAATATAGCTTGTGTTCCCTTGATTTCCAATGGATGTTACACCATGAAGCTCCTTAGTAAACTAATATTCCTCAATGCATAAGAGATTCATATCTAAGGATGTTGTTAGAATAATCAACCCATAGTTACCTACCTTAGACTTAATTAAATCATTTTTGTCTTATTACCTATTCTTCTAGATTCCACTCTATGCTAGTTTCCTTCTACATGTCCTAAAATTCAACACATGCCAAAATAGAGTCATCGAGCACTTGGGAAACTTTGTGGAAACCCATTTTAGCATGTCTACTTTATTCAAGATCCTCCAAAGTCCATATATGATTTTTCTAAAAAGTTTCATGTTTTATTGAGAATTAAGGCAAAGGGAAAATCTAGACTAGGTGTAGTTGACTTGTTTTTTTCCCACATCATCCTCCCTCCTTTTATCCTAATAAAAGAATTTATGATTTTTATTTCCATACCTCATTATCTTTCCTAATTGACTTATCCAATTCATGAGCACCTTGGTGGATTTGGAAACTGCTTTATGCACCTATGGGGGATTTGACAAGATTTAGTAAGCCTACTTTTTGACCTTTTCGAATGGAATCCTTATGCATTCAAATATCTCATGTAATTATATATTGCAGCAGCCTATTACTTCACAAGTTTGGCTATTGTACACTTATTCAATACAGATTAGTGTTATGCTCTAATTTCAGTCTCCTTTGGTGTTAGTTTTGCATGTTTGATTAGCAATTTGGTGAGTGTAATTGTTCTATCTCTTGGGTTAAATTTCCACATGGTATAAGATCCTTTTTAGATTAATTTCTCTCCTTGCATATTTCTATTGCAGGTTTGACATATTGACTGGGAGCATATTCTGCTGACTAAAGGGCATATTTTCTGAGCTATGGACCAATCTCAGAAGATCATCTTGACTCCATTAAATTTATTTGAGTGGAAAGCTAAGATGGAGATATTTTTGAGAGAAAAAGGTCTCTATAGGGTTACTATGGAAATTGAGGAAAAGCCCAATGTAGCTGCAGAGAAAATCAAATGGGACAACATGAGGGATCAGGCCTATGGTCTTTTGTGTTTGAGTATTTCAAGAGACCTCCTCTTCCATCTTGATGGATTGACATCACCTAATGAAGTATGGGAGAAGCCTGTATAGATTTTTGGTAAGATAGATTAGATGAGAGGACATCAAATCAAGAATGAGTTGATCTCCTTGAGTCCCAGTAGCTTCGAATCCTTGCAACTCTATTTTTCCAAGTTTAAAGTCCTTGTTTTGCATCTAAAACAGTGTGGGATTGAAAAGAACGAAGAGAAACTAGTTTTCACCATACTCTTGAAGCTTGGCCATGACTATTCAGTGTTTTTTTTGACCTTCCATGCTACCAAGTTGACAAATCAAGCCTGGAAGATGCCTAATCTTGCAGAGTTCATGGAATCCTTCACACAGGAACAAGATAAGTTGGTGATGATGGGCACCATCAAACCTTCCAAAGACCAAGATTTGGTTGCTGGAGATTCAAGGGTGGATTCAAAAAGAAAGAAAAAAGCTAAAAATCCACCTGAGCAAAAGAGAGACAAGAACAAGTCTCAAGAGGATCCCCAATAATCCAAGAAGAACTTCCAGAAGAAGAATAACAAAGGATAAATGAGCAAGTGTGCATTCTGTAGTAAGGGCTATCATCCTGAGAGCTCTTGTATGAAGAAGAAAATTGACATGCTGATCCAACTCCTAGATAAGGATAACATTTCCCTTCCAAATTGCTCAAAGAAGAGGGAAGGAGGATCAAATTCAGAGGACAGAGAGAGAGTACATGCCTTGGTTGCTGGCACATCAAGCTCACCTAGCTTCATCATAGACTCTAGAGCTTCTAGAGATATGGTTGCGACCAAAGAGGAATTCTCCTCTCTTGACATGTCGAAAGGTCCACCAATAATTTTGGGAGATTACTCTGTCACTGGCAGTTTGGGGAAAGGAAGGATTGATCTTGACCATGGTAAGTTTAATAATGTGTTGTATGTTCCAGGTCTTGCCTCTAATCTCTTGTCAGTGTATCAGATGACTCATAATGGGTCTCCAACAAAGGTCATATTCTCCCTTGATGATGTTGAAATCACTGATATTTCGATGGTAAAGTCATAGTAAAAGGTGTTGTTGATCACACTTTGAAGGTATACATGTTTTCCCATTTTCCACCCTACTCAAACCCCTCTACTCTTCGGATTCATGCTAATGAGGCAAGCAAGCTTTGGCATGAAATATTTGGCCATCTTAACTACAAGTGTCTTTTTGATTTGAGTGAAAAAGATATGGTCATAGGGTTACCAAAGATTAAGTTTTCCAAGGTAGTCTGTAAAGGTTGTATCCTAGGAAAACACCCAGAGCACAAATTTGAGAGAGCTAGTCATGAGAGAACCTCTGCACCTATTGAGTTGATCCACAGTGACATTGTTGGTCCATTACTCATATGTCCATGAGTCAAGACAAATATGCATTGACCTTAATAGATGACTTTTCCAGGTATTGTTGGGTTTACTTCCTAAATCATAAGTCTGAAGTTTTTGACCTCTTCAAAGTCTTTAAAGCCTTGGTTGAAAACTAGTCTAGGAGGAAACTCAAGACCCTCAGATATGAAAATGGTGGTGAGTATGTCAAGTCTGAGTTCATTCAGTATTGTAAATATGTAGGTATTCATATGCAGCATTCAATCCCTTACACACCACAGTAAAATGGTGTTGCTGAGAGAAAGCATAGGTCATTGAACGAGATGGCAACCTGCATGATGGAGGCTAAGACTTTGCCACCAAAGTTTTTGTCCAAGGCTATAAACTCTGCATCTAACATCCAAAATAGGGTGCCTCATAACCAGCTTGTTGGTATGACTCCTTTCGGAGCTTGGAGTGGGTACAATCTAGATGTGACCCATTTCAGAATTTTTGGCTCAAAGGATTGGGCTAGAATTCCAACTAAAAAGAGAAAGGATTTGCAGCCCCAAATCCAAGACTTCATACTTTTTAGCTATTATAAAGATTCAAAAGGGTACAATCTGATCAACTTGAGCACTAACAAAGCCTTGATTGAAAGAAGTGTTCAGTTCCAAGAAGAGCCTTTAGTAGCAGTTGAAGTTGGAGAGTCTTCTTCACCAACGGATCCATTGATTGTAAGTGGAGAGACTAATGATTTTGCTGATTTTGATATGTCTGATAATGATGATTTGATTGTAGATCCTAAAATTCCTACAAGACCAAAATGGGAAGCAAAGACCATTCATGCACCTATGGAACTAGCTGGAAATTCTAGTGACACTAGGAGGACTAGATCTCAATTTGAGAGTGCCCTTTGTATGAAAGATCCTTTATTTGTTGAGAAGTGCTATCTGATGGTTGAATCAGATCCACATACATATGAATATTCATCACATGATCCAATATGGAAAAAAGCCATGAAAAAATAATTCAGCTCGCTCTAGAAGAACAACACTTGGGAACTGGTTGATCTTCCCCCAAGGAGGAAGCTAGTTCAATGTAAGTAGGTTTTCAAGAATAAGTTTGATGTTGATGGTTCACCTTTGAAATATAAGGAAATTTTGGTAGCCAAGGACTACTCACAAGTACATGGTATTGAATACAATGAAACCTTTGCACCAGTGGAAAATATGGACTCGATAAGGATAGCTTTAGCCATTGCAGCTTCGAAGCAGTGGGAGGTACATCACATGGATGTGAAGTGTGCTTTCCTAAATGGAGATCTCACTAAAGATATTTACATGGAGAAACATGAAGGGTTTGTTTCTAATCCATCTTTAGTGTGTAGGTTAAAGAAATCATTGTATGGGCTCAAGCAAGCCCCCAGGCATTAGAGGAAGTTTGAGGTCTAAAATGGGCCTCCTAAGGAAAATGATAAAATAATAGTTAAAATAATGATATAATAGTTATTAATTTTGGAGGAAGAATGAAAAAAACTATTTTTTTTGTTCGTATTTTCAACATATCTCCATCTATTTTTACTCAAATTTTGAGCGGGAGAGATCGTTGGTTGAAGAATTTAATTCCACATCCAACAAGTACCATCACTGCATACTTTTGACGGACCCCGCTACCCCAAAAACAAGAAATTTCTGAAAGGTTGACTTGGCATATTTTTCATAAAAGAAAACTACTTTTTTTTGTTCGTATTTTTGACATATCTCCCTGTGTTTTTACTCAAATTTCAGGCGACAGATCTCGTTGGATGCAGAATTTAATTCCGCATCCAACGAGTACCCACACTGCATACTTTTGACGGACCCTGCCCCCACAAAAACAAGAAATTCCTGAAAAAAATGTGATGATGATGTCATCATCACATTTTTTCAGGTATTTCTTGTTTTTGGGGTAGCGGGGTCCGTCAAAAGTATGCAGTGTGGGTACTCGTTGGGTGCGGAATTAAATTCTGCATCCAACGAGATCTGTCGCCTGAAATTTGAGTAAAAACACAGGGAGATATGTCAAAAATACGAACAAAAAAAGTATCTTTCTTTTATCAAAAATATGCCAATTCAACCATTATGGTTGACTCATTTTATTGAAATTCTATTGGTTCTTGAATTCCAACTCACAAAATTTATTGTTGGGGCATTTTCTTATAAGGCCCATTTTAGACCTTAAATTTCCTCTAATGGGCTTGGTATGCCAAGATTGATGGCTTTCTGCTGTCATTGAGTTTTTTTTTTATGCAAGTATGATCCTAATGTCTATTTGAAGTTGATTCATGGTTCTTTGATGATTATTGTCTTGTATGTGGATGATCTTTTGATTATAGGAAGTTCAAAGAAAGGGATTTCCTCCTTGAAGGATGCAATGAACCATGCATTTTCTATGACAGATTTGGGATTGTTGAGCCAATTCTTGGGTCTCAAAATTGCTCAATCCCAATATGGAATCAAATTAAATCAGTCCAAGTATGCCTTAGAATTATTGAACAAGTTCAACATGAAAGATTGCAAGCTAGGCAAGACTCCCTTCCTTTTAGGAGTTAAGCTTGAAGAAGCAGGTTCTTCTCCTATGGTAAATAATACACTGTATAGGTAGTTTATTGGGTGTTTTATTTATCTTACACACACTCGAATTGATATATATTATGCAGTTAGTGTGGCTTCAAGATACATGGATCAGCCTCATGAGATGCACTGGAGGGCAGCCAAAAGGATCCTAAACTTTGTTCAAGGAACAAGAACTCATGTGATCTTCTACAAAGCAAAATCCGATCTTCATTTTATTGGGTTTACTGATTGTGATTGGGCAGGTGACAACATAGATCAAAAGTCAACATCAGGATATGTGTTCATTCTTATAGAAGGACCAATCAACTGGTCAAGCAAGAAGCAGAGTGCCATAGCACTCTCATCTATAGAAGCAGAGTATAGAGGAGTTGTAAATGCAACAACTCAATGTTTGTGGTTGCAGGGAATACTTGGAGAATGTGGCTTCAAATCAAAGTTTTCAACTATTATCTACTGTGATAATTAGAGCACCATTCGAATCTACAATGATCCAGTTCAGAGAGAGTGAACCAAGTACATTAAGATCCACATTCACTACATCAGACAGGTTGTGCATGATGGTACCATTCATCTGCTCTTATGTGCATCTTCAGAACAAGTAGCAGACATATTCAACACAGTTTTTTGTGAGAAGACATTCAACAATCTCAAATCACTGCTGGGGATTATTGATCATGCTGTGAAACATGATTGATGACAATATTTCCAAATTTTATTTTCCTGACCATGTTCAAGGGAGGATTTTCCCATTGGGTTTTTGCCTCTTTCCTTGGTTGTATGGACAAGCAGTATGTAAAGGGTGGCTAAGCCTTGTTGCTAGGCCCTATAGTTTTTTGATATTTACTCATAAATTCAGGCTTAAGGGGGGGTGTTAGAATAATCAACCCATAGTTACCTACCTTAGACATTAATTAAATCATTTTTGTCTTATTACCTAGTCTCCTAGATTCCAATATATGCTAGTTTCCTTCTACATGTCCTAGAAGTCAACAAATGCCAAAAATGAGTAATGGAGTGCTTGAGAAACTTCTTGGAAACCCATTTTAGCCTGTTTTCTTTATTTCAGATCCTCCAAAGCACATGTCTGTTTTTTCTGAAAAGATGCATGTTTTATTGAGAATTAAGGCAAAAGGAAAAGCTAGAATAGGTGTAGTTGATTTGTTTTTTTGCACATCATCCTCCCTCCGTTTATCCTATTAAAAGAATGTATGAGTTTTCTTTCCATCCCTCATTAGCTTTCCTACTTTACTTAGCCAATTCATGAGCATCTTGGCGGATTTGGAAACTGCTTTATGCACCTACTGGGGATTTTACTAGATTTAGTAAGCCTACTTTTTGACCTTTTCGAATGGCATCCTTATGCATTTGAATATCTCATATAATTATATATTGCAGCAGCCTATTACTTCACAAATTTGGCTATTGTACACTTATTCAATACAGATTAGTGTTATGCCCTAATTTCAGTCTCCTTTGGTGTTAATTTTGCATGTTTGATTAACAATTTTGTGAGTGTAATTGTTCTATCACTTGGGTTCAATTTCCACAGATGTGAATGATGCTTTTGGTTCCAATATATTTTCTTCATCAAATCTGTTGATCTTGTTAACTTGTTAATGATTGTAAGCAACTTCACTTCAAAGTCTTGTATTTAAAACATGTTTAGGACTCCTATGGATTTGCTACAATAGTGCACAGTATTTTTGCAGTGGTGTAGGTGAGGTAGAACATGAGGAAAATGTAGGAAAATTTTGCAGTTCAGCACTATAAGCATACTGTACTACTTTATTATGGTTAGGATGGAGGGTGGGTTGGACAGGAAATTGTGTTGGATACCAAGGAGTTTGATGAGGAAATAGATGTGGATGATGTAGAGAATTGGTTTGAAAGGTTGATATTGAAGGACCAAGTTGTGTTGCAACATGAGAGAGAGTGGCCATGTGATCATAAGATAGGCCATTCCAACCTTGTGGATAAGGTAGGTAAGAGTTAAATTGAGGCTACAACAACTGCCGTGGTGGAAGAGTATTCAATGACTAAGTATGAAAGTAAGGAAAAGAGGGATAGAGTTTTGAACCATAGATGTAGGTCATGGTTGACATGACTGTTGCAATGAGTTGGATGCAACTCCCATATCTCTTTGATATGTTGCTTTCATCCTGGCTATGGAGGGGCATCAATTCATGGAATGCTTCAAGTCACATATACCACAACTTTCAAGACTATTGAAAGGGAAATCCCTTGCTTCTCTTATTTCCTACTATTTTTTTTATCCTACAAAACACCCAATTCTGAATTTAGTGAATCATTGATATCAACATTAGAATTTTCAAATAAATTACTGATTCCAGCTCGTAAAACTCTTGTTTTTGCAGCAGATTTCAAAAATAAAGATGAAAGTTCCTTAGAATTCTTACCGGTCTTAAAGTTTCCTCTTGAATACCTTCTACATAACTCCCAAATATCATCATATGCTAACTGAAATACATTACCTATTCCCATCAGATTTAATATTTCTAAATATTCAGCTTGGATTCCCTTAAGTAGAAGTGTTTTTAAGGTCTCGTTCCCCAGTTTCCTTTGTTTGGATCTTTGGAGGTTGTATTGAAATCATTCTATGTATTCATCCAAACTCTCTTCTTGTCCTTGTTTCATTTCAAATATGTCTTCATTGATGGTGCAATAATCTTGGTACCTTTTCAAGAATTCATGTCTTCCCAAGTTTGTATACAATTTCCACCGAGGATCATGAACCATCGGAGGGCTGTTCCTTTCAGATTAAGGGGAAACACATTCAAATTTTGATCATTAGAATAATAACCATATCCTCTACAAAGTATTTTGAATTGAAATAAAAATACATCAGGGTCTTCATTTTCCAAACCGTGAAAATTTGGTAGAACGTGTGGGGGAATTCCTTTCGTTGATGCCACTCCTATTGAATCTTTGATGGGAAATTCAAAGGTAACAACTTCTACATCTTTCTTACCTGCCATCTCTTCAATAGATTCTTCGTGTGCTATATTGGGTCTCCTCCTTAGAATGTTCTTATCAACTTGTTAGTAGAATGGCTGGTGCTTACAACACCACTAAGGGGAATGATAATATTTATTCTCCAAAGATTGAAAATGAAATAAAACAGAATGCAAATAAAAAAAGAGAAAAACACACTCAAAGAAAATTCAATAAACTAAAAAATTAATCATGCAACTTACATGCCCTACTTTAACAATGCATCTACAAAACAATGTCAGATGTACTTTTGCACCATTGATAACTTGCCCCACAGCGATGCCAAAATGTTGGGCCCACTATATGCCAATTAATTAAAAATTAACATGCAGTGTACTAAACATAAATTGTCAACATGAGGAATTCTTTTATTTCAAACCTATAGTGCAAGATCTATGCAAGCACAATTTCTACCTGACACTGTTATCTATTGGTATGAAATCAAACTCTTTGTAACTAGATCACACCTTCTTGAAAATAAATCAAACCTTAAGCCTATTCATAAAATCACACTATAAGCCTAATCACACTTAAAACATGGCAATAAAAATCAACTCTTACAAAGAAATATCTAACTACATAAACCTGTAAGCAGTGCTATGTTGGCCAACAATCTATTAAGATGAATTAATAAAAAAACAACTATGATAAATCTAATGAAAGCATGAACTAAATAATAAAAAAGCCTATGATAAATTTAATGAATGAAAGCATGAGCTAACAAATAAACACATATACAAAATAAAACACCTACAATCAACACTACTAGCATCTGCTCAGGGAAGAGGGACCTTCCTCCATTGAGCAGAGCTAGATCTCCACAATGAAAGTCTACAACTCCAGAATTAAGAAATTGCCAGCATGTATTATCAGAATGGAATGATTACAGCAGATCTGGATCAAATCCTACAGCATAAAATTGCTTTCTCTCCTCCCCTTCTCAATGAGATTGATTACATATTTATACATAAAATTATCTCATGGAAATGAGGAAATGAACCCCCAACTTGTGATCTGTAACAGATGAAACACGGTCGTAACTGCTAACAACTTTGGAACCGTCCGCAACACTAAATCTGAAAAATACCCTCTCGAAGCACCACCTATATATCAAAAATCATGGATTTTTTTGGCAATTTCCTCTCAAGTCGGGTGAATGAGGATGGTACACAGAAAACCCATGTCTTGTATTTTCGAAATTCTTTTCTATTTTTCCAAAAATTGAGATGCAAATCAATGTGTTATTATCTGGCATGCATTTTCAGTTAAGGCTGTAACAGCTAGCTGTGAGCATCCTGTATGTGACAAATCGCTCCACAAACCATCATTATTAAAATTATGCATAATAGTATTCAATTCATCAAATATAAAGGAAAATAATCATTATTGATCACTTAAAACATCAATGGAAGTAGTATGTTGTGTTACGCACAGTTACAACAAATGGATGGAAAATGGAATGATAAATGGGAGATAATGGAAAGAAAATGGATGAAATATATGCCGATAAGTGATGGAAAAAAGGACAATTCTATGGCTCAATAGATACTTGGTCCTCAAAATTGCATCCTGCAGGTCTCTAGTCTTACTCACCGCTTCATGCAAAGTGGTGGGTTAGTAATCCTTCACCAACCCCTTCCATGGTTCAACTAGTCCTTTTGTAGACAAAAGGATCATCCTTGATTCTGATATGTTAGTTACCATTACAATGACCTTTTGGAACTTTGATATGTATTCTTTTGGAGTTCCAACTTGTCTAATGTGTTCCAAATCTCAGAAATAGATATCAAGGTCTCTTTGGTCAAATATTTCTGTTAATTTTCTGTTCAACTCCTCGTAGGTGACTGCTTGATCATGGCCTAATGTTTTCATGCCATGAAATTTCCATTTAATGTCCTCCCCATCAAGATGTAGGTATTCCAACTTGATGGCATCCCTTTATGCTACAAAATTCAGCTGAAAATATGTATCCATTTTCTTAACCCAAGAGCTCACAGAGCAATTGGAAGTACCATCAAAATATGGCAAAGTGATTTTACTAATGGAATTATTTAATTCAAAATTATGATATGGATTCCTTGTAGCTCCTCTTGGTATCCCCCTAAATTTAGTCTCACAGAAATGTTTGAATGGCAGAACCCTTCTTCATTCTTCACTCAATGATTGATACAAAGAAAAGTTCTCCTCCCATGTAGCAATAGTTTTATCATGTGCTTCATGGTCTTCCTTTGGGGTCTCTAAAAATTTGGGAATAGTAGGTCAGGGATGAAACTTTGTTTCATATCTATACTCTAGAGGTCTATTCTGAGGCCGATTCTCGGAGAAAATAGAGCCACCCATGACCTTTCTTTCTTCACATTGGGAACCAATGTTGCTCCCTTCTCCATCTTTCACTCCCAGCTATTTAGATAATAATTCTCTAGTCTCTTGACCAAAATGTATGGTATTAGGTGAAATTTATTGCAGAACTTTCAATACATTCTTAATGAAGTTCCTGAATTCATCTCTATCATCCCTTTCTTCATGGAATCTTCCATCCACAGATTATACTTCCTCCTCTTGAGGGATCTTTCTTTTGGTATCAAAATTGTATTTTGGACTGATTGTTGAATATCAAAAAAAGGAATGGAGGATGATGCTATGATACCACTATAATTTCCCAAGTATGACATGGAGACCTGAATACTAACTAATTCTACAAATTAAATTAAATTTATGATATTTGAATTAAACCACTTAGAACATCTTCAGACTAGGAGAATAAAGGTTTCTAACTCAGGAAATTTGCAGATAAGGGAATAGGTAGTGGGAATAAAAATAGATTAATCTTAGAACAATTATTTCTTTTCCCCTAACACATTTATATTGGGGACCATTCAGGTTTCATATTCTGCTATGCGTAAACCTACTCCCACACTTCAGGGTCACCCAACCGTGAAACTAGGGAAAATAATTCCATGCTTTGGACCAGGGGATTGGGGAAAAGTGCATAGGTTTTATAAGGCCTTCATACAGAATTAAATATTATTTTTTATATTTTCTAAAATATATAGATTTTTCTAGAGGGTTTGGGGAAGAATTGGTAGTTTCAAACAATTTTCTCCTAGTGAGACCCTGCGCAATGGAGGATCACAAATGACTATACTTCCTCAAATAAAATATGATATGGAGTTATTTATTGGAATTTTTTTCTATTAGTGACCCATAGGAACTTACAGAACTATATTTGAGTGGACAGAACTCATTTTATAGCAGAAATAGTAAAACTAGTCATTTAAAACTAGCATTTTAGCTAGGGTGCAAAACAAGGGAGATAATTCATAATAGATTGACTTCAGTGTTGTATATAAAGTATGAAAGAGACTAATACCACTTCAATGAACATATAAAATCATTCAAATAATTCCAAAAACCTTTTATTATTCCTTATTTCACTTAGATTGATCAATTCCCCCCATTACAATGACACAACAATTTTTTTATGTGAAACTGAGAAGGTAAACTTCAAGGACAGAATTATTTCGACCTGATAAATATAAATGACAGAGTTGTTAGTTGTTATACATCATATATAATTGTATAGACTTACCATTACATAAGAACATGACCATAGAACGACTGAGAGCATAGGTGAAGCATGGGCTTCACTGAAGATCAACTTCAACGTGATGGAGGCTACAAAATATGTCTGAGAGTACTTCAATGGATGAACATAGAGTGATCCATATATGCAAATATAAGATAATAAGAATTAAGTGTTGATGTAATGGTAACTTCATAATGTATTCACTTGTATTTCTTATGTATTGTATCTCGATGTTTATTCCAGGATGTGTCTGTAATGTATTTTAGTCATGTCATGCCCCGATGTTCCTATCAGGAGGTTCTATAATGTAAACAAGTCATGTTAATTCATTGTGGGTAACCCTCCTATTGATCAAGGGTTAAAGTCCCTGGAATTTCGGGGCACTAGGGTTATTATACTCTCCTAGAGAATTTGGCCCTAGTAGGTTATTGTCAAGTCAGGAATTAGTATAAATAGAGAGTGAGTCTCTCTATTTAACACACACTCACTCACACTCAGTTGTAGCACATAGCTAAGGAAGAAGAAGTTATTGGGGCTAGGAAGAAAGAGGCTAATGCTGTCGGGAGATCATCTTACTATTTTGGGGTTTTACTTTTGGTTCTGATTCTATCTCTGAGGAAGTTGCGGGTTTTTCTCCATTTATGGTTTCCGTGAGGAAAAACACTGTGTTCATTGTCTCTTGTGTTTGATTGTTATGCTTGTTATTCTCTCAGTTAAAGATCCTAATATAATGCTAGCTTAATGTTAAAATCTAACATGAAGTAGTGGGGAAGGGAAGGTTTGGGGCTCATCTCCCAAGTGTCTGATGCACATTACTCAGAAATGCATGCTCACATAAGCATATATCAATAACACATCAATCAAATTGAGTCAATGGGATCGAATTGTCCTTTAATAGCATCCTGGGTGACATGTTTAGCAAGTGGAGGCCAATGGTGACCTGTGAGAGAAATTAAACCACCTATAAGCCCTAACCCTAGCCACATAAGTGCCCTCCTTGGGAAATTTAGAATGTAGGACCATGTTAAAATGTTTCCATGTCCAACTTATCCCTTTGATTTAGTAACTACACTCTCCTTAGTCAAATAGTTGTTTCTTTTCTTCATGACAACTTTCTTCTTTTCCTTTATTTTGAGACTGAGTCTCCATAAGGAAACTCCACCCTCCTTTTCCAAAACTTTCATGATTTTGTCATTACATCTTTTCTGAGTTCTCCAAGAGGAAACTGCACCCTCCTTTGCAAAAAATTTCTTCTTTTGTCTCTGCCTGCGTTTCTGTTTCTTTTAAGCACTTTCCCCTTTTCCTCTCTAACTACTTGTGTCATAGAGTTCCCTCTTTTTTTTACCTTTGCAAGAGTACTTTATCAATGTGCCCCCCTAACATGGAAATATCATTTCCACATCATTAAATTATATAATTAATAATAATGACGAATAAAATTTAAATACATCCCTTAATAATAACTATTTATTATTTCCCTAGGAAGGATAATTAATGTCAATATGAACCCCTAGGAGTTTCAGCATGTTCAACACTTTTAATGATCAAATTGAGGGGACATGGCATCATGAGAGAGAAAGAGAGAGATGAGTATGCATACATAGTTTTTTATAACTTCTTATTACTGGTATTGTTCATCTTAGGGCACATTCTTTGTGACTATACTATTTTGAGAAAGTTTGCAGGTTTTTCTCCTTTATGGTTTCCCCGGTGAAAATATGTGTGTCTTGTTTATCTATTATATCTTATGCATATTGGTGTAGATGTTATTCTTTAAAATAAATATCCTAACTAATTTAATAATATCTATTAAAAAGTAACACCCAATGTCTCACATCTGAGAGTTTTAGCTCTAAAGCATGGGCCTGAATTCGCACTAACAAGAGAAAATATTTCCAAACCCAGAGTATTGAATCCATACTAATGGGATATGAAAATGATTCTAAGGAATACAAGACTATGGAACTTGCAACAAAAATGTTCTCCATAGAGCACACTGTGCAATTTGAAGAAGATCGGGTGCATGATCCACAGTTAGTTGGAGAAGAAGAAGGTATAATTTATCGTTCATTTCCATTTGAAAATGGTGATGTATTATATAATGTTTTAGATTTAGAATATGAGGAACAAGATAATATGATATTGATATTGATATTGATATTGAACCTCAAGAAGATATAGATCCATATCCAACACCTACTCCCAATCAGAGGCCTAAATGGGCCCGAAGGATCATTGAAGCGGCTAGGAATAGTGTTGGGGATCCAGATGACATAATAAGAATGAGGTCCTAGTATTAGGATGAACATGTTGCACTCTCCCATTCAAATACACTTCTTCGAGAGAGGTGTTTCATGATGATAGGATAAAATCCTTAGTCATTCGAAGAGGTTTCTCATGATCCAAGGTGGCAAGAATTTATGGATGATGAGTTTGGTTCGCTACAGGACAATCAAACTTGGGATCTTGTCACTTTTCCTCCTGAGAGGTGGTTAGTTCAATGAAAATGGATATAAAATACCAATATATAAGGTGATGTAATCAAAACCAAGTAAAAGTTTTGGTTGATGGCAAAGGGTTACTCATAAGTCCATGGGCTGGAAAAAGTGAGACATTCTCTCTTGTAGCAAGAATGAACACCATAAGGCTAGTTTTGGTCATTGGAGCTTCAAATACGTGGGAGCTACATTAGATGGATGTGAATAGTTCCTCCTCCATGGTTACCTATAAGAGAATATATATATATGAAATAGCATGAGGGGTACGTTGAAGATTCATCCTTAGTCTGCAAATTGAGGAAATATGTCTATTGGCTCAAGCAAGCACCAAGGGCATTGTATTCCAAGATGGATGTGTTCCTTGTGTCACAAAAATTTGATAGATGAATATCTAGCTATGATATCTAAATGAAGTAGAAAGGGGTTTTCCTATTTTTTATTGTTCTATACGTGGATGAATTTCTCATTACTAGTAGCTCTACTTCTAGATTTAGAGGCATCAAGTTTGCTTTGAGTGAATCTTTCTCCATGACTGATCTAGGACTGTTATGGTAGTTAATTGGTTTGGAGAAAATCAAAGGCTTTGGAAATCATGATTACACACTCTAGATACATTAGAGACTTACTCAAAATATTTCACATGACATATTGTAAAGAAACACCCTTCCCCTTCCTACCTAGCATAAGGTTGGAAGAAGGTGCTTCCACACCATTGGTTGAGAGTACACTCTACATATAAATTATTGGAGCCCTATTGTACCTCACCCATTCAAGGTCATATTTGTCACATGTTGTGAGTGTTGCTTCTAGATAGATGCATGAGCCACATGATTTTCACTAGAAAGAAACAAAGTGCATCTTGCATTATGTGTAAGGTATGTGGGATTTTGGAATCCATTATTTAGCTAATAAACAACTGGATTTGATTGGATGCATTTATTCAAATTGGGATAGTGATAGTATTGACAATAAATCTACATCAAGTTTTGTGTTCATGTTGGGATCTAGACCAATTTGTTTGTCAAGCAAGAAGCAAGTAGCTCTTTCTCTCTCTTTAGGTGAAGCAGAGTATTGGGGGGATGTGAATGCTGTTGAAATATTGTGACTTTGAAGAATATTCTATATGTATCTTTTGTGGTCCTCGATGGTCCTACCGGGACAACCACTTGTATTATCTTGTACCTCGATGCTTCTAATCAGAAGAACTAATAAGATTCATGAGGTTGTCCCCTCTATTTGTAAAGGTGGGTCATTAGCACCCCAGTGTGGTTACTTGAGCCTACATGTGTAACTCGAGCCTACATGATTAACTTGAGGCTACATGTCGGATGATTTAATTCAAGTGAATGGATGAATATAAGTAGAGGTGTGGTGCTCCTCATTTGAGACACACACACACTTGTGTATCGCATTAGTGGAGAAGAGAAGAGTAGCTGGAGAAGGAGGAGGATCAGGCTCTGATCTCCTTGTTGGTTTTACCTTTTATCTTTTTGGGGCATCTATATTGAGGAAGATTTTTCTAGGTTTTTCCCTTTAGGGTTTTCCCAGGATAAATTTTTGTGTTCCTTTTGTATGGTTGTGCTTTTCTATCTTTCAGTGATCCTGTTTATATGCTTTTGTTATGAATTCGATATGAAATACTAATGATCTAGCTTAGCATATGAAAATTTAACATGGTATCAGAGCCACCCTGAAAGAAGGCATTGTGCAGCTACAAAATATGGGGCTTCTTAATTTTTTGTTATCTCTCCACAATCGATCAGCAAAAGAAGGCTAGGCTGACTCTCCATTGAAGGGCGCATATTTTTGTCGAAGAAGAATTTGATTCCGAGCATTTTCAGTTTTCGGTGCGGGAAATTAGGGCTTCTTGCAGAAGAAGAATTTTTGAGTGAGCCCAGCATAGGATTGATCTCCTCATCAAAATCGAATTTTAAAGTCCTGGATCAAGATATTTGGTTGGGTGAAACTTTGAGAAAGTCTAACCCTAGTTTGACCCCGATCTAGAAAAACCCTAAATACTAAAACTACTAAGTTTGGGTACATTCGCTATCTCCTAATATTGGAGAAGGATAAGGAGTTGAAAATTGCAAATGCTGAATATAAAATCCTGATTTACAATGTGTCCAAAATTCAGCCTCAGAGTCACTATATTCTGGGAGATATGATCCCTCTAGGTTAGGGTTCCATCCTCTTCCAGAATTCATCCCTAAACAGGACACCTTGGGAGAATTGTTGTAGTGTGGGATACAGAGGTTCAAATGGAATTCTGGAAGATCTTCCAAAAATAGCATGGAATTTAATTTCTTTGTTCTGAATTTCAGAACCTGAAGATGAACTAGTGACACGTGGCATTCCGTACAACTTCACTATTCTGAACAGTCCATTAACAGGTCACCTTGGGAAAATTAACATAAATCCCAATTGGTGAAACCAATTCTGATGAAAACTATGGTTTTGGATCAAGGAAATGTGAGGTTACCTCAGTGTGAAATTTCAGACATAGAGGAGTAGTAATTTTGGAGATATCATAGAAATAGTAACATGAATTTCTGCAAAAGAAATTGGAAAAATGGGGCTTTCTGTTCCGGGAGCTTCCCTCCACTGTTTTCAGAAAAGGAGTACATTGGACAGCTCCTTTTAAAGAGATATATATTTATATCCAATCATATCTGAAAGATTCCAAATTTTGAAAATTAGGGTTTCTCTGACAAACCCTAGATCAGCCAGCTCCGGAAGCAGTACGAACACCTCAAATCGATAAGCATTAGAGAGAATTTGAGGTAAAAAATGGGCCTCAAAAGGACCAAAATGTACTATAAAAATAAACCAATTACATTCTAGTAGATGACATCATCCCCCAT
>LPNX010158105.1:330064-476687 GCA_001517045.1 Pseudotsuga menziesii
TAATCTTTTGCTATTTGCATTTGAGGTTCTCATTTCAAAGTGATCTATCACATCAGCTTGATGATAAGCTTGGTGAATTTTAAAACTTCCAAGCATGGAAGTATTTGATCTCTCTGAAGAAAATGAATTGGACACCTGCATGAGTAGAGAGGTTCCAGTTCTAGAGGGAGATGAGCCTCAAAGCCTTACACAAGAAGAACTCGATCAAGGCCAAGAAGATCATTGTTGATTCAATCACGAATAAACTTGTACCACAAGTGTCTTCCCTAAATACACTGAAGATGTTTGATTCCTTAATCAAGCTATTTCAAGATAAGAACATAATTCAGAAGATGGATTTGAGAAAACAGTTGAAGAATGTGAAGATCCAGAATGCTGAAAAACATGAAGCGGTAGAAGAAGAAGTATGCAGAAGTGGTGATAGCCACCTTGAATGGATTCCCAAGATCATGGGATTCATTCATGTGAAGAATGTATACCAGAAGTAAGTGATTACTTTCATATCGACTAATAAGAAGAGAAGAAGAATATGGGATCAATTGAAGATCAAGCTCTCACCATTCAAAGAAGATCCCTCAAGCGATGAGGAATATGAAAAAATCAATTCTTGAAGAACCTCTTATTCATCTTATCATTTGGATAAGAAATGATGATTTAATGAATGAAGAAGATGATAAAGCAGAATGATCAAGATGGAGTCTACCCACAAAACAAATTATAAAAGATAAGTATTCAATTGCCATTTCATGATATTGTTTTGTTATACATTTGATTGTATTCAGTTGATGTGTTATGCATGATAGATTTTTTACATTAATATGCATGTGATGGGTAAGTAGCTCATGGCACTATACAACTCTCCAGTGCTACTTATCAAACCTCTTTGCTGACATATTGGATTAGTGCACAATCTCAATGATGTCATGGTAGAGATGGAAGGCATCTAGAAAGTTTCTATGAGATATGGATGAATGTTGTATTGGATAAATAGTTGCATGATGCATAAGAATTTGTTGTTATGCATATGTTTTATGAAATAGTTCTAACCATGCAACTGATGCATTTGAATTGTAGGAAAGGTCCTGTACAACCTCCTACAAGAAAAGAAGGATGAGACTTGTTCCGAAGAACAAGTGATGACAATTCAATAAACATGAATTTGAAGCTCCCAGGGTTAGAGACACCATGACGGAAGAAAGAGCTTCATAGAGCGGTAGATCCACCTCAAAGGATGAATACCACCATGGGTATGAGAGATAACTCAAGATGAAGAAAAGAATGCTATGAAAGAAACTATGATCAAAGAATAATAGTTGATCATGGGGAAGGATGTATACGATATGATTTCAAGACATAAAGGGAAGTACATAGTATCCTCCATATGGATCTACAAGAACAAGTGTACAAAGAAAGGTTTGTGATTTGCCTCAGAAAGAATAGACTATGACATGACATACTGTATTGACCAGTATATATCAAGCATAGAACCACCCGTACAGAATGAAGAAGGAAGATAATACTCCACTTCAGGGGGAGTGACTACAAAAGATATATCTGAATTCAACATGGTACGACATGATGGATAGCTTCGTGATGGATCAAGACTTTACCAAGGGTAAATTGGGTTCCAAGCTTCAAAGTTGAATGCAGAAGACTATGATATGTTGATGATTTGAAAAGATGAACTCATGGAAGATGTTATGATGAAAGAATACTAGAATGATGTTTGGGATATAGTACTCAAACAAGAAAGCAAGAATGTGGTATCTTACAAATGGATTTGCAAGATAAAATATGTCACTGATAGAAGTAAGGAAATAATTTTGGCTAGAGCTTTCTATAAGAAAGAGGGAATTAATTCTGAAGAGACACTTACTCCAAGAAGCAAGGTACACTTCCTTCAGAACTATGATGGTAGTTGCTTCCATGATGAAGTAAAGACAATCCTTCCTTAATGGTATGATTGAGAAAGAGTTTTTCATCAAATAGTCATGAGGATTTGAAGTTGAAGACAAATGGAATCACGTATGCAAGTTGAATAAGGCCCTCTATGGCCTAAAGCAAGCTCTCAGAGCTTAGTATGGAAGAATAGATAGTTTCTTGTCAAGCATGGGATCTACGAAGAGTAAATCTGATCCTAACCTTTATCTCAAGGTTGTAGAAGATGAACTTGCCATCCTGTTATTATATGTGGATGACTTATCCTTGACAGGAAATGAGAAACAGGTCATGGAAAGCAAGAAGAAACTAGCATAAGAATTTGAGATGAAAGACCTTGGGTTAATGCATTATTTCCTAGGTCTAGAAGTATGGAAAAGTTCAGAAGAAATCTTTCTCAACCAGGGAAAGTATGCGGTATAAATATTGAAGAGATTCAATATGTTGGAATGCAAAGTCATGGCCACACCCATGGACTCCAACCTGAAGCTATTAGTTGATGACTCATCAGAGTTAGTGGATAGGACTCATTATAGACAGATCATTGGGTCATTGATGTACTTAACAAATACCAGACCAGACATTTGTTTTGCTGTGAACACCTTAAGTAAATATCTTGTTCAACCAAGACGGGTTCACCTAGTAACTGCAAAACATGTGATGAGATATCTGAAAGGGACTATAGACTTTGGTTTATATTATGATGATAGACATGAGTACATATTGTATGGCTACACAGATGTAGATTGAGCTGGAAGTATCTCAGATAGGAAAAGAACATTAGGTAGATGCTTTTGGGGTCTGTTATGAGTTCATGGTTTAGCAGGAAATAGTCCAATGTTTCTCGTAGCATGGCTGAAGCAAGATACATAGCAGATTGCTCTGCTAATTTGTGAAGCCATATGGCTTCGGAAGCTGATATTAGGTCTCTTTGAACTGAAGATGGATACTACAATGATTCTATGTGATAACCAGAGTTGTGATGACAGAGAACCCTGTATTCCGTTGTAACACATAGAAATCTGGTATTTCTACATATGAGATAAGATGCAGATGATGATGTTTAAGTATTCCCATACTGAAGATATGGATGATGTTTCAGTATTTACATACTGTAGATGCAGATGATGGTGATTCTGTAGTTCTATATTGAATATACAGATGATGATGTTTCGATATTCCCATACTAAAGATATAGATGATGTTTCAGTATTTACATACTGTAGATGCAGATGATGGTGATTCCATATTTCTATACTGAATATAGAGATGATGATGCTTTTAGTATTTCTATACTGAAGATATAGATGATGATGCTTTCAGTATTCACATACTGGAGATACAGATGGTGATAGTTTAGTATTCACATACTGAAGATGTAGAATATGATGGTCTGGTTGCTGATGTGCTAACAAAGCCTCTGTCTCGAGTAAAGTTCAAACACTTTTGAGACAATCTTGGTGAGGTTCGAAAGAACATTCCTCGAAAGGGGGAGTAGTGATGTTGCAGTGGGATTGTATCATCCCTGGGAATCTGCCCTAAAGTGATCCGGTGACCTCGATCCTCGAGAATGAAGAGGGACTGTAGCATCCCGGGACATCTATCCAAAAGCGATCCGGTGACCTCGGTCCTCGAGAATGAAGAGGGATTGTATCATCCTGGGACATGTGTCCAAAATAGATCCAGTGAATTCGGTCTTCGTGAATGTGGTGGGATTGCATCATCCTTGAACTTTAGTTCAAAATGTATCCGAAGGTCTCGGCCCCCGTCAATGTGGTGGGATTGCATCATCCTTGAACTTCGGTTTAAAATGTATCTGGAGGTCTTGGCCCCCGTGAATGTGGCAGGATTGCATCATCCCTGAACTTCGGTTCAAAATGTATCCAAAGGTCTTGGCCCCAGTGAAAGTGGTGGATTGCATCATCCCTGAACCTTGGTTCAAAATGTATCCAAAGGTCTCGGCCCCCGTGAAAGTGGTGGATTGCATCATCCCTGAACTTCGGTTCAAAATGTATCCAAAGGTCTCGGCCCCCGTGAAAGTGGTGGATTGCATCATCCCTGAACCTTGGTTCAAAATTTATCCGGAGATCTCGGTCCCCGTGAATGTGGCAGGATTGTATCATCCTTGAACTTTGGTTCAAAATGGATCCGATGAAATCGAGAAGGTAGTAGGATTGTATCATCCTTCAACCTCGGTTCAGAATAGATTCGGTGACTTCAGTACTCGAGAACATGTGTTGATCCCATAATTCCAATAGGAAGGATTGTCTGAGTTCCACAACTATGTTGATCCTGTAATTTCGAAAGGAAGGATCGTTAGTAACTCGGTAAAGACCTAAATCCCATAATTCCGAAAGGAAGGATCATTGAATTGATCCCGTAATTCCAATAGGAAGGATTGTCTGATTTCCACAGATGTGTTGATCGCGTAATTATGAAAGGAAGGATAGTTAGTAACTCTGTAAAGACCTAAATCCAATAATTCCACAAGGAAGAATCGTTGGTAGCTCCATGAAGACTTGATCCCGTAATTTCAACAAGATGGATTGTCTGAGTTCCATAGATGTGTTGATCCCGTAATTACAATAGGAAGGATTGTCTGAGTTCCACAAATGCGTTGATCCCATAATTCTGAAAGGAAGGATCGTTAGCAACTCCGTAAAGACCTAAATCCCGTAATTCTGAAAGGAAGGATCGTTAGTAGCTCCGTAAAGACTTGATCCCATAATTCCAAAAGGAAGGATCATTTGAGCTCCACAAATGTGTTGATCCTGTAATTCTAAAAGGAAGGATCGTTAGTAACTCTGTAAAGACCTAAATCCCGTAATTCTGACAGGAAGGATCGTCTGAGTACCACAGACATGTTGATCCCATAATTTCGAAAGGAAGGATCATGTTGATGTTTTGATGATGATGATGTTGATGTTTTGATGATGATGATGTTGATGTTTTGATGATAATGATTTTATGATGACGATGATGTACTGATCGAAAGATCAGAGTGTGATGATGATGATATTTTGATGTTTTGATGATGTTGAATGTTTTGATCATAATGATGTTTTGATGATGTTGATGTTTTCATGATGATGATGATGTACTGATCGAAAGATCAGAGTGTGATGATGATGATATTTTGATGTTTTGATGATGTTGAATGTTTTGATCATAATGATGTTTTGATGATGTTGATGTTTTCATGATGATGATGATGTACTGATAAAAATATCAGAGTATGATGATGATGTATTGATTGAACAATTAAGAGTATGATGATGATGATGTACTGATCGAAAGATCAGAGTGTGATGATGATGATTAGTATGTGATGATGACCACATACTGATGAAAAGATCAGAATATGATGGTGATGATTCTGTTCGAGAGTTGAAGTATGATGATGGTGCTGATCATGATGTTACTAATCATAATGTGATGATGTTGTTGATCGAAAGGTAAAAATGCTAAAGATGTCTTTGCTGATCGAAAGATCAAAGTGCTGAAGATATTGCTGATCAAAATGCTGAAGATATTGGTGATGATCGAAAGGTCAGAGTGCTGAAGATGTTGCTGCTGATCGAAAGGTCAAATTGTTGAAGATGTTGCTGAAAATGTTTTTGATCGAAAGGTCAAAGTGCCAAAGATGTTGCTAATAGAAAGGTCAAAGTGCTGAAGATGTTGCTGCTGATCGAAAGGTCTAAGTGCTAAAGATGTTGCTGATCGAAAGATCAAAGTGTTGAAGATGTTGCTGATCAAAAGGTCAAAAGATGTTGATGTTGATTAAAGAGTTGTTGTCGTCAAATATTGAAGATGAAGACTATATGATGTTGAAAAGCTTCCAATTATTTATAGATGTGTTACCCTGATGATGTTGATGATGTCCTCTCCTACTATTGTTGTTGTTGATGTTGTTGTAGAATACCCTTGTCATTAAGGGGGAGTGTTGAAATATTGTGACTTCAAAGAATATTCTATGTGTATCTTTTTTGGTCCCCGATGGTCCTATCGGGAGAACCACTTGTATTATCTTGTACCCCGATGCTTCTAATCGGAAGAAATAATAAGAGTCATGAGGTTGTCCCCTCTATTTGTAAATGTGGGTCATTAGCACCCCAGTGTGGTTACTTGAGCCTACATGTGTAACTCGAGCCTACATGATTAACTCGAGCCTACATGTTGAATGAGTTAATTCAAGTGAACGGATGAATATAAATAGAGGTGTGGTGCTCCTCATTTGAGACACACACACTCTCACTTGTGTAGCACATTAGTGGAGAAGAGAAGAGTAGCTGGAGAAGGAGGAGGATTGGGCTTTTATCTCCTTGTTGGTTTTACCTTTTATCTTTTTGGGGCATCTATATTGAGGAAGATTTTGCTGGGTTTTTCCCTTTAGGGTTTTCCAAGGATAAATCTTTGTGTTCCTCTTGTATGGTTGTGTTTCTCTATCTTTCAGTGATCTTGTTTATATGCTTTTGTTATGAATTCGAAATGAAATACTAATGATCTAGCTTAGCATATGAAAATTTAACAAATGAAACTATTCAAGAAGTTTGGTTGCATGGGATTTTGATAGAGTTTGGAATTCACACTTATCCATCAGTATATCTCTATTTTCACAATCATAGTACCATCAAGATATCCATTGATATAGTTTAGAAGAAATGGAAAAAGCATATTGAAGTACACATGCATCTCATTCGGGAACTAGTTCATAGTAAGGCTATCACTCTGCATTACTGCCCTACATAGTAGTAGATTGCAGATATAGTCACCAAGTCCTTCACTAAAAGTATATTTTTATATCTCATATCTCTTCTTGTTGTAAAGGCTTGAATCATCTATTGTTCCTTATCTACCTCCTTATTTTGATCGGGGGGTTAACATGATGTTTTCCCCATTTCCTTGCTTGTTAAGAAGTTATTTTTTATTCATTCATATTGTATGGGTGACCTCTAGCCTAGTTGCAAGGGTCCAAGTTGTCCAAAGTTAGTATTAAAAGGGGGTATTATGCTGAATTAATCCTCCCTTTTCCCACTTAGTCTAATTGTCCATTTTCCTAAATTAGGAGGTCTAAATCACTTCACTAGTTCCCGGGGGACACACCTAGTGGACACCTACCACTTGTTGCACCTTTTTGCATGAGCTTAAAAGTCATAGGGACCAATCCCTATAATTTATGAACCCACTCGGAGTGCCACCAGTAGTATCCTTTAGTTGACCTTAGTACGTATTTAGTTATATTCAGTTATGCTTCGATTACCATCAATTAGCTCACTCTCAGTCATATATGATTTTAAGGGAGAATTTTAGCCCATGGGCCACCAAAAAGGGTTGGACGAATTTTTAATAAGAAAATGGTTATTTATTTATGTAATATATTATCCTATTATTTATTAAACCCCATAACCGCCACAAATCAAATTGCCTACATCGTGAAACATGGAAAATGGAATTTAGCCCACTCGATTATGGCTCAAATCTTGAGTCTTTCTTGAGTTCCCCTAGGTTTTTTTAGTAGTGGAGGTGAATAACACTCATATCTCCTATATATTTCAGTTTTGGAGGAGAAACAAAGATGGCTCACCCTAGTTTATGGATGATAGGGTAAAGATTTGGTATTTCTACCCCCGATTTATGGATTTTAGGGTAATGGAAAGGTAGTTTTCTTCCAATTTATGGATCATTCGGTAAAATGGACTTAGTCCGTCCTTAATTTGGGTTTCTGGAGCAACTATTTTGCTATGCCAGTTATCATTACCTTCCCATCCTTGGCCAAATCGTCCCACATTTGTCGATTTACAATAATGGAGGAGTGGAGACAAAGGTTTTACTTTCAAGTTTCAATAGTGGGAGTTTGGGGTTTATCGTTTCAGCCTCCAAGAGTCCAAATTAAGCCAAAATGGTTGATATTTGAGAAAAAACATGGAAATATTTGGTCAATTGGTGAGTTTTTTGTACCTATATAATGTAGCAAGAGTCAGTATGAAGCTTGATTTCAATTGAAAATTGTGTCTTTACAGTTGCTGAGTGGAAAGCAATTTCATAATGGTTGACTCCTATGTGGAAGATATCTGCATTTATTCAAGGTTCCTTCTATTTGCAGACTTTATATAGGTTATTTTATTCTTTAAATTATTTCTTCTCAGGTATATAGTATAAGGTTGAATCTGATAATAGATATAAAAAGGGAATTCTCGTAGTGTGGAAGATTTATGTCTCCCAAGCTTGAATATAGATTCAATTAGTGCTTGAATTTATGAAAACAAATATGTTAATATGTTAATAGATTAGTCATGAAATTGTTGACCTTCTTGGAGTTGGGTCATAATCTTGCTCAGGCTGCCAAACCTTACTAAAAATTACTGAAGTTTGAACCTTCCTAGGATGATATGTGACTGTATTGATGATTCCATGTTGGGTCGTGACATTTGTAACCTTGCTTGACCTTGTGGATTGATGTAGATAGGAACATGACTTTGTGGGCTTCCAAATATGGCTTGTGAACATTATGGTATTCGAGATAGGAACTATGATTCATGAACCCTTTTGGGATTCTTATTTGTATTTCTAATCCCAATATCAGAAACAAAAAATCGTGGAATTTAGTTCAATTTTTATGTATTTTTGTTCTGACTTTCTGATCGCTGTGTCAAAAATTAGAAATCAGGTTTTTCTTGAGCACATTTGAAATCAATCAGAAATTATTTGTCCTAACTTCTTGGTTGAAATCAATCAAGAAAAACTCCTTCTTTGATTTTGTTTTCATGAATTCCCAATCCCGATGTCAGAAATCAGAATTCAGGATTTTAGTAAGTAGTTTTTAGGGAATTATGAATTTCAATTTCCTGATTATTGGAAATCATAAATATTTACAATAACTTTATGGTTTTGTATCCCGAGTTTCTGATCCCCACTATCAAAAATCGTAAGTGGAGAAAATTTAGTTGAATTTTATGTACTTTTATCCCTATTCTCTGATTCCGATGTTAGAAATCGGAAATAATGGTTTTCTTGAGACTTGATATATTATTGTCATTTTTTCTGATCCCGATGTTGGGAATTGAAAATAGGGTTTCACCCTTCCAGAATATGATTTCGATTTTCAGATCTTGACCTCAATTTTTGTGTGTTTCTTTATATTAGATCAGTCGGCGTTGTTTAATCAGATCGATCAACAGTCACGATAAATCCTCATCCTTATTTATTTATGGGGTTTGATTTATTGGTTTTTCACACTATTTTTGTTATTTTTTACTATGCATGTAACTGTAAATGCTCTGGTTCCCACCTAAGAACTTTGTTGTTGTCCTTTGATGAGTCCCTTGTGTTTTCAAATGGTAACTTGGTAAATGAGTTTCCTCTTCTTCATTTGTTTTATGGGTTAAATAATCCACTTTACTATTGATTTTATCCCCCAATTCACAATGGTAAACATGGCACGAAGTGTGAGATCCAAAACCCTCATAGACGAGATGAAATCTAGGGACCCCAATGCTAGGGTATATACTAATAGCGAGGGATTTGTAACTGAAATATTCACCCTGGATTGGGATCACATCTACTCTATATTCAATAATGATGACCTTTATAGGGTAGATAATGATGTCCAAGCCTTCCAGAACATTTCCAAATCCCAAATCCATGTGATTTTTTCTCTCCTCTTGTCTATAACTACCTCTACTCATGCAAATTTATTGGGGAAGAAAATTAATACATTGAAGTTGGAAGAATCCCCAAAGAGGATGCATGATCTGAGGGGATTCTCAGCTACGCATTTCTCATAGGCTCTCCTCAAGAGTCATTATGAATGTCAAAATGAACCTGATCATTCAAACTACAAGGGATATTATTCTTTCTAGGATGTCCTGACTAGAGCTTCCACTCCAGAGCAAAGAGGTCTTAGTCTACAAGTGCAGTAATAACAGAAGGTTAAACTACTTGTAGAAATAAAATTGAAACTGGAAGAAATGGAAAGGGATGAGAAAGAGGCATTTGAAAAAGAAATGCAGATAGCTCAAGGAAGCAAATATGCCACTACTCTTCCTCCATTACAATATAACTACCTCAGCAAAATACAAAGGTAAACAAGTATTGGGATCAACATAGATGCCACATCCCTTGGACACTCTTAATGCATTGACAAAGAAGGTAGAGAAATTAAAGAGAAAATCCCAACCTCTTCCCATTTTATCTACCTCTGTCCAAATTCCTCCATTGTTTCTACCATGAAACCACAACCAATTAAGCTTAATACATAAGTTGAAGTGTTCATTCTGGATGGAAGTGATTTGGTGGAAGAAGTTGCTCATTCTTTTACCCCTTTTTAAACCATAATTTCATCTACATCTACAACCTATGTTGGCTCATCAATATCACCTTCTTTTGCAGGTCTTCCAATGTAGATAACTTAGAATGTCCAATTTGACAATAGCCCACTTGGTGTACTATCCATGAGAATTTCTCCTCATTTGACTGCATCACCCATCACATTGCCCAATTTGTTTCCTAGCACATCCTTCACCATTCTTTTATCAGCCTCTACTTCCATATCCCATAATCTTATTCCAGTCGATATTATGGCTAGCTCTAGTGAGATTCAAACTTATTCATTAACTATTTTTACCATTCCTACACCCATGACTATCTCACCAAGAGAACTTGTTCCCAATTTGACCTTACAATCATCCCAGTTTGTAGTTCCTATCCCTTATCCTTCTACTACACAACCTATGCCTCTAGTCACTCTCACAAACATGCCTACTATTTCCTCTTAGATTATTGCAGTATTTAGAGAAGAGGTTGTGGTTTCTCTTGATGACTATTACTGGAGTAAAACATAGAAAATAGTTGTAAAGAGGGGTTCCAAGAGGAACAGACAAGGAACTATTGTGTATGGATTTGTGCCAAATCAATTCATATGGAAGAGAACCTCTACTGATATAAGGAAGGAAGCAGTGGAGACAACATTAGAAATGGTGGATTTTTATGGTGCAAATTTTGATTCAGTCACCTCATTGAATCACGCTATAGACTAGGAAAAAGAACATGTTCAAGAATTGACTAGGGAAAAGGAGGAACTAATAGGAAATCATGCCAAGGAGTCGAAGGACTTGAAAAAAAAAACATTTTGCATACCTCGCTCTTGTGAAATGGGATAATGATGATTTGGACAAGAAGTTAGTAGAGGACAAAGTTAAAGTTGCTCAATTACAAACTTAAGTGATGTTAAGCAACAATTAGTTTTGTCTCAGTCTCAAGCTAACACTTTTTCATTTGTGCAGTTGTCAAAGAAGGAATCATGGAATCTACATTGCAGGTAAATTCCAGGTATAACCATTAGCTCACTGCATTGTTTGAAGGATTGACCCTGATTCTGGAAGATTACAATGCTTTTGAGATTCAATCCGATCTATTGCAAGATCATATGGAAAGGAGAAAATTTGATTTTAATTATATGGAACAATTCAATGAGTGGAAGGAACACATCTAGTACTGTCCTCCTAATATACCAAAGTTTGAAAATATGAAGTTTAAAATGATTAGGATTACAATTGAGTTCTGGGAGAATGTTTACCATGATGTGAAGCATATGATTGAAAGGGACAGAAAGTATGTTCCAGGAAATGGGGAAAAACTGATGATCTCCTTGAGGATCTTCACTTCTCTAAAATGGACAATTTGGATGAAGCAACCCCTCCCAATTTGATGTTAGTTTATGTCGAACAACAATATGGTGACTATTAAGTAGAAAATTAATCAGTTGAAACAAGTACAATTGCAATATGTGAATGATTTTATAGAAGTTCTTTCTCTACAGAGTTTTCAAGCGAAGGCATTCTTTCAAGATTAGAGCAAGATGAAGAGAAAGGAAATTATTTTGTCCTTGTGCAATACTCAACTACAGCTTGAACATGCTAAATATAGTGATGTAGATGAATAATTAGATGTATTTTCTAGGTTGAAGACTTTTCTAGATAGTTTATAGCCTAGGACTAGGAGTTTGGATCCCGATCTTGTTGGGATAATTTTGTATTTTTTAGAAATTGTAAACTTTATTGTTAAAATTATAGAGACCCCTCTATTTTGAGTGTTCAAAGGGATTGATACGGAAATACTTCCAAAATTTGGAGCACCTTCTTTTGTACTTGGATTTTATTGTAATGTCTTACAATTTCTAATACAAGGAATCTTATGCTGCAACATCTCTGGTATCAGCTTGTGTTGTTAAATTTATTTGATTGCACGGTTATGTTTTCCTATTAGTGCAATCATTGTTGATTTGATAAAGTGTGATTTGTTTGTACAACAACATAATCAAAAATTTGGGTACTACCCAAAGATACCAAATTATAACTTGAAGTCATCTGTTGTAAATCTGTGTAAAGTACAGATATAGAAACATGTTAAAAAGGAACAAAGTCACTTTGAGTAATGCATAATCATCTAACTTATAGCAAGGGGGGAATTCATATGCGTTATGAACATGCCATGGAAAATGTAACCGAATTTGACAAATATTCAAGTATCCAAAAGCATTATGTGGGATTAAAAGACGAACTGGGATGTGGACAGTAGGATACAGTCAAGGGGGAGTGATTAGAATTTAGGTTATATCCTCAAACTAATGTATATAAACTACACATAATCAAATAATAGTCTACTAAAAGGTAAAGGTAGACTAAGATATATAATGTTGAACCTTCCTTCAGAAATATTTTAGGATTTGAAAGATCAATAACAACTTTTGGAGCTTCACACGCCTTCTCTTCATAATAAGTAGCTTCCATAGTAGTAGAAGCTGCATATTTGAAATTCATATTCCACTCTTTGTAGTTAGTGTTCAAAATCCCTATGTTATAAATGAGCTATAATGTCAAAGTACAAGACATAAATTTGTCTATACTATTTTATCCCAACTACTTAATACAAGGCCCCTTAATTGAAATATAGGTGAGGATCTAGGGATTATGCCCTTACTTCAATACCCATATTCCAGAAAATCCTCTTCCCCCATATCATGCTCCATTTCATATTTCTTATTTTTTATAACATTGCATTTATGTGTGTGTGTGTTTGTGTATTCAACCATTATTTCAATCAAGAGTGCAAATGATATCAAACTAAACTCAAAATTTTTTGTAGTAATTTAACATTCCCCTTATCATAAATGTGTATACAAATTTATGAGACATTAAAATTCAGATTGCCATTCATCAATTTAGGGATACAGTTTCAATGTTAAACTTATAGGTTTTGAGTCTTATTTTTAATGTTAGGGTTTGAGTCTTTACTTTTAGGTTTTTTTATTTGTTTTTTCATGTCCAAAATATGTTTAAAAATGTAACTTCCAAAGATATTCTTATTGTTTTTTTACTGTATTATATTTATACCTCATTCAGGGGATTTTATTGATGTATTTGGTCATGTAAAAGTCATTGAAAGAGTCAATGTAAACACTCATTGTAATTCGGGTCAATATAATGTGATATTGTACTAATTTTATACCATTTTTCTCATGCAGGATTCATTATGATTTCTATATCGATTTGGATTTTCAATTGTGGAATATTAATTAAGATGTCAAACATGGATTGTGGAAAGAAAAATAAAACATCAAGACAAAAGGATGTAATATCATAGTTTTAAAATCCTCAATCCAACAATCCACATCCTATTCATGCTTAACGTTCTCTTGAGCAAGCTATCGGTGAGAGAGATGTCAACACATTTAAGAATGCATCTGCAACCCATACAATGGATGGTAGAATACATTCCTCTAGTGATAAAAGTGAGACAAATGCATTTTCAACTAAAATTGGTAGTTCAAATGTTGAACATTTTTCCTTATAAGGTGACACAGTGCATTCATGAAAAAGGAAAAGGGGCCAATGGGACATAGGGAGAAAATTGAAATTTGATTGGGTCTCAAGATACCCATTTTATGCACCAATACTTCTAGTACATGACAATGAGACCTCACAATAAGTTAATTGGATTTCATGTAGTTGGAAACTTGGAAAGGTAGTGAAATTGCAAATGAAGTTAGACACAATAGAAAAGCATGTTGGAAAGGTGTATGGTAAGAATGTTGCAAATGATGAGAATAAATATACTCCCAGATTGAAATCTCTTAGCCAATGTCAACATCTCCAATTGGAAGAGGAATATAATAGACTCTTAATAAATAAGAGAAAACTCAAGGAAAGTGGAGGGACCTTCACATCTCAGTTTGGAAAGATGATGGAAACAATTTTTTTTATCAAAGACGATACAATTCAGCATTGTATTTCACATCCTATCCAATGGTTGTCCTATGACATATTATCCAAAAATGCTAAAATATCTATCTTTTTTTCAAGTACCAAATTTTCCATCTTCTCATTAGTCTTTATCGAGTGGCTTGGAATGGGGAAATATCTAGCTCAAGTAGAAAAGGACAATATGAAAGAGAAGATTGTAAATGCTACAATTTTGTCACTGTCTCTGGATGAAGTTACGGATATTGATAATCCTTCATGGATTTGCATGAGCATTTATATGGTCAATGACCATATTAGGCATTCCTATCTACATGGAATTTATAAAATGACCAAAATTTCTACATCAAAAAATATTTGTGAACTTGTTATCTATAGTTTGAAGTAAATTGGTGGTATGGATCATTCCATGATTGCAAAAAAATTGCGATGTGTTGGAGGAGATGGAGCATCAGTAATGCAAGGAAAAAGGAATGGCCTTCATTCTAGACTGCAATTTTTGGCTTCACCGTATATGCTTAGTATTCATTGTATGGCTGACAGGACGAATCTTGCATTTAAAATAGTGAGCAACTTTTCATTGGTTTCAAAGGTTGAATATCCTGTACATGAGGTTCATGCATACTTTTTTCAGAGTCCCTAATGATTTTTAGAGTTTAAAATGTTTTCAAATGGTGTTACAAATGGAAAAAAAACTATTAAAATATGTTCATACAAGATTTTCATGTCCCCATATTTTTTAACATAAAATTGTTGACCTTGCCCAACACCTTGGGGGTCAAAAGATGCATTAATTACCTCACCTAGGGAATTTTGTCCAAATATTATTTATGAGGCTTATGCTTAGTTTTATTTCATTAATTAATTAATTAGTGTGCAAATAATATGTGGAATTTATATTTCCATGTCACAAGGGCATAATGGGAAATCCAAATTCCCAAGGAGGAGAAATAGAAACTATTTGAAAAAAACAATTAGATGGAAAAAAGGAAACTACTAAAAAGCCAAAGAAAAACAATTAGTCAGAAAAAGGAAACATCAGACCAAAGGAGGGTGCAGTTTCCATTTTGGAGTGCAATGGCAAAATAAGAAGGTAGAAAAATTGTCACAATGAAAAGCATGAAACATCATACCAAAGGAGGGAGTAGTTTCCCTTTTGGAGTTCAGTCACAAAAGTAGGAAAGTCAAGAAAAGCGGTCATAAGGAAAAATAGAAACTATGGGTTAAGGAAAGTGAAATTTCCAAATGGGATGAAAGATACAACAATGGAAACATCTTTGAGGACTCAAAATTGCTAAAATTCTCAATGAGGGCACATTCATGGTTAGGGTTAGGGTTTCTAAGTGGATGACTTGCTCTCACAGGTCACATATTACCTATACCTACTAAAAAAGGAACCAATGGCTTATAAAAAGAAAATAGGATCTCATTTAATCAATTTGGATCATGTATGTTGTGATATTGATTTAATCTAGGATTCATTACTAAGTGTTGTGCCTCATTCTATTGGGAGACATGCCCCAAGTCCTCTCTTCCTCTTCCCCATTATTCTTCTCCCCTTATACTGTCATTGCAGGTGATGGTGAGATTATTATCAGCATCCTAATTTTAGTATCATACATCTACAGCAGCTCATTCACCCATTGAATATGAGCTCCATTGAATCCCAACTTCACCTATGCTCCCATTCCCAGTTTGATGAGAGATTTGGGCCTCATGCCCTCCGTTTTGGATCATATATGTGGAGATATCAGTACTCAAATATTATTTATGTTATTTTAATAAAAATACCATATTATAAATTCTGTAATACATTAATATTTCATGTTCCAGAAAGGTCCTATGTTCAGTTTCCATGAATGAGCCTTGTTTTCCCACTCGATGTGGGTTTTATGAGTTTTTATGCAATAAGAGTAGACATATGTCATGGAAAGAGTATTAAATGATTTGAAATGTTAATAAATGATATATTAGTCTTTTTTATCAGTTATTATCAGGAATTTATGTAAACATATAAAAATTTTATAAATTATTGTACAACCTATCTAGTTGACTAGTTAAATTTGACTAGTCTCACCATTTTTGTAATTCAAAGAATTATGTGCATCATAATGAAATTACAGAAGTTTATGAATGTTTTTGAATGATCCATATGTCCATAAAACCCCATAAATGGATATTTCGTTGGTTTTTTACCCTGTTTTAGAAGTTGTCTTTGCGTCGATCCTCACTAGGCCAAAATTGCCAATTTTTCCCAAATATCTCCTAAACTTCCCAAACTTGTACAATATTGTTTAGAACTGTACAAAAAATTATTGGATGATTTATAAATGTATTATAACATCTATTTACTTTTACCCAATCCTCTGGTTGAAAGGATCTGAAGGAATCTTCCTAGTTTCATGGTTGGGTGATCCAGAAGCGTTGGAGTAAGTTTTAGCATTGATGACTCTGAAACCTAAATGGTCCCCAATAAAAATGTGTTAAGGAATATGATATACATTTCATAAAATTTTCCTTGGTTTCTTCCTCTTCCCGCTTCCATGCCTATGAATTTCTCAGTAAAATACCTTTATCTTCCTAGTCCAAAAGTTTACTGAATGTATTCAATTTTTATATCACAATTTTACATTAGATTTGCAGAAAGTTAGTGTTATGATATGTATATCAGATATCATAACATTAAATTGGTATCATATCTCTTTTCTTGGATCATCACGTGGAAATAAATCTCTTAGTGAATAAATTTGCAACCATGTCATACTATGAGGATGACTATGATGAGTGGTATGAAGAGTACTACAGGAAGTATGAAGAAGAAGTACTCTATGTTGATGGAGGATTATAAATATTTGAATATGGTGAAGACTATTTCCCTCAGTTAGAGAACAAATCATATCTGATTCTCCATTTGTTAAGAAATACTTGGCTAATATGATGGAAGCATGTGAAAACATGCATTGCTGCTACCAGGAGTATCTAGCTTGGGGTAAGAAAATTTGTGCAGACATTTATTTCAAAGAATATATTTATTTTTAGTATGGATTCTAGCCCAAGGATGTGGATGATCATCCTTTCAAGAGAATCAAATCATCCATAGAGGAACCAAGTTGTTCCAACTCTATGAGTAAAGAAGAAGAAAGAGGAGCTAAAGAGGAAGATTCATCAAAGCCATCTCCTTGCCAAAGCATTAGAAGAATGTTTGGTTTTTCTTCCAATAGAGTGTCCAATAGCTGTGAGTTGAGGACCACTGAAGTTGAAGAATCCTCAAGTTTGTTGAAGAAGAAGAAGAAAAATTAAGTAGAGGAGGAGATCCATGAAGTGGAATGCAAGTCACCACAAGGTGGTTGCATTGGAAGAGAGAGTAAAGATGGACGCACTTCTAGTTTCCTTGTGAGTGATATTCAGACCATTGCTAAGGATGTTGGTACATGTGGTGGTGAAGAGACATATTTTGGATCAGATATCTTGGACACTTTTTCCCTCTTGCACGACCCAGGTTCTGCGCAGCCCACCGATCCAACAACTACCTGAGATACTAGCTTGATCGAGAAAGCCCCATTGGCAACACCTGTGAAGTAGGCACAGTCTCACCCCAGATATCTCATAAATGGGTAACTGTCGAAACCATGTTTCTGCGATTATCGGGGGAGTATATTCAAATGGCTCGTAGCCAAGGAGCTCAACGAAGGCAGCAGGATGGTTGGACAGAGGAGTCATTTCTACGTGACCTAGCACAAATGTATGTCATTGTGTGTGACCTGAATTTACTTTCCACCTTGCGGCTGGCGCAATGTGTACGACACAGCTGATTCACGTCGATCGAATCTATGACTTAAGTCAGGATTCATAACATAAATCATACAGAATGATATATATATATATAGGTTCAATTCAACAATGCATTTTGTTCATCCATTTACCAATTTCAAGAAACTAATAGAGACTCATGCACATTTAACATTATATGGAGAGAAACTAGTAATAAATTGCATAAACATTCACCACATCAACCATTCATTCAGACACAAGAAATAACATGGAAACCCATTCGGGAAAAACCACCAAGGTGGTCTTCATCTGGCATGAGAAAGGATATAGCACCTTCCAATCTATGAGATGGAGACTGATCTTCAAATATGTCTTTTTGTTCAGAATTATAGTTCTCATGCTCTCCGGTTCGCTCTTCTTTTCTACTCCTACTCCTGGAGGTATGCTCACACGGTAGTCATATCCACGGCTCAACAGCCCCTCTAATGCTACCATACTCTTCCCGAGTCTACTCCTCTTCTGATTGCTATAACATTACAAAAAAACCAACATCCCTCTCCATGGATTACCATTGAATAGAAAAATACTACTGAAAACTGAACAGGGATCAATGGAAACCTCACAGACCAACCTTCTAACCATTGCATCCCTCCTATTTATACTAATTTACATGGCCACGCAGGGCCAAATGCATAGCAATATTTTGTTAGCCATCATCATCAGCCACCCTTTTGGTTATAGCTGTGGTGATCATGAATTGACACGAGGCCTTCTTAGCCTAACTTACAAATATTTTCTCATACGTGTCTAGCTGCATGCTTACACCACCCTCTATGGCCATGATCTAGATTCTGCATCTGTCACTTTTTGACTATTTTCCCTTTATGTGCTTTCCTTTCCTTTTCCCCGTGCCTTTCTTGTTCTGCCTTCATGGGCCCTTTACGTCATTCGTGATCTTCCTCTGCTTCTATCACACGCACGGTGCATTTTCCTTGGTTACGCATGTGAACTTCCTTCTTATGCCCCCTTTTCGGGAAAACATGCCCCCAACACTCACCCGTGGGTCGTTCTGAGCCACGAAGCAAGGGGCATATGAAGTGGCCTGAACTGTGTGACATATTTTGTGAAATTGTTTTTGTTTTTTTGTGCGTAGCTTTTGCTGCCTCTTAGCTTGCGCATCCTGCTCCTTGCTCTTTTTTCTTCATGTTCCTTCAAGGAAACTTTTCCATAGACTTGGTCCATTGCGGGGATAGCACACTAATATAGCTTGTTTCTTGACACCATTTATAGGATGGGTAACAGAGGATTCAAATTCAGAGTTCACCTGAGCAGACAAGGTAAGCTTATGCGCTTCTTATTTGGACCAAGATCCCTACAAATAGGAATGTTGTCTTTGCTCTGGGACTCTTTCATCATCTTATCATAGTCCACCTCCAATTTCAATAATGGTGGTTAGTTTCCCATTCTGACACAGCAATCCAAGTGGCCTTGGCTCTTCTGCCATTCTCATGCTCCCGGGGTTTCACACGTGGTTTTTACGGCTTGTTCTCTGCTGCTCTTCCTCGAGTTCATCTCTTCTGCAACTTATTCTTCACCACCCTTTTTTCCATAGATATGAACTTTGAAAACTTTTCCATATTGAAAACCAAAAAATCCCTGCTATCCAGGGTGGTGCAGGTGAGTGATTTGACAAACTTTGACAAATTTCACCTGAGCAGCATAGAGTATAAGTGGAAATTTGCCCATTTGTATTATCCATAATTTTGATGACTTCAAAGTCTACATATGTACGCAATCCTTCAAAATCGACAATGACATTAGTCAATTGACCAATGGGTAGTATCTTTACCTGATTGGAAAGACATAGCTGGATAGGAGATTAGTCTAAGCACAACTTTCCCATGCTTTCATATCATACATCTACAGAATCTAAGCCACCCATTGAAGACAATATCTAGTGAATCCCAACTTCACTTATGCTCCCATTCCTAGTTTGATGAGAGATTTGGGCCCCCTTCCCTCACTTTTGGATCATATATGTCGAGATACCAATAATCCAATATTATTTCTGTTATGTTTAGAAAAATAACATATTATAAATTATGTAATACAATAATATCCCATGTTACATAAAGCTCCTATGTTCAGTTTCCATGAATGAGCGTTATTTTCCCACTAGATTGGGTTTTTATGAGTTTTTATGCAATATGAGTAAATATATGTCATGGGAAGAATCTTAAATAATTTGAAATGTTCAGAAATTATATATTATTCTCGTTTATCAATTAATATTAGTAATGTATGTAAACATATACGAAAATTTTAAATTATTGCACACCCTAGCTAGTTGACTAGTGAAATTTGACTAGCCTCACCATTTTTGTAATTCAGAGAGTTTTGCGCATCAAAATGAAATTCTGGATGTTTTTTTATGATTTTTATAGACCCCTATGTCCGTAAAAACTCCTAAAATTCTATTTATTTTTGTCTGTACCCTATTTTAGAAGCCATCTTTGCGCAGGACCTCACTACGCCAAAATTCCCAAATTTTCCCAAATATCTCCTAAACTTCCAAAAACTATCTGTAACTATTTTGAACTTCCCATAACCTTATTTTATTATTTATAAATGTATTATAACATCTTTGTAATTTTCCACAAACCTGTGGTTGAAAGGATATGAGGGAATCCTCCTAGTTTCATGGTTGGGTGACCCAGAAGCATGGGAGTAAGTTTCAGCATAGCCGACTCTGAAAACCTAAATGGTCCCCAATATAAATGTGTTAGGTAATATTATATCTATGTCCTGAAATTTTCCTTGGTTTCTTCCCTCTTCCCACTTCCATGCCTATGAATTTCTCCGTAAAATACCTTTATTTGCCTAGTCCAGAAATTTACTAAATGTATGCATGTTTAATATTATAATTTTACATTATATTTGTAGAAAGTTATTGTTCTGATATGTATATCATATCTAGGAACATTAAAAATATGGATATCATTGAAAGGACGAGGTGAAATATTATTCAATGAATATGCATCCTCGGTAGGGGTGATGTATGAACATCGTTCAAGTGTAGAAAAAGCTCAAATTCTTCTCTTTATACTAACTGATATAGAGACATTATTAACATTGGATGGAACTCTTCCTATGCTTCATGAAATGAATAACCTCATGGATATGGCTCAGAGTCGCACGATGGATACTATTGAATACAAAAGTGTTGGAATATATTAAACCCACTCAATACTTAGGATAAAATAATTAATCATTTTTTATTAATTATCTACCCACTAGCTTAATTAGTTAGCATCCACTTGCACCTTAAAGTCAACACATGCCATCTATACCCCATGAATTCTTTATTTCTGATTCTAGGTTGATCTTGACCACTTTATGGACATCCAGAATTAGTAAACAATGCTTTAAAGCATATTCTTCTTTATTCTTCTTCAGCCTGCTTTTCTGTGGATAAGGTAAAGCTAGTTAAATAGGAAACTGGGTTCCTTTGTTGCCAACCCATCTTTCATGAATTTCTCTCCATTTTCCAGGATTCTCATTTTTTTCCATCTCCCTTGACAACTCACTCATGCATTTTCTAATTAATTTGGTCCTTGAAAAATTTCGGAAGTGCTTGAGCCACCTATGGGGGTTTTGTATATTTTGGTAAGCCATCCTTTTAGAGCTTTATGAGTTGTCTCCATACAACTCCATTTTCCTTTATAAGGATGTATTACGGTTTTAATAATATTAGTTATCATTTATTGATCATTTGTTAATGTGTGTTCATTAATTCCTCTTCTTCTCTCCTTATGCTAACTCTCTACAATTCCCATTGAGGTTAATTGTGTGCTTATATTCTTAGCTTGTCTATGTAATTCATGTTTCCATCAAGTATTTAGAATTCTGAAATGATATTAGAGCTTTGAAATCTAATCAATTAATTCTCCTTTCAGATTTGCAGGTTTATTTGCAAGTGCAACAACTTCAATATCTATTTTAAAGTTCCTCTACTATCTCCTTTCAACTATACTGATGGGAATCCCAAAATGAGCACATACTTGAAGAGGAAATGTCTCTTTGATGTCTCCATTGGTGTTTTAAGTGAACTCGAGTCTTATGAAGAGAAGATTGATTGGATAAATAATTGTGATAGAGCTTATGGAATTATGTGTTTGGGAATGTCTCCAAATATACATCATCTCATAGATTCTATTGAGTATCCATTTGAGCTTTGTAACAATTTGTACAAAGATTTTGGTGTGCAGGAAGTAGAGGATGAAGCATGGAGTGAAAAGAAAATCTCCTCTTGTTCTCTTTATCAATATTTCTTGGCATCTACAGTCTTTGATGAAGTTATTTATGATGAAGAAGGTTCTTATATAGTTAATGTTGTTGCTACCCTCTTTGATTCAAATGCTTCATCCTTCAATAAAGAAGAAAATATTGAAGAGAAATATTTTTCTGTGTCTCTTGAAGATAATGATGACGAAAAAGAAGTGACAGATGGAGATGATATTGTTATCAACGATGATTCCCTCACGCATTCATTGTTCTCTGTGTCTTCTATCTTATATTCTGTGATCTATGTGCCATATCCTTCACACTTTGTGCATAAATCTTTCATTCATGGTGTGAAACCCAGTGACTTCCATGATTTTTTCTTAGACATATCAAGTCCTATTATTTTCTTTCCACTTACCTTACTTGATCTCATGTGCTTTTGTGTATCCTCCTTTTTTCTTGGCATCAATACTCAGAGCCTCCTTGAATACTTTGAAGATCTCCTTCCTTCCTCCTTTCATACTTCCTCCTTCATGAATTTCTCTCCATTTTCCAGGATTAGCATTTTTTTACATATCCCTTGACAACTCACTCATGATTTTTCAAATTCGTGAGGTCCTTGACACATTTGGGAAGTGCTTTGGCCACCTATGTGGGTTTGCTATATTTTGTTAAGTCATCCCTTTTGAGCTTTATGAGTTGTCTCCATACAATCTATTTTCCTTTATAAGTATGTATTTCCATTCTAATAATATCAATTATCATTCATTAATGTGTGTTCATTAATTCCTCTTCTTCTCTCCTTATGCTAATTCTCTGCAATTCCCAGTGAGGTTAATTGTGTGCTTATATTCTTAGCTTGTTTATGGAATTCATGTTTCCATCAAGGTTTTAGAATTATGAAAACAAGAGCAAGAAAATCAAAATTCCTTTAATTGGATAATTTTTATATTATCGCAAAGTCTTTTACAGGTTTAGCATTTACAAATTGAAGATGATAAATATAGAAAATGATGATATTTTTTTTGAGTTTGATGAAAGAAGGATGTTATGTATGGAATTTTGTGGGCATATGGTTCCATTTTATTATAATGATAAGATAGAAAGATCCACCAAATAGTGCCCCGTGTCAAGAGAATGATTTAGCGATGTTGTAATTTTAGTGAGATGCAACTTGATATAAATTGAAAAATCACTATCATTAGATATAAGAGAAAGGTTTCCTCAAGATGAATTGTTGGAGACCATGTCTAACGTATACCATAAATATTGGAACAATAGTCCATGTTCAGATACTTTAAAGGTTTGATTTATAGAGAAATACAAGATTTTTCAGAGCCATTTTTGTCGAGAGGTCGAGATACAAGGAGAACATATTCAAAGTATTTTAGGTCGAGAAAAAATGATAGATCAGTATGAATGATTTGCTACAACAATATGGGATAAATTTTATTTGTTGGATAATTAACTAGAATATGGTGCAATTACAAGATTATGGACAAACATTAGTGGTAGCAAAATCCTATGGCAAAGAATTTCAGAATATTTCAAATTATTGGATTTATGTCAATACATGATTTTGGGATTAGTGGAGGATGAGAAAATGTTTAGTGCACTGTCATTCTTGAAGTCAAAGTTGAGGAACAAGGTTGTTAAAAATGAGGATACATGCTTAAGATTGTATGTAACAATGTATGAGGTTGACATTTTCCAGTTGAAAGAGCATTATATCTTTGGAGATCAGATCGTGAAAGAAGGGGATAAAACAATATAACAAATTTCTCTAATGACCTTGATATGGAACATAATGTTTTGGATGCTCATAATGACGGTTCATCTGGAGAAGATCATGTTCAGAATGTCAAAAATGCAGACCAGGGACATAATGTGAAATGGAAAATGGATTTCACCTAATATTGTATATGATCTAATACACATGAGTGACTATTTATCCTTATTTTGTTCTAGGTGTTCCATGTACCTTTGCAAGTTGTCGGTAATCACTATATGTGAATTTGAGGTTATGTTTTAGGTAAAAATAGATTCTACATTGTACTTTTTTGTTGTAACATTTATGATTTGAGCAACATTACCTTCATTCAACTTATTTTAAGATTGATATTTTGATATTTATCTCTTACATTGTCTATTTCTTGTATGTGACATTAAATGGAATTGGAATTTGAGAAAGGTAGGCCTAGGAGCTATCTCTTCACATAGATAGTGTCCTAACATTAAATTTTAAATAACTAATTCGAGAACACTTTCACTAAGAAAGAATGGGCTCATTTAAGTACATGCAAACATGTTGGTGTTTAGCACAAATATATTGACAAATTTTATGGTTTGTTTATTGCTTTTGTTTGAAGCATTTTGTCAATTTTTGAAGTTTGTGTGTATTTTGGTTAAATTTTGTGTTAGTCCCTTGAATGATTCTAGTTCTCATTTGATACTTGATTTAAACCTTTGTTGTAGCTTGAATCGATATTGGTTTTAGTCGATTTCCATTGATTTAGGGTTTGAGAAAAGATGTTTTTATTACCTTTTAGTTGCATGAATTAATTGTCTTCATTTTTATTATTATTTTATTGTGATTGTATATTTTATTTGTAAATACTTATCATTTTTCAAAAAAAATAAGTGAGCTCTACATAGCTGAGCGAAGAGAAAAATGGTCTATGCAATAGGTTCCTATGCATTGATCATAGGATACTTATTGGATCGATACCAACATTCATCTAATGCAATAATCAATTGACATATTTACAATGCATAATAGTGTATTAGCCTCCATGACCAAAATTGCCTAGTGGAGGCCAAGATCAAGCATAATGTTTGATTCTATCAGTTTATCAGTTTGTCAAGATTCAGGTCCCCACATGTACGCTGCACCATTAAGGGACAAGATAACAAGTGGAATCCCCACTTGCGTTGAATATAGTCAGTGCAGTTGTGTTTCACTGACACCTTCCAGTTGTAACTCGTGAGTCTACATGTTCTGTTGTTGATGATGTGATTCATGTTATTTGACTAATGTTGTTGTTCCTCTATTTTTGAAGTACGTTGAAAAGTATTTATGGTTGCAAGATTGTTATATGTCTATTTGAGGCTACATTTAAGGTAAAAATAGATTCTATATTTTGTATTTTTTGTTGTAACATTGATGATTAGGACTGCATTTATGTTAGTTATTTAAGATTGATCTATTTTAATATTTCACTATTACATTGTATTTCTAGTTTGTGACAGAAAATGAAAAAGGATGGACACATTATTTTTCTATTTTGTAACATTTATTGACATTTAATTCGGATGAATTTATATGAATTCGACCTCTATTTCATTTGCGGAATTTTCTTTTGTGAAGATGATTTGAATGCACAAGATATAACAAAGGTAAAATTATTTATTTTGAAACTTTTAGCTTGGTTTTAAATTATATCATTTATGGCATTGCATGCTTCATATTGTAAAACATAAGAAATCATCCAATATATTGACCAACATTTTACATCGCCTTTATGGAGTTTATTACACAAAACAAACATATTCGAGGTTCGTTTCTGTTTTTTCTTTGGAAATTTGTGCAACAATATTCAATTTTTATTGTTTAGGGTTTATGGGTTTATTGTAATTGAATGGATTCTTGCAATAGTATTACTATTGTTATCTTACATTATCATTAAATTCATTATCTAATTTTTTTGGAAACAAGTACAACCCACAGGAAAAATTTTCCCTATGTTGTATTTATGTTCCACCAACATGTTGAAGGAATTATATATGTATTCAAGATATGGGGAGGTTTTTAAAGGGTAGCATGTTGAGATAAATCAACAGTAATTTTTTCCCCTATGTTTCATTTGTCTTACATGCAACATCCCAAAGGAGTTGTGTGTGTCAAGCATATGGGGCTGTTGTTGAAGGGCATTGTCATGAAACCCATGTCTATATTAATTCTCATAAATGATTAGATGATACAAATTCCCACAAATTTTTTTTCTTGACTAATTCCTATCCCATACCCTCATACATGATATAATCAGAAACACTACAATCCTGTCAACCCTGAAATCCTGAAAATTGTTAGTCTGCAAAATTCTAAATGGGATATGAAATTATAATTTCTCCCTGTGAATTTTGAAGAGGGATATGAAACATGCTCAACTAAATGTGGAGAATTCCAATCATCATAACTCTCCAACTAAGAGTCCCAACACATTGTATATACATTGACATAACAAATTGCATAGACTTATGTCCATTGTCTCCATGTGTAACCAAAAGTCAAAATCATATTCTCTCATCACCATAAGATAAGAGTCACTTTCTAGTGAAATGTTCCCCTCTCCCCATATTGAAATGACAAAATTAAAAGAATTAAAAAAAGTCAACTATCCTCTGTATCTATATTTTATTTAAGCAGATACCTATGGAAACAATATTTTCAACAATCACTTTCTATAAAAAATATTGTTTTCCAGTAACATTTGACTTGATATTAAAAGAATTATCAAATCTCTAGAGTACCAAGAATAGGAAACATGACCATTATAAATCAATTGATTATCAAAAACACATGACTTCCAAATATAATAAAAGACAAAGACATGCTAAAATTATGTCTACTACACAAAGAGATATGAAGTTGAGATTAGGTGTTGTCCCATCATATTTTAATTTCAATCAATATATAAACTTGATGTGAGATGCATGAACCCCATGGAAATTATGAAATTCCGATGATAACTCTGTGGAGGCGGTAAAAGGACAACTTGAAAGACTGGGTGCAAAAAACAAGAGACTGGATCAGGAAATTGGCATACTGAATACTAAGATGAAAACCTTTGAAATTTCTTGCACCTCAATGGTAACAATCAAAACCATGAAGGATGTTTCACCTACTTGGGAGATGGAAATCATAGAACAAGCCTAATCTTCCAAAATTTTAAACAAAGTCTCTGAATTAATTCTTAAAGATGTGGAATATGAAAAAAGAATCTCTCTACAATATTGGCACTTTGCTTGGGGGAAATACCTATAGAAACCTAAATCAAATTGTAATCCAACCTCTGTTTACCTACTCTTACTTTCTTCCTCCACAAAACCTCCTTAACATCCTATCCAAGATGTGATAAGAGAGAGGATCATTTTCACAAGCAACAACTCTTCCACTGACTATCCAACTAGTCATTAGGGGTTGACTTTTACATTTTTTTTCTTCTTACAAATATATTCATCTATTTTCAAAACCTGTTGTTCATTATGTTTTACACACTCTCAAAACCCACTCCTTAAATTGAGGTTTTGAGTCTTTTTCACATCTAAAGGGATCTAAAATGTCACTTCTGTTACAAACACAGATTCCCAATTCATCAAAAAATATAAAACAACATGTTTTCACTCACATACTATACGAGACAAAAAAAAATTAAAATTTGAGTGCTGAAATCCAAGATTCTTCAACCAAGTATTAATAGAAAAAAGTAGAGACAACATTAGTTGCTAAATTTATGAAGTATATTGTGATCATCATTGCAGTGATTAGCCTTTTTATCCTATGAATGAGCTTCCTCATTTCCTTGAAAAACTTTGAAACAATTGGAATGTCAATGTGGAGGTTTGGCATTGATTCTTTTCTGGATGTTAGTTTTCTCCAAATTGACATAAACAAAGAAAAATTGAAAGTTGACAATATTCTCTTATTCACATTGATTCTTCTTCCTCTCATATTTATCCACTTTATTCTCTTTCTTGAAGCTGAAAAAATGCTAAGGCTACCCTCATATTTCTGTATTGAAGTCATCCCATGTTCTTTTATAAGGAATTCAGCTAATTCCATCTACATTGTGTCATCTCTTTTTTTTATGAACTATGAACTTGAGGCATTTCAAATTCTTATTGATATCATAATGAAGTGAAATATTCTCCAATATTTTACAACATTATATAATAAAATGAAAGATTTGCCAATTTTTTTATATATAGATATTATATTATTGATAACATCATTTTCAAACTTTCCTATTTATCGAAGAGATTCACCCATTTTTTATACATATAAATCTAGGGTGGTTCTTAAAATCATCCATGCTATTAGTCATTCAAGCACCAATTTGCATGATTAAAGGGAGTTTGGGTTCCTTTGTTCAACTACCCTCTTTAGTAAACTGGTTGTAGAATGAATCAATGATTTGGAGTTGCATTAAAGAGATCTAGTGGTGAATTTTGCCACCTGAGTTAGCACTGGAGTCATTTTGAGTTGGTAAATTTGAATCCTATCCAAGGAATTCGAATTTCCCTTGTTTTATGACTATTGTATTACAAATACATTAATTATAATTAGTTTAATGATATTATGACCAATCTTTTCCTCACGCGTTTGTAATTTCTTCCATGAAACTATTGATCATTTTACAACGAATTGTGCATTCTTCTGCAAACTTATTTTTAGATTTCTTTGATTCAGGATTGAGCATCCACGATTCACTAAAACTTACATAGATTTGATTTTATTAAACTCTTGGGACAATTATTATATTTATTTTTCTAGAATTGTCAATTCAGGTGGCTAAAGCAACTAAGTGGCTGGAATTTTCAATTTATTTTTTCAGTTGTTGGATAGTGTTTTCTTTCTAATCCAAGATCTTCTTTGTATATTCTCATCTACTTGATTTACTATCCACATCTATAACATCATCCCAAATCTTCTTAATCTGATGTTGATACGTCTCATTCTCAATTTTCTCCTTCTTCAGCTGGGTCTCTAACCTTGATAATTTATATTGCAATTTAGAAACTTTTAGTGTGGCTTTCAATAAGTTTGTATAATCACTCTATGCAAATGGATTTTATCTGATAGTGGAATTTTTTGTAAATTGAGTCTCATTTTTGAAACTCTATCCTGAGTGGCCACTGCTAAATTTAAGGTATTTTTCGCATGATCATTTACAATGACAAGTGAAATTTTCTTATCTAAAATATTCCTTAGTTTAGGAAAAGGCTTCAATTATTTTTCTAAAGATTTTTTTTTATCTTATCCATATATAGTATACAAGTCATTTTGGACTTGTACCTATCACTTGAACCGCTCTCCTATACTTCTGCAAAATTGTATTCTTGCACTTGAACAACTAGGCCTTGAACCTTTTCCTTCATCTTCTTGTCTTCAACTTTACTCATTTCTCTATCTGAATCCACCTTTGGTATATCTGCTACTTCTTGGTCTTCATACTCAATCTCAATTGTTTCTGAAAAACTTCTCTTACAAGTAATCTTAGATTTACTGGGATTTGGTATTATCATAGTAGTTGATTTTAATGTGGAAGAGGGATTTTCCTGCAAGCTCTCTAAGCTCTCTACAGTTGCTTGATATTCCATTAAATTTGTTCTTTGAGCTAACCCCTATATCTCCTAGTTATTAAATGATTTATTTTTATTCTATTGCATCCTCTCTGATATGATATGATGAGGATCATAGTATATTTTTGAATCCTTCATACAATTCATATCTTGGAGCAATCCCTCAATCACTAGAAGAGAATCTTTGTTTTTTACAATAAAATAACCTACCTTCAATAGATATTTGATTTCTAAAGATTTTCTAAAATTCAAAAAGTGGTCATTATCCACAATAAGCTTTTGTCTAATAAATTCCAAGGAAAAAATTCTTGGTGTTAAAAATGCAAGTCAGATGTATGTCTCATGAATGAAACCATATAATTTGATGATATTATGTTCCTTTAAAAGGAAACAATATCCAACTCTTCTATATGGGATGAATTGCAACACTTCTTCCATTTATAGAATCACTCTCGATAGCTTATCTTGAAAAATTACTCTGTACACCTCTGACATAATGAGGTTCATATAAGTGAAAGTGTTATTCCTGATCTCACAAGTGAACACTATCTCAGGTAATTGCAAATTTTCCTCATTGAAGAACAAGAACATCCTGACCAAATAAGACTAAAATTTGAAATGTATGGTCATGTGGAAATTCACTAACTATGAATGAATATTCTCGACTTGGAATTCATCAAACTTAAGGAAACAATACTAACTAGACTTAGACTTGAAAGTTGATGCACAATCAATTTAAACAACAGAATCAATAAGAATTTAGGGATAAACCTATCACTATCCAACACTAAAAATTGACTCGATGGGGAAAGGACCCATTGGGAATCCTCATAAACATGTCAATATCAAGGGGAAAATGCTCATTTTCAATATAAATTTTAGGTTTAAGAATTTTAGACAGAAAGTCTTGCTTCTCTTCTGTTTCATCATGTTTATATATTTCAATTACATTTTCTTCAACAAAATCTTCTAGGTTTTGGGTAAATGATTGTGGCACCTCTGACGTATCCCTAAAAACCATTGAATTAATGGGGAAAATGATTTTAGACTTGTTTGTATCCGTTAGAACTCAGTCAAACTAAGAATAGTTGGATGCACACCATGTAATGAAATATGGAAAGTTGAGGGTTTGGTATCGACAAAAATAGTGAAAATGGGACCTATGAATGCTATGTAATTAAACCCCTTATGTTTCTAAGGTTTCTAATATGCTCTTTAACTCAGGAAATGAGCCAAAAAACAAAACTATGTTGAAAACATCCTCATCCATGTCTTCAAAAATTTCATCATGTGTATTGAACTCTATGACCCGCGCTTCGACTTCACCTTCTCCTTCCATTTTAAAAATAATTGGGTGGGTTAAGATAGATGTCCTACCTCGAAAATAATGGATGGAAAAACAAAATCTGACTCAACTTCCAAATGTGCGGCATGTTTTCCTCAAGTGAAAAATACAAATGTCTTATTTCCACATGACTTTCCTTTTATAATATTCCCCAAGGAAGGCTTCGGGATTGTGGGAGATCATTTTTCCTTTCTAATTTTCATCCAATGGAATGATTCTCCAGTCACCATGTAGAAGGTGGTACAAAATATGCTACCTCTCTCATTTTTTGTCCTCCATGCAAGTAGAGAAAATGGAATGCACTCCAATCATCAATCTCCTTCCCCTTCGATCATGCATTGTCGTTCATGTCCAAACTTTAATGCACCCCAACGATCATTTCTCCAATGTTCGTCCATGTTATAAACCAAGAACTTTTTCTCAAATTTTTTCCTGTATTCCATTGATCTCATCACATATATGATCTAAACCTTGAATTCCCCCAAAAGGTGCTAAAGGCACTTCGTCCACTCACCTTAGTTTCCTTTTAAACCAGTGTATGGTTTAATGGAAAACTTGGTATTCTCTTTAGGAGCCCAATCTATTAGCTTTGCATTCATATCAAAAAAATTTGAAATATAATCCTTTTCCTTACCTTAAGATCCTCTCAACTCTATAAAAAACATTGTGCTAACATAGAAGCTAATCATTGTATAGGAGGGAGTAGGAGACACTTCTTCAACTTGAAATTTATTTGGGCCCTAGGATCATCTTTGGTCTCAACTACTTCAGCTGGAAGATTCATGTATAAGTGTGTGGGATAGATACACCTATAAAAATGAGATACATGTATAAGGTTAATTCTTTTGCGAAAAAGTATCTTTACTTTGGCTATCATCATCAAATTCTCTTGAAATAAAATCCTTTGCAAAAAACATCTCCTTCTAACCACTATGACCATTATGTATTTGTATGCATGAGAGTTGGTTTGGTTAGTGCACTTGTGAATCCACCATCTTATATGAGTAGAGAATATGTCAAGCACTTTGGTAAGGCTATGTTGATTCTCTTTGGTTACATTATCGATCAAGGTAGGATGTTGAAAGGAGTGCACTCTCAGTTTGAAATACATGATCACATGAGTTTGGGTAGAGCAATTATTTCTTATCAATTTGTTGAACATGAAGTTGAAATGATAGTGATATGGAATTTTGTTCCTATGATTGAGCATGGTAAGGGTGATTCACCATTTGGAGATTCATTTCAACTCATAACATATATGTATTCCCAAGGAAGTAAAATAATTTTCCCATGGTATGAAAACATTGGGATATTTCGAAGGAATGAGGGAAGTAATGGGAACTTGTTTAGTGTCAGCCACACTTGGTTTCACTACATCATTATTCTTAGAGATATATGGGGATAAATCAATGATTAAGGTTTGAATGATGAAAGTGGTTTCAGCCCATATCAACAATGTGGAGTGGATCATATTTTTCTTCTACACTCTCTATCACTTTAGAAGCAGAAATGGGTAAAGCGCAATTGTCCAAGTCTTGAATCGATGATTTTCACTAATATTTTGGTGCATAAGTTGTGTTTCAGGAAACATGATTGTAGAAACCATTTTTTACAGCACATATCATCATGTAAAGCATTATTATCCCCATCCTAAGTTCTTTTGGAAGAGTTTTTCCATTATGGATGTTTTGTTCCAAGTTCAATCCAAACCTTGCAACACAATTAGCCATGGATTATTTTGAAATCAAGGTAATTCATGAGCTTATGCTGAAGGATGAAAAATGAAATATTTACAAAGGATTCATTTATGAAGTAAATGAAGTTCAAATTGTGTATGTAGAAACTTGAGGAATTTGTGGAAAAGAGTCCAAATGTTTCATCATTTATATTTTCCCTTGCTTGAGGACAAGCTAGTTTTGGGAGGGGAGCACTGTCATGTCCCCATTTTGGTGACATATGGATCATTCCATTATAGAATTAGTCCCTATGGCTTTAAGAATATATTCCATTTAATGCTTGGGATTATATTTTTAAATATGTAAATTAATTAATAATAGTATTTATTATATCCTAAAGTTGAAGATACACTTCTAGATATATTATTTTCCATGAATAAATTTTATTTTAATTAAAATAGTAATAATAATGGTCTAGGTGGGGTGCATTAGGAGACAAGGTTTTACTAAAAGGAAGTTGGAAAATAGGAAAGAAATAAGAAAGCATCCAAAAAAGAAAAGAAAAAGGAAACGGAATAAAACAAGGAACGCTAGCACAAAGCAGGAATGCATGAAAGTAGTATAAAGCAGAAAAGTGGAATAAAAGCATCAAATGAAGGATAAAAAAGGATAAATAATGGAAAGAAGGATAAGGAAATTTGGAAGAGGAAAATCAAAATAAATCAAAAAAAGGTTAATAACGCAATAAAATAGGATAAAGCAGTAAATACATAAAGCAAAACAAAAAGCTTGGAAAGCAAGGAAAGTTTCTATCCACTCATGAGGCCGCATTGGTTGAGGAAAGTTGACCACATCAATACTGAATTCAAACTTCAATCCAAATATTTCTATAATATAATCATAATGAATCACTATCACATCTTTTGTCACTTTGTGAATTGATCTGAGAGGATTGTGCTACTCTAGACTTGGGAGATGTGGCCCTACTCCAAGTTAGGAGAAGTGCCCCAAGATTCTACTTTGAGGATGAAGAAATTCATCCATTTTCACTAAGTTTTATTTTTAGGTTTTGAATAATTCATCAAGAAATTTCAAATATAGGAAGAATATATTTCAAGCCACATATCAAATCCTCCAATTCTTCTTCTTCTTTCTTAATATTTGCAACTATTATGTGTACGAGTCAATCATATGATGTAATAACAAATCATTATGGCATCCCATATGATTTTATGTATGATTATTAAATATTATTTCATTCCTAAATTTTAATCAATAAAGGATTTGGTCTTTCTGCAGTTGTTTCCAAGACCCTTCGTAGATTTGCATAGAAATGTACTCGTCTTCAATAAACTATCAATAAACAAAATTTTGCATAATGGATTCAAATGAATTATATTACAAGAGTTATTTAAGACCGTAATTATCATCTTACATTTCTCATATAAAAAATTTGATAGTCTATGAGGTTGTTTGGAAGTTCCTGAATTTATACTAGTTGAGTTGTCCCTCAGTTATCCTAGCTATAATTTTCCTCCTAAACTATGGTAAACCATTCCTAAAATTTTTGTTTCGACCCATGTCAATATCAAGGATATAATTTTCATATCATGGGGTTTCCACTAGCCTTGGAGTATACTTCATCGTCGCTGATGATCAAAACATAAAAGATCCCAATGCTTTGTGTAAAGGAAACTTGAGATTGTGTAACCTCCTTGTCAAATAATTTGAATGAATTTTGATATGATGTTCCTGTGATATTATTTTTCATACCTATAATAACCATTTAATATCCATATCTTTATCCTAAATTCACTTGTGAACAATCCAATATTGTTTTGAGCAAAACTAGTGAATTTTGATCTATTTCTTGCACCTAGTCTTGAGTCTTTCTGATCAATTATTTGTATTAGAGTTAATTATATATTGAATATGATTAATATAATTACATGAAGTCTCTAAAAATACTCAATGAATATTCCTAACATGAAATCAAACTCATACCTTCAAATATACTAGAAAAATAACCTTGGATACCCCAAAGCAAATAGGCTCCTCCCTAGCAAAGTCACCAATTTTGTTGTTAGGGAAAGTGTTCCTATGGCTAGGCTGAGAGAAAAACCATAATAGGTTTGACATAAACACATATAAGGTTCTGCAAATACAATAATTAAGAAAAAATTAAAGGGTTAATAGGGTGTGTGCCTTACAAACAGAAGGTTGATCCAAGCCTCTCTTTGAGTCCTCCTCTTTCTCTCCAATCAAGGAACCTAAAAAACCACTTAAATACATCCCTCAAACCAATTTTAATGCATATAAAATATTGATATTGAAAATAATATAAAACACTAATATCATAAACATCAACAACTAATCAAAACTAATACATACATGTACACAGTGACTTGGAAAGGGAAGAATGTCTAATATTTTATTGATGAATGAAACAAGTAAATATTACCTTCTTTCAATTAAGGCACCTCATGAAACCTTCAATTTAGGTTTTCCTTATTCTCTAGTCCAAGAATCCCAACCTCCAAGCAATGCATTAGGGGTCAAATGGTGACTAGGGCACAAGTGAGGGGGATGAGAGTAAAAAATTTTCCAAGTCAAAATTACAATGGGATAAACTCATTTCATCGTCCCCTCTCCCTCTCTTATACAAAAAATGAACAATAAAGGGCTTAGGAGGAAGTAGTTACAACAAAGGAGATGGTTACAAAAACACCCATTTTTTGAGATTTTACATATTGTTTGTGCATTTTTGAGATACACGCTAGTGGAAAAGAATAAAATCGTGTGTCATGCACTGGTGGAAGAGTAGAAACATGCATGTGCAAGGGGAATTTTTGGAAAAAATGCCATTTATAGGTATTTTTTAGGTGTTTTGGGGGCTCCAAATTGTGTTCATAAGATTCTTAAATGTTGAGTGAACCGTGAATGAGGTAATTCCATCCTAGTGAGGTCCCAAATATGGATATTCCATCCTTAAAATATCCTTTGAGTGAGTGATAATAACTTCATAAAGTGTCATCATACAAGTGTGGTCATGCGACCAAAACATGTAAGTGTCGTCACAGATGGAAAAGTGCCAAATTTGGTTATAACATTTTATGTAACATGACGTGGTTAGTTATCATTGTTTACAATTAATGAAGGATAAAAAAGTGGATGCCTATCAGGTTCAAGGCACAGAGGAGAATAAGGTTCCTAGAAAAGGAGGGAAATAGGGAGGAGTGCATGGTGGATTCTAAGGTTGGGGAAGAGGCTTTGGATGTGAAGGAAGACAAATGATATGCTATATTTTGGTGAACAAGTTCATTTGGACAGATTATGTACTAAAACACTCCCACTCTGAACCTATTTTTATATCTCTGAACATGCAATGGAGGACTGTCTAAACCTAGTGAAGAAATTGGAGAAGAAATGAGGTAGATGCAATATGGTAGTAGTGGAACCTAGAGGATAATCATGAGGTGAGGATCCAATGCATATTAATATTGTTACTTGAGGAGGTGCTAAGAAATTTTAAATATAGGAGGTAAATCCAGTATAGAAAATCCTATCGATCCCAAAACAAAGAAAATTGCACAACCTCTACCAGTGTTCCAGGAGAAGAAAAAAGTACAGATTTTATGCAAATCCCAAAAAGCATTCGAGGAGGCTTCCCAATACAAGGAAATATTCTGACAAGATAGGATGCATAGAGAGTATCAACTGCATATCCTACACAAAGAATAATATTGCAAAATATGATTACACAAAGAAAAAATATTTCATAACTTGCACATTGAAGAAGAAAGGAAAGTCACATAGCACAACATCTCCCAACGAGAAAGGGACCAATCCATAAATCTAGAACACATTAGCCAAGAAGGCCCTATCAATACATTGAATAATCAAAGTGTTGTAAATAGAGTAACTAATATCCTTGAAAATTCACTAAACCCTAATGATGTTGAAGACCCTATTTTTGTGCCACTTCTTGAAAGGAATGCACACAGAGCAGGAAAAAGAAAAAGAACCTAAAAATATTTTATGTTATCCTTAGAATTTGGAGGATTTGAAATGAAAGATATCATGATGGATCTAGGAGAATATGTAAACATCCTTCCCAATAATACATGGGAATTGATGGGGAATCCAAATTTGGTTTGGTCACCCATACAACTCAAAATCACAAATCAGTATAATGTATTCCCAATGAGTAGGTGGAAGAATGTCGAAGTATATGTGGATGGGGTGAAAATAATAGTTGAGTTTGAACTAATTGAAATCCTTAAGGATGTGGACCTATATCTGTCATTGTTAGTCATTGATTGGGCCTTTGAAAATAATGCAATCTTGAACTTAAAGGAATGCCACATTTCCTTCTAATTGGAGGAACTATGCATGATAACTCCATTGGATGCGGTATAAGGTGAACAATATACAAATCCATTTTAGGAATACATTAGTATTGTGAAAATTGAGAATATTTATAATGTCACTACTAGGAAGGAGGATTATATTAATCCTATAATTGACAATGATATCAGTCAGAATAGTGTACAATCTCGGGATACAAATTCAGAGGATACCGTGGAGTGCAAGAAAAATCATCTATATGACATGTCTACAAGGAGATTTACACACATAACCAAACATGTACAATGGATTAGGTCTGAATTGAGAAATCTGCCAGTGTTCAATGGTATAGAGAAGGTTGTTGTTTTCAGCGAATAGATGCAATCCTATATTTAGAAGGATATATGGGATAAATCCATGGAAGTTGTCACCTAAAGAATTCTTACCCGATGGTGATAAACATATAGGGATTAATTACAAAGCTCGGATGTTGTATGATACAGTATCGTTGAGAGATTCCAATATTATTTATATTTTGAGCTAGAAAATAGGCTTAAAGGGATAGATGATCTTGTAGAACACATGGCATTCTATCAGTAGAGATGGGAAGGAAAAAATGTACCAATCGGAAGCAAATAATGTACCATTTAGTCAGTGGTTGCATCATTTATAGCATATTCTGGACATGATATCAAGGAGTTGGTATGGTCAGCAAGAAATACAAAGGAATACAAGGAACTAGGAAAATGTGCCAACCAAATTTTATGCAACATTTCGGTTTAACTTGAGGGACCCGACTATGGCCAAAGTTCTCCATAGGTAGAAGCATTTCTTATTTATACTTGGTCACATGCAACACTAATTTTCAATTGATAATAGGCCAGTTGTATAAGTTGGGCATAGATGGCATACTTTTCCAATGTGTCATGGATCATGAAAGAGAACCTATATTATGGGAAGTGCATGAAGGTGTTGTCGAAGGACACTATGCAAGAAATGATAATATGCATAAGGTGTTACATGCGGGCCTATGGTTTACTTCATTGTTCCAAGAATATAAATGTATTGCAAATAATGTGATGTTTTCCAGGTAGTGGAAAAAGTGTGGAAAAACCATCATGGAGGGATGAGATGCCTCTCTCCCATTTGATTGTGCTAGTTTTGGAATTATTGAACCATTGATCTACATGAAATGAGAGAAATTGAAAGGTATAATTGTGTAGTGGATTAGTAAGAACAATGTACACTAAACAAGACAAATTTCAGAGAAAACTGATAAGAATTGATCAGTAAATTACAACACTAATATTCAGTATTCTATCACTATACAACAGTGTTACATAAAGGAGAATTCAAATCATGTGGATAATATTCAAATCTACCAACTCAATCCTGACTCATTGGCTAACTAGATGTGTCTAAATCACTATCGAGGCTCACTTGTCTAACTCCACATGTTTAATCCGGTCTATCAATAAGTTAAAGTAGTTAAACTAATGAGGTAGGTGAGAAATGGTGCCTACTCCCATGTAGTCATGCAATACTAGTGCTAACTCAATTGAAATACATCTAACTGAATGTAACTAGATGTTAACTTAGAGTAACTACCTTCCTACCACAACTAACTAATGGAGGTTGTTGGTGGCACTCGGAGTGGCTCCTAAAATGTAGGGACTATTCTCAGAGGAACATTAACTGATGCACGAACATGCAATAAGTGTCAGTTAACCTATAGATTTGTTCCCAACATTCTAGTGGTTGGTATCAGTGGAACCAATGGTATTGGTGGCACCAGTGGAACCAATATCATGGTGGTACCAAACTCAAGTAAAATAATCCTAATTTAGGAAAACTGGTCCAATAGACTATATATGGAAAAGGAAGGATTATAGAATCCTAACAACCCCTCTTAATCCTAACTTGGACAAATTTGGGCCTTGGAAACTAGGCCAAAAGTCACCCATTACAATCTAAAATAATTAAAATATACTTAATAAACCAAGGAAAATGGGGAAAAACCCCCTCCTCAAAATAAGCAAGAACAAGAAAACAAGTTATTCTTAGAAGAAAAATCTTCCTCTTTGGGAAATAACTTGCAAAATGTTGTTGCATTTTGCAAAACTATGTAACAACATGGTTCTTATGTGTGGCAGCATCCTAAAGTTGTGCATGTGAACCTCTTGTTGAGGCCTGGAAATTCGTAGGCAACAACAGTAAGGGATTCTCCCCAATCAACGTTCCCAACTAGCCTGTTGACTATTTGGTATAGGGAATCCGTCTGGTTTACAGTCCGGCTACCGTAGGTCAAAGTAACAAACAAGGGTTTTACTGGTTGCGGCCTGGTCCACCGGAATTTGTATTTTTGACTTAAAGAAATGATATGCAAGTGCCTAAATAAATGCAGGGCGACCAAGATGCAAGGAGCGGTCACAAAGTGATGTGCAGGTTCTTACCTCTCGTCTTTTGCTCATGAGCAACCAAACCAGATACAAAAATAAATAAACTAACTATCTAAACTATCCCTAGGGAGCAAGATTATCATTTCGGATGAGCAATACATTTTCACATACATTAAAAAGAAACACAGATAGCTGATACTTCTTCTAAAGTACATCAACGCTTACAGATATTTAAATAACCAGATAGCCGATCATTTTATAACAACATTTATTGCTCACAGTGAAAAAATATCCCAGAAACTACTGAAGAACATTTAACCAGAACATAGGTTCAGAACATTAAATATTCTTACAGTAAATGAAACACAGCTGAAAATGAAATAGTTCCTCTTCAACATTATTCATTGAGTTGCGTTGATACATTCCACTTTACACTCTCTCTGATAGACAAAATTGTAGTTTCCTTTGCAAAACGAAGTAGTTCCTCTTACAAGCAAACATGTACAAAATTTTCCAGGGGCAAAAGCCCTCTTTCAGTCCTACTTCCCAAATATTTAAACTACAACTCTTGCCCCTTGGGCTGCCTCTCAGCGTGTGACTCTCCAGCATCTTCAACCTTTCAGCTTCCTCTTCTGGCAGCTGCGCTTTCCCAATCATTCTCTATGAGTGTTTATCTTCTGACCAGTAACTGATGAGTCTTCCTCGTCGGTGCCTCTATCATTCGTTTGTTTTGTCCTTTCCTCCGCTCTAGGTTGCTTTAGCGATCTATGGGATTCCTCCTGTAGACAACTTTGGTGCATTATTCATTGAACTAAGATCTTAAGCATTTAAAATTTCTAATCAGAATGATAAGTCCGCAAGAAGCTAGCCTGGTTCATCTGGGCGAGTGCTTGCTTGAGCTTGGGGTGGAAAAATTATAAATCGGCGGTCGGCAAGCTTATGCATCGAACGAGACAAGACTTTGGGGGCCGTAACGACGGATGAGTACAAGGACCGGGTGCTCGAAAACACGAGCAAAAAGGTGCGAATCGGACGTCGGGGAGAAGAGTGCTTCTGAGACCAGGACGGGTGGCTCATCCGCAACGGCGGACAGAACGATGGCCAAAGACAGGCGACGAGGTGGAAAAACTTAGTTCGGGCGGGGGAAGACAAGGTCGGATGTCGGATGATACTTGAATCGGAAGCCAACTATCTCCTCCCGGCCGCAACGGAGGGCGAGTGGAAACTTATGGACAAGTGATTTAAACCAAACGAATTGGGCGTCAGATGGATCATACTTCAGGCGAAAAAAAAATGATCTAGGAGCCGCAATGGCGGATGAGATGGAACTTCGCAGCTTTCCATCTGACAAAAGAGGCCTGATTTATAGAAAACTCGAGGATTCAAACCGCTTTAAGGCTTAGGAACAGCTAGGTTCGCTCCTTCATAGAAAGGCAACTCAAAAGAACAATTTTTTCCTTCTCTTCGGCCAGTAAAATAGACACTCATGACTCAGACCAAAAAGAACGAGGCACATATAAACCTGCGGACATCTATTTTCAAAGTGCAACGAAAAAAGATATGCTAGAGAGGATCAAGCTTTTAACAATCACCAAGCAAAAAATTGATGAGGAGGGGCCCAGAGTTTAAGTAAAAAAAAATTAAAATCGGGGAGAAAAAATTGCGGGAGCAACAACTGGCGATTCCCTGGTGAACCTAGATCTCTGGGTGATTTCTCTTCGAACAGCAGACTGTTCTGCAAAACACATCCATTGAACTCCTCCAGCTATACAAATTTCTCAATAACAGAAGTGTGTACCTTAATCATTGATGCTAGTCCAATGTGGGAGGTGGAAACCAAGACTTTCAAGTCCGGATAACTCTGCCGAGGCCAAAAATGAGTTCATTATTAATTTGCTTTCAGGTGGCTGACAGCATTTTACACCACAGGATTGTAGCAGGTGATGAGCAGAAATGTTCATTTGTTCCTCATTCCCATGCCATTTTAGCAGCTTTTGTGCTTTTGGACTTTTGTCCCCTTTCATACGGGTCTTAATGCGTGCCTTTCTTACTGAATTTAAATTCAGGATCCTCTATCCCATAGTGCCCTTTTGTGTGAGTGGTGTGCTTAATGTTTCAGCTCACGGGCGGAGAGGATACTTCGGCAATTTAGTACTTATGATTCATCCTTTGCTTTGATGCATGGTGTCTTCATAGGAATTCTGACTCTTATCAGTCTTTTGGCATTTGTTTCCTGGCATGGGATCATTTATATTTAACACTATGTTCATCTTGCTCTTCTCCATGGGTCCCCTGTTATTGCCCCTTAGACTTTTAAGTGTAAAGTGGACGGAGCCTCAACATAGTATTCTAGACTCTTTGGATCCGGTTTATCTTGTAGGGATTTAAGCAGGACTTCAATACACACAGAGATTTCGAGAAAACTATTAGGCTAGAAGAAATTCACATAGCAACGCACAGTCTGACTACTCAGAAAGTCTACCATTCCCAGATATTTTGGTGTCCCCCAACTAACCACGAGTTACGCCCCTTTATTGAAACCAAAAGACTTAAATTAAACCACAAGAAAACATGACTCAAAAGGCAAACAAACAGCTTATTTATGTACAAAAAACAGAAAAACTCAAAGAAACTTCAAGAAAAGTAAGGCTTGAGAACCAAACCGTTAACTGGCAAGTTCTCTTCCCATCCCTGTAAATATTGTAGCATAAAAGTAGCAGGGCCAAGTTTTGCTGTGATTTGAAACGGGCCTACCCACAACTGCTGGAATTTGGTATGCTTTCCTTTTTCATTGTGGGGGTGGTCCCACTTAAGGACTAAGTCTCCTACTTCAAAGTCCTTTTTCCTAGCTTTATGTTTGTCAAACCATCTTTTGACTACCTCCTGCTGTTGTTTGAAATGTTCTCTAGCCTTGGATCTAGCTTCTTCTGCTTTTAGGAGATTATATATTCTTATTTGCAGAACCTCATCATCCGACCCCCTAGACTCTTGAGCTAGTATGGAAGATGGTAGCAGAATATTGGGAGGCAGGATGGATTCCTTTCCATACACAAGGGTATAGGGTGACACTCCTACTGCAGACTTGGGGGTAACTCTGTCAGCCCACAGGGCGTTTGGTAAGGCTGAGTGCCAACTTTGCTGGTTTTCTATGATAGTCTTCTTCAGGATTCTAATGAGATTCTTATTGGAGGATTCAGCTAGGCCATTCCCTTGCAGATAGTAGTTAGCAGATTAATGTAATTTTATCCCTTTCTCATGAGCAAATGCAGTCAATTTAATGGATGAAAAGTATTTAGCATTATCAAAAACTAACGAAACTGGAACTCCAAACCTGGTCATGATATGATCTTGTAAGAAGCTAATGACTCCATCTTCATTTATCTTGCGCAATGGGATAGCCTCGACCCAGCGAGTGAAATAATCAGTTGCAGTAAGAATATACTTGTGTAGCAGGGAAGAATTTGGCTTTATTTCTCCAATGACGTCTATTCCCCATTGTTCAAAAGGCTCTGTGATCATTACTGGCTTTAGAGGTGCTGCTGCTCTAGGTTGTCTTCCACCACATCTTTGGCAAGTATCACATTTTCTGACGTGTGCATGTGCATCCTTGAAAAGTGTTTGCCAGTAGTAACCGGCTCTGAGAACCTTGTGGGCTATAGTGTCCCCTAAATAATTTCCCCCAGCCGGGCCATCGTGCAATTCAGACATTACTTTCTCAGCATCTTCTTTCTCGAAGCATCTCAGGAGGACTCCATCATAGTTTTTTCTGAACAATACGCCTTCTACGATTTGATAGGAAGCTGATTTCAGACGCAGAGCTCTTCTTTGTTTGGAACTCCAATGTTTCGGTAACACCCCTGACTGCAAGTAATGCACAAGATCTCTATACCACGATTCAGGAGCTGTGAATAAAGGGAAAACATCCATTACAAGCAAATCAGCTTCATCTTTCCATGCTTGTTCTTCATTGTTTGTCTTCCCAGTCATCAGTTTGCATAACCCTTGACCTTTTACTATAGTAGCTGGCTTGAATTCAAGATCGTATTCTTGAAGCGCTGTTACCCAGTTGCCCCTTCTTTCTCCTAATTCTTTTTGAATGAGAAGGGATCTTACAGCTGGGTAAGGGACTATTACCTTGGTAGGATTTTTTAGTATATAAGGCCTGAATTGCTTTACTGCCTTAAATACTGCGTATTCCTACTTATCAATGGCTGGGTAGTTTAATTCAGCCCCTTGTAGCCCAGTGCTCATAAAATAAATTGGGAATTCATCACCCCCATATTCCTTTTGTGTAAGTACGGCTGCCAATGAATCATCGGACGCAAATGTATACACAATGAAGTCCTTGTCAAAGTCTGGACTTTTTAGAGAAGGCACATGTGCAACAGCAGTCTTGATTTTACTGAAAGCCTTCTTTTCAGTCTCAGTCCACTTAAACTATGTGTTTTGCTTGACCATCTGTTGTAGTGGTTTAACAGTCTGGGAAAAATCAGGCACAAACCTATGCACGAAATTTATCGTTCCCATGAAGGATTGCATCCCTTTTTATTATGGGGCATGGGGATTTGTTCAATGGCCTTAATTCTTTCTGGGTCTATAGATATACCTCTCTTTTAAACTATATGCCCCAGTAACTTGCCTTCTGTGACCACAAATACGCACTTCTTAGGATTTAGGGAAATGCCATACTTCCGACAGCGCTCGAAAATTTTCTTTAGGTGGAACGTGTGCTCCCCTCTTTTCTTTGAAAATATTGTTATGTCATCAAGGTAGACCACCACACTTTTCCCAATCAGTCCGCGGAAATCTATGTCCATAGCTCTCTGAAATGTCGCGCTAGCATTAATTAGGCCAAAAGGCATTCTTCTATATGCGAAAGTTCCCCATTTAGTTTTGAATGTTGTCTTCAATCTATCTTCCTCAGCCACTAACACTTGGTTGTAGCCCGAGAATCCGTCTAACAATGAAAAAAACTCAGAACCAGAAACCATCTGTAGCAGTTGCTCCATGGGAGGCACCGGATAATTGTCTTTGTCTGATGTGCGGTTTAAGTTTCTGAAGTCGACGCACAGTCTGATTTCTCCCGACTTTTTTCTGACCGGCACCAAATTTGACACACATTCTGAATGCCGGACTTTAAAAATAATCCTAGCATCTAACAATTTCTTCACTTCGCTCTGGATTAGTGGTTCCAGCTTTGGGTGCATCTTCCTCAGTGGCTGCTGATATGGCTTGACGCCTGCTTTAATAGGAATGATATGTTTGATGATATTAGTGTCATAGGTTTTTAAATCTGCATACGTCCATGCAAAGACATCTTTGTACTGCTTAAACAAACTGAGGAACTTGTCTCTTTCTGCTGGTGAACAGCATTTGCTGAGGTTCACGAACTTAGGCTCTGTTTCAGTCCCTAAATTTATTAGCTCAAACTGTAGAGTTGAGCTGTGCGTCTTCACATTAGCGGGTCTTCTAAATTTCTCGTTCAAGTCAAACATCTTCTCTAACGTCCTGACCCCTTTGGGAGTGAAATTGTCATATTTCATTTCAGCCTGATGTTCCTCATCGTCGATAATGGCTCCTTTAAAAACCTCCTCGTTTGTCAAGCATTCAATTATTTGCTGATCATCGTCAAATACTTGCAAGTTGTGATCATGTCGGGAACTGATGGCTTGAAAAGTAATTCAATAGAGCATTTGTTATTAGTGGGAACCAATCTGGCGGCTGATGTAGCTAGAAGATCAGCGGCTGCATTTTTTATTCTTGGGATTGAAATAATGTTAAATGCATGAAAATTTTTAAGCAAATCCCATACCTCGTTTTGGTAAGCTTTCAAATGAGGGGAAACATAGTGTATTTGATTTCTTATTTGCTTTACAACTATTTCTGAGTCCCCAAAAACTTTTAAATTACTAACCTGTAGCTCAATTTCTTTCTTGAGTCCCTGCAGCAGTGCTTCATACTCAGTTGTATTGTTAGTACACTCAAACTCTAGTCTACAGGACAGGAAGTGTTTATTTTTGTGTGGATCAATAAGGATGCAGTCGGCCCCTGACCCCTCTAATGTTTTGAATCCGTAAAAAAATAAAGTCCAAAAAACATTATCTACTGAAAAACAATCTACTCCTACTGCTAAATCTACCATTTTGCAGTCAATATCATCAGCCTGAGAAAAATGAAGAAGATCAGGCTGGGTGTCAGATGTGTCACTGGCCTCTTCCGCTTGATAATTCCCCGGTTCTAGCTCAAGAAAGTAGTTTCCCAATACAGATTCGACCGGTACATTCTTCCCATCCAATTGAGTGACATTGTACTTCATGTGAGGTTCTCTCAAAACCTTGATCTGATTAGGATTCCCTTTGTGCGGCAACCAAAGATGTGACCAATCTGTGGCGAAATACCCATTTAATTTGGCTGACCAATCTCTGCTTAGGACCAGGCCATAAGCATCTGGTATGTCAGCCACTACAATGTTAATAACTTGGCACACTCTATCATCGGACACCAAGCAGATTAGAATGTCTTCCATCTCGCCAACTACCTTGACGTCTGTCCTATCCAACTGCACCACCCTCTACGTGGTTGGCTTAGGCTGCCCATTTATTTTCTTACATACTGATATGGGCATGACATTAATTGATGCCCCTGAGTCCACTAGACAATTGTGCACATTATGATTAAAAATTTCAAAAGTCAAGAGGAAAGGTGGATGTTTAGTTTTAGACTTACCTCCAATGCTAGCTTCCCCAATTTCTTCTTCCTCCCGAGGTTGATTGTCAGCGGGCAGCTTTTCTTCTGATGTTTCCAGTGCTTTCAACAACCTTTCTTTCTGTTGAGGTACTTTGCACATTTCATACATTGGGACGTTTGCCTTTAACTTCTTTAGATCTTAGACAATGTCATATTCGATTAGTTGTCTAGTGGACTGATATTTATCAGCACTCACATTCTCTTCGTTTGGCTTAGGCAGCGTTCCATTTTGCTTCGGATCCTGGATGGTAATGGTAAATTCTGGAATCTGATCAGTTAATGATTTGTCTTGAAATTTCTTTTTTATATTTCTTTGCAGCGTTCGAATATTTGGGAGTAGAATATTGTCATCACTAACCACCCCTTTGCTCCTAGTTATCACGTTAGCCTCCCTGATATCTTTGCGTCCCTGGGTATTTTCCTCCTCTGCATCGAGTAAGGAGACAGAATTCCATAATGCCATGGTCTCGTCCTCCTGCCCTTTTGTAGAAGTGGAAGTAGCATTTTCGTTCTTTTCATCCTCATCTTCCTCCGTTAATCTTGAATCCAAAATCTGATTCATGACCAATGTCATTGAATTTATCCATTGCGGACAGTTCTTTTCGGAATGAGGCTGTTGATGAAAAGTACAGAAATTTTCCATCCCTATCTCTGTCAGATTCATGGATGCAGTTTTTTGAGGAGGAGGTTGGGTCTGATTGCCATCCTCCCTTTTCTTATAATATGGCCTGAAGAACTTTTGTGCTTCTTTTTCCTTTTCTAAGTCTATGATCTTATTGGACATCTTTTGCATCATTTTAGCCATGCTTTCATAGTCTGGTGTCTTTTCTTCTTTAGGCTTAGTGAAAAATAAGGTTTTTCTTCCCGTACCTTTCTCTCCTGATTGTTCTGGATAGTCCTCCACACTTTCTCTTTCTGCTTCCACCACTTCTGCCTCTTCATAGGTCTCTGTTAAGGTAGGCTTGGCCCTACCTTTTGCAAACATGGCTAAATCAGGACCCAAAGCTGAAGTATAGTATTCGATCAGTACTTTTTCTGAAGGCTTATCTGTTTCAGAGAAATTTTTAAGATATAATGTAAACCTTTGTGTGAAGCTATGCACTTTTTTCTTTTTCTCTTTCTTTAATGCACACAGTCCCTTCATGAGGGAAGCATGAGTCTTTTGGACTACGTACTTACTCCTAAACATTCTCTCGAAGGTATCCCAGTCTGGGATAGAGTTAGCGGGAAATCCAAAATACCACGAGGCCGCAGCTCCTTTGAGGGTGTGCGGGAATAGTCTACACACTACATCTTTGTGTTCCCCAGCCCTCAGACCTTCTATTTCCAAGTAGAAACTCTGTAGGTGGTCATCCACTAAGATTTTCTCATTTGGATCAAATTTGGGCAGTAGCTTCTCAAAGGCTTGAGGTAGGTCATGCAAAGGTGGGGTAAGATTTAGAGGTGATCTAGCTTTCCAAGCTGGCGGTGGATTTGGTGGATTAGGTGGATTCGGTGGATTCGCGTTAACGCCGACCATGAGTTGAGGCGGAGAGTGAGGGGGTGAACCAACAAGAGAGTGAGGATGTGAAACAACCGGGGTGTGAACAGGAGAACTGTAAGGAGTGTCTTGGCCTACTTGGTTCAAAGGCAATTCAATCTCTTGTATGGCATTTTCCACAAGTTCTTCCCAGTCTCCAACCAACACTGAATCTTCAATCAGAGGATGATATTTCTTCTTGTACTCTCTTCTAGGAAATTCATGGATAATAGGCAACCCTCCAATCTTCTTTACATAAGAATGGGTATGTCTTCTCAGATCATTAACAATTTCATTGCGAATAGGATATAGATTTTCTTTATTTTCTTCTTCCGGAATTGAATTATGTGGTCCACTACTTTCATAACTATAACCAGCGGAATAATCTCGGTAAAACGGGTTTCCTCGGCCAGCCATGCACTGGCGGCCCTCCTTCTAGCGCCAAAAATGTTGAGGCCTGGAAATTTGCAAGTGACAATAGTAAGGGATTCTCCCCAATCAACATTCCCAACTATCCCGTTGACTGTTTGGTATAGGGAATCCGTCCGGTTTACGGTTCGGCTACCGTAGGTCAAAGTAACAAACAAGGGTTTTACCGGTTGCGGCCCGATCCACCGGAATTTGTATTTTTGACTTAAAGAAATGATATGCAAGTGCCTAACTAAATGCAGGGCGATCAAGATGAAGGGAGCGGTCACAAAGTGATGCGCAAGTTCTTACCTCTCGTCTTTTGCTCACGAGCAACCAAACCAGATACAAAAAGAAAGAAACTAACTATCTAAACTATCCCTAGGGAGCAAGATTATCATTTCGAATGAGCAATACATTTTCACATACATTAAAAAGAAACACAGATAGCTGATACTTCTTCTAAAGTACATGAATACTTACAGATATTTAAATAACCAGATAGCCGATCATTTTATAACAACATTTATTGCTCACAGTGAAAAAATATCCCAGAAACTACTAAAGAACATTTAACCGGAACATAGGTTCAGAACATTAAATATTCTTACAGTAAATGAAACACAGATGAAAATGAAATAGTTCCTCTTCAACATTATTCATTGAGTTGCGTTGATACATTCCACTTTACACTCTCTCCGATAGACAAAATTTCAATTTCCTTTGCAAAACGAAGTAGTTCCTCTTACAAGAAAACATGTACAAAATTTTCCAGGGGAAAAAGCACTCTTTCAGTCCTACTTCCCAAATATTTAAACTACAACTCTTGCCCCTTGGGCTGCCTCTTAGCGTGTGACTCTCCAGCATCTTCAACCTTTCAGCTTCCTCTTCTGGCCACTGCGCTTTCCCAATCATTCTCTATGAGTGTTTATCTTCTGACCAGTAACTGATGAGTCTTCCTCATCGGTGCCTCTGTCATTCGTTTGTTTTGTCCTTTCCTCCGCTCTAGGTTGCTTCAGCGATCTATGGGATTCCTCCTGCATACAACTTTGGTGCATTATTCATTGAACTGAGATCTTAAGCATTTAAAATTTCTAATCAGAATGATAAGTCTGCAAGAAGCTAGCCTGGTTCATCTGGGCGAGTACTCGCTTGAGCTTGGGGCAGCAAAATTATAAATCGGCGGTCGGAAAGCTTATGCATCGAACAGGACAAGACTTCGGGGGCCGCAACGACTGATGAGTACAAGGACCAGGTGCTCGAAAACATGGGTGAAAAGGTGCGAATCAGACGTCGGGGAGAAGAGTGCTTCTGAGACCAGGACGGGTGGCTCATCCGCAACGGTGGACAGAACGATGGCCAGAGATAGGTGACGAGTTGGAAAAACTTAGTTCGGGTGGGGGAAGAGAAGGTCGGACGTTGGATGATACTTGAATTGGAAGCCAACTATCTCCTCCCGGTCGCAACGGCGGGCGAGTGGAAACTTATGGACAAGCGATTTAAACCAAACGAATCGGGCATCGGATGGATCATACTTCGGGCAAAAAAAAAATGATCTAGGAGTCGCAATGGAGGATGAGATGGAACTTCGCAGCTTCCGATTTGACAAAAGAGGCCCGATTTATAGAAAACTCGAGGATTCAAACCACTTTAAGGCTCAGGCACAACTAGGTTCGCTCCTTCATAGAAAGGCAACTCAAAAGAACAAGTTTTTCCTTCTCTTCGGCCAGTAAAATAGACACTCATGACTCAGACCAAAAATAAAGAGGCACATATAAACCTGCAGACATCTATTTTCAAAGTGCAACGAAAAAAGATATGCCAGAGAGGATCAAGCTTTTAACAATTACCAAGCAAAAAATTGATGAGGAGGGGCCCAGAGTTTAAGTAAAAAAAATTAAAATCGGGGAGAAAAAATTGCGGGAGCAACACCTCTCCAAACTAAATTGTTATGTCTAGAGGAATTTTCCTCTTCGAAAGAAGAAGAAGAAAATGTGCAACGGAATCGAGAACATAGACAACAAAAACATGAAAACTAGACCCATGTAGAGCAACTGAGATCAACTAATGAGACAGAAAAAATTCTTGAGAATTGGAACCATGTGAGGAAAAACCAAGAAACTAATATATTTCATCCTTGAACATCAAACCATGTGAGTTAAAATCAGATCTAAGTGTTAGGAGCAAGTGTCCAGGTGAATGCAGAATGTCTCCATCTTTACTAGTTCTTTGAGGAGATGAGCATGTTATCAAATAGAAAGGTATAGAAGCCATGGGACATATAAACCTGATGGAACTTCACAGCTTCCGATCTGACAAAAGAGGCCCGATTTATAGAAAACTCGAGGATTCAAACCACTTTAAGGCTTAGGCACAGCTAGGTTCGCTCCTTCATAGAAAGGCAACTCAAAAGAACAAGTTTTTCCTTCTCTTCGGCCAGTAAAATAGACACTCATGACTCAGACCAAAAATAACGAGGCACATATAAACCTGCAGACATCTATTTTCAAAGTGCAATGAAAAAAGATATGCCAGAGATGATCAAGCTTTTAACAATTACCAAGCAAAAAATTGATGAGGAGGGGCCCAGAGTTTAAGTAAAAAAAATTTAAAATCGGGGAGAAAAAATTGCGGGAGAAACACCTCTCCAAACTAAATTGTTATGTCTAGAGGAATTTTCCTCTTCGAAAGAAGAAGAAGAAAATGCGCAACGGAATCGAGAACATAGACAACAAAAACATGAAAACTAGACCCATGTAGAGCAACTGAGATCAACTAATGAGACAGAAAAAATTCTTGAGAATTGGAACCATGTGAGGAAAAACCAAGAAAATAATATATTTCATCCTTGAACATCAAACCATGTGAGTTAAAATCAGATCTAAGTGTTAGGAGCAAGTGTCCAGGTGAATGCAGAATGTCTCCATCTTTACTAGTTCTTTGAGGAGATGAGCATGTTATCAAATAGAAAGGTATAGAAGCCATGGGACTGTGGTGAGCGAATGATTGAGATCCATAATATGATATAGCTTCAAAAATAACCAATTATACACAAAATATAATATCAGAAAACTCATGAGAGAAATTCGACATCAAATATCCAGAAACAATTTTGAAAGAGACTTGTGGTACTTGATTTTTCACACCAAAATTGATGAGAACAACTACAAGCATGACTGAAGGATCTTGAAAATTATAAATAGAACCAAATAAGTTCATATCAGATCCAATAGAATGGAACAAAGGATCCAACTGCCCCACCAAAATGGTAGATGCACAATTTTCTCCTTCTTCAACAAAATTCTCAGTATAGGTGCATGCAATCATGTAGAAAATTGATAGAAGATATAGATCAAAGAGAATGAATGGATCAATCGTAAAATATGATATTTATTCCAAGACATAAAAATTATTTATTTTATGCACACCAACAGCAACGTTAGAGATAGAGAAATCAAATTCCTCTTCATTTTCAGGTACAGACACTGGAAAACTTTGCACATAATTTAAAATAAAAGAATCACTAGAGAATGTTTGCATAGAATGGAAGATGATTTTTTCTTGAATAAAAAATAATCAAATGTCTTATTTTGGATCAAATATATGAGAATATGAGATATCATAGATATTATAAACTTTTGGAGCAACAGGAGAAGGATTCACTCCAAGGAGACTTTCTTCAATTCGAATTGATTGTGTTGAATATTATGCTTCTTCTTAATATTGAACAACTTTCTTTGATGGAGGAGAGGGAACATAGAGTACCGTTAGAATATTAATCCAACCCCTTAGTACCTTAGTTTCACTCCTTAGTCAATTTTACTCCATTTTGCATTAATACACTATGGTTTTGGACTTAGGGTGCTTAGTTGGAAAAATACCAAGTCAAATTGGGCCATTCACACCAACATGAACACTCCAGATCATTAAAAAAGCCACATGTGTTCCCACATCATTACTGGTGCACTCACATTCATTGAATGTGGACATCTTGGTTGACTAGGAGCGCTAGAGGTGGATTTTGTCCATTTTTGGCTTGATTTGGTGCATTTAATGCCACCTAGAGACTCTCACTCACCCATATTTCAACACCCATGCTTTCCAAGGTGTAATAATTTCCCCATGTCACCTCATATAGGTCCACACATCAATTCATGGCCATTTAGGTTGTTTTGGAGCATGATTGGCCCACCTAGGGGGGATTGATGCCATTTTGGCAATTTTCACTTGTACAGTCACATTAGGATCCTAAAGCCTAAAAAAACACTTTTCATGTAATATAAACCTGTTACTAACATGTTTTTGTGTTATACAGTGAAAATATAACCTATTTATGTTCACATTGTGTGTGTAATTTGCTTCTCATTTAATGGATTTCTGCTAGTTTTGCACCAAATTCGATTTGTGATTTTATCTAAGGCTCATATATATTACTATGGTTATAATTTATCACATGGTATCAGATATGGCTGGATTTTATTGAGTTTCATATCAATCCACAGCATTTTGAGCTGCATTTTTAGAGAAATTCCAAATAAAATTGAGTTGTTTTTGCATGACATTCAGAAATTTCATCACCATTAGCGTAGAATAAATGGAATCTACCAACATACTGATAACATTATTCAACTTCTTCGATTGGAAGGCATAGATGGTGATTCAATTGAGGTCCAAATATCTCTATAGAGTTACCATGGCCACAGAGGTGGAGCCAAACTCTGTTGTAGAGAAAGCCAAGTACTTCAACAGATTGGATGAAGCATATGGATTGTTATTCCTAAGTATCTCAATAGATATATTGTTCCACATAGATATTTTAACCACCTCCAATAAAGTCTAGATAAAAATAGAGACATTATTTTGGAAAATTGATGAACTAAGAGGTCACTAGCTTGAGAGCTACCTCATCAGCCTGAGCCTAGCACACTTTGACACTATCTAGGACTAATTCACCAAGTTTGACTCACTTTTGCTGCATATAAAGAAATTTGGAATTGATAACAAAGAGGACCAGTCAATTTTTTCCATCTTGTCGAACTTGGGTACATAATTCTCAATCCTTGTTAGCACATTTCATTCTGGAAAATTAACACTTCGACACTGGAAAATGCCAAGTCTAGCTAGTTTCATGGAGTCTCTAACTCAGGAGCAAGACAAGATATTCCAAATGGGAACCATCAAGACTAAGGATCAAGCCTTGTCCATGAGAGTTTCGAATTCCTTAAAGGAAAATACCAAGGCAAAGAATTTGAAGCTTACAGAGAAGAAGAAACCAGAAAAATACAAATCCTATAATGGGGATTCGAATCCTCCCAAGGAGAAGGACAAGAGAGGAAAAGAGAAGACTAAATGCACCTATTTCCACAAGTTATGTAATCCAAATATCTCATGCTTGAAAAAAACCATTGACCATATGGTGCAGCTGGTGGAGAAGAACAACATTCCAGTCCTTAACAGCGCAAGGAAGACGGGTGGCACCTCTTGTTCAGATGGAAAGGAGAAATGTCATGCTTTCGTAGAAGGTACCTCTATTTCCTTATATTTCATTATTTATTTGGGGGCTTCTAGACACATGGTAGCCACAAGAGAGATCTTATCCTCCATGCATTCGAATGCTGGCCCAGCAGTTCGAATGGGGGATGATTCAGAAATCCAGACCAAGGGGATTGGTAGGATTGACTTAGAGCATGGTTTCTTCATTATATGTTGTATATTGTATGTACTAGAACTTGCAGACATTTTTTTTCCATTCTATTAAATGACCCATACATAAGAGGAAAAGAGAGTGACCTTCACTCAAGACATGGTAGAGATTGCAAAAATCTCATCAGACCAAGTCATTGCAATTGGGTATGCAGACCACCATGAGAGAATGTACAAGTTTTCGAAATTCCTCCCTACTTCCAATGATAAATATCTTCCCTCACATGCCAATTATATTTCCAATCTATGGCATTACAGGTTTGGTCACATGAACTACAAGTACCTCCAATAACGAAAAATGGAGCATGCATTGGGTGTGTAGTTAGGAAGCATCCAGAGTGAAGCTATGAAAAGGGGATGGCAAGGAGAGCCACACAACCACTTGGGTTGGTGCATTCATATCTGATAGGTCCTTTTCACACTCCATCATATTATGGATCAAGGTATGTACTTACATTTATCGATGATTTCTCAAGATTCTATTGGGTGTACTTCCTCAAATTAAAGTCTGAAGTTTTTGAACAATTTAAGCTTTGGAAGGAATTGGTGGAAAATCAAAGTGGGCATAAGATTAAGATCCTTAGGACTGATAATGGGAAGGAGTATTTAAAAAATAACCTACAATTCCTTTGTGAGGATAGTGGCATCCAAATGCAACACTCAACTCCCTACACACCACAACAAAATGGTGTGGCAGAGAGGAAAAATAGATCTCTCAAGGAGATGGCCACTTGCATGATTGAAGAAAGGGATCTAAGTCCCAATATATGGGATGAGTCCATTAATTGTTCTGTACACATACAAAACATATCCTTCCACAAATCAGTAAAATGAAAGACTCCCTATGAGGCATGGTTTGGCCATAAACCAAATGTCTCAAATTTTAGGAATTTTGGAACTAGAGCATGGGCTCGAATCCCTTCTGAAAAGCGTAAGTCCTTGCAGCCACAAAGCAAGGAATGCATCATTGTTGGGTATGGTGAGGATAAAAAATGTTACAAACTCTTTGAAACTTCCACACTCAAGACATTTTTTGAAAGAAGTGTGCAATTTGAAGAAGAACCAATACCAGATTTTGAGCTTGCATCGGGGGAATGCTCTTCTCCTCAACCATTCGATGATGTAAGTGATGATTCATTATATGTTTTTTCTGATATGTATGATAATAATATGGGTGAATATTATATTTCTGTAGATGATTCACCATCAAGTCCCAATTGGGCTGACAAATTCATACAGGCTGAAGGGGAATTGGTTGGTAATTCCTAAGAGCCTAGGAAGACTAAATCTCAAACTAGTAATGCTTCCTTTGCAAGTGATAGTACTATTGATGAGAACTGTTATATGCTTATTGGATATGATCCATAGAAATATCAGCAATCTTGTAATGACCCAATATGGAAAACAACAATTGAAGAATAATTCCATTCTCTCCAAGACATTGAGACATGGGAATTGGTTCCCCTTCCTCCCAAGAGGAAGCTTGTTCAATGCAAGTGGATATTCCAAACCAAACTTGCTCATGATGGTTAAGATGTGAAATAAAAAGAAATATTAGTTTCTAATGGATACTCTCAATTTCATGGTGTGTATTCTACTGAGACCTTTGCACCGGTTTCAAAGATGGACTCCATAAGACTAGTTCTAGCAATTGCAGCTAGTAAGGGTTGGCAAGTGCTCTAAATGGATGTAAAATGTGCATGATTTCATGGTAATAAGCGAGCTAGATGAGTATATCTATATGAATAAACTTGCATGTTTTCAATAGGATCCTTCACTTGTTTTCAGGTTGAATAAATCACTATATGGACTTAAGCAAGCCCCCAGGGCTTGGTATGCTAAAATGGCTACTTTCTTGCTCTCTATTGGCTTCACTAGATGAAAATAATATCCTAATGTATATTTGCAGAAACATGATGGTAATTTTTAGGATATTGTTCTCTCTATTGATGACCTTTTAATTACATGTATATGCACCACTTCAATTGGTTCAGTTAAGTCATCTTTACACAGTGAATTTTCCATGACCGATCTGGGATTGCTAAGGCAATTTTTGGGTTTGAAATTGAGAAAAGTGAAAGGGGAATCATGATGAGTCAACCATAGTATGCTTTAGAACTGATAAGTAATTTTAACATGTCTAAGTGTAATGAAGACAAGTCTCCCTTTCTTTCTGGCATCAAATTGCATGAATTTGGCAATTCTCCATTGGTAGATTTTGCACTCTACAGACAACTAGTTGGCAACTTGCTCTATCTTACACCCACAAGAAAATATTTATATTATGTTGTAAGTGATGTAGAAAGACATATTAACCATAAAAACGAAATCCATTGGAGGGCAGAAAAAATAATTCTTCATTATGTCCAGGGTACAAATAATTTCGGGGTGCACTACTCAGCTAGTTCTTCGCTTGAACTAGATGTATTTTCTAATTCGGATTGGGCTCGAGATCCCAGTGAAAAAAAATAAACTTCAGGTTTTTGCTTTATGCTTTCTAAATATTCCATTTTATGGTCAAGTAAGAAACAACACACCATTTAACTTCCATCAGCAGAGGCTGAGTATAGGGTAGCAGTCAATGCAGCTACACATTGTGTTTGGTTGCAAGGAATTCTTCGATAATTTGGTGTCACATTTGATTCTCCCACCAACATTTGGGTGGTAAATAAAAGTTCCATCAAAATATATACTGATCCAGTTTAGAGGCAGAGGACAAATCACATTGATATCCATATGCACTACATCTGGAGCTTGTTAACCCGAAAAATCCCTCACTCAGCTCTACATGGCCTACACCACCCAAGGACACCCATGCAAGACCTTTGTATCACCCCATTAGACCCCCAAACCCTCAAAAAGGCTTAAAAATGAGTAAAAGGGCTTAAAAACCCCCAAAAGGAACCTAAATAACTCTCTTAGGGGCTAAAGCCTCTAAAAAGGGGCTAAAACCCCTCAAAGGATCCTAAAACCATAAAAGGAGCTAAATTTAGGGAGGAAGGGGTTAAAATATTGAAAAATGGGCTAAAGCCCTGACCAAGGGCTTAAAACCCTAAAAATCCCCAAAAAAGCTATAAAAGGAGGGGTGGGGGTCACTCTAAAAAAACTCTTCCCTTGCATACTATTATGCTACCCGTGGATGCCTTGAGACCCTTTGTCTCTCAAGCCACCCACATTGCTCCTCTCATCCATTCATTCCTTCATTGAGCCATAGCTCCTCCATAGCCAAGAGAGAGAGAGAGGTGCTTCTTCTAGCCAGGGGATGGTGGCCCATTGCACCAAAGAGAAGGTATACATGTGTGTTTTGTTTTATTTCTTTGCTTTTATCTAATCCTTAGCTTGTTTGCAGATTTTCATTTTCTCTTTGTAGTTTTATTTCTGACATGTTTTTGCAGGTTTATTGTTTCTAATAGTTATTTGTAGGTTATTGAAGCAAAGCCCTAACATTGTTTGTAGAGGGGCTTCCAGCCGTTTCTTGTCCATCTTTTCTTCCTTTCTGTTCTGTTTATTTTTCTTGCATTTCCACACATGAAACTACCCTTTTGTCCTATATACGGAAGGGAGACATTCCTGCCCTGTAGCAAGGGATAAATCCCTACTACAGGGCTTAGTGCATGACAAGGTGATTTCACTGTAGTATTGCCCATCCACAAAGTAAACTGCCAACATTTTCACCAAGACTTTCATTGAGAAGACCTTCACTTATCTAAAATATTTTCTTGGGGTGAGTGATGGATGGTGATTTGATTCTATTTGTTGTAGGTTTCAGCCCCATTTCCATTATTGAGGGAAGGTTTTTTCTGATGTGGTTTTCCTTCTTTTCCTCGATTTATATAGACAAATAAAATTTCAGAATTATGTATTTGAGGTGACTTGAGCCATTGTTTCCAAGGCATCCTTTATTTTGTGAGTTGTACTTAGTTTTTGGATTAAGGGAGGGTGTTAGAACAGTAATCCAACACCTTAGTATCTTAGTTTCACTCCTTAGTCAATTTTATTGAATTTTGCATTAATACATTATGGTTTTGGACTTAGGGTGCTTAGTTGGATAAATACCAAGTCAAATTGGGGAATTCACACCCACATGAGCAATACATCTTAGTAAAATAGACATATGTGTTCCCTCATCATTATTGGTGTGCTTCGATTCATTGAATGTGGACATCTTGGTTGACTAGGAACACTAGAGGTGGATTTTGTCCATTTTTGGCTTGATTTGGTGCATTTAATGCCACCTAGAGACTCTCACTTGCTCAGATTTCAACACCCATGCATTCCAAGGTGTAATCATTACCCCATTTCACCTCATCCATGTCCACACAATAATTCGTGGCCATTTGGAGTGTTTTGGAGCATGATTGGCCTGCCTAGGGGGGATTGATGCCAATTTGGAAATTTTCACTTATAGAGTCACATTGGGATACCAAAGCCTCACGAAAAAATTTTGATGTAATATAAACCTATTACTAACATTTTTTTATGTTAGAAATTCAAAATATAACATGTTTATGTTCACATTGCATGTGTAAATTGCTTCTTATTTAATGGTTTTTTGTTTTTTTTCCACCAAATTCAATTTATGAGTTTATATAGATTGATTCATGGAATTTTTAAGTACTCCCATTTTAACCAACTTATCCTACTCTTGTATTAAGGACTTAGCAAAATCATCTAGAGAAGGAATCTTCGAATTGGGGATGGAAGCTCTTCTAGAATGGAAGGTATAGACAAAGACATAGTACTCTAAGGAAAGCTCACTTAGTACTGATAGATACAGTTTCTCATATTTCCTCTCTATTCTGCATTGTTTACATTATAGTGCTAGTGACTTGAATTTTGTGAAAATTTGTTGAATAATTTCAAAACTGTTGGGTTGCAATGCAATGAGCTCATTCTCCAATATGTTCCCTCGAAACTCATCTTGTTTTATAAATAAGAATTCAATCTTCACCCAATATTCCTTTATATTCTTTAGTCTCTCAAGGTGAAACAAAAGATCGCATGAGATATGAGTGCATAGGAAGCCAAAGGCTTTCATCCAATCGATTCAAGAACTTTTTTTCTCAGTAGGGTGATGGGACTTTGTCTCTCTACCCATTGTCATTCTAAAAAGGCCAAGCTTGGAAAAGGAGACTTGCATATATTCCCTCCAATCAATATAGTTGAAGGGTGTAAGGATGCAAGGTACAAGGGTTGAAGAATCCATCAATATTTCTATTGATCAATCGATTTCTCCACAAGCTACATAGGTACCTGCAAGTAACACTGCAAAAACCAAAATCATTTCCCAATCATGTTAGCTTTAAGTCTTCCACCACAACATGTACACTTTCTTAGGGTCCATCACACATCTAGAGAATTATCTAGATGAATCCAAAGTTAGCAAGGCACAAATTGGAGGATTTTTGTGGAAACCCAACTGCTTCTGGTCTACAATGGAGATTGGATAGACTTGTTGCTAGCCTGAACAAGGATCTGATACCATGTTTGAATTATTGAACCATTGATCTATAGGAAATGAGATAAATTGAAAGGTATAATTGTACAGTGGAATAGTAAGAATAATACACACTAAACAAGACAAATTTAAGAGAAAACTGATAATAATTTATTAGTAAATTACAACATTAATCTTCATTATTGCATCAATATATGTTTAAATCCTATCTTTCACATAACATTCAAGCAGAGATAGAAAATAATTACGTACACAATAACTAACATAAGAAGATGGGATAAACATTTAACCACTTTATTCATGATCAATTGGTGTATTTATACATTTTGTAGATGGTTGGCGCGGTTGCACCCACTGCAACTTATCATGCATTAAGGATTAACTTAATATATTTCTTAATGTATTGTTACAGCTGATTTTTCCATAAAGGTGTGATCCACCATGTGTGGAAAAATAGTGACAACCATCAAATAGTGAATCAACGCATAAGTAGTCCCTTAGAATACCCCAGTATGGTCGCCAATTCTATTACGGAGAAAAATTCCTATGGCTTGGGGTACCACAATAGACATAGTAACCGCAAAAATCAGTCCTTTCCTTTATGCAAGAGAAACCAAACATCTAACACTAAAGGATCTCAATACATACCTTATTCCAAACGGTTGATGTAGATCCCCGTTGAGCTCTTCCACTCTCGCTTGTATAAGTAATTTGCTATCTCAACATTCAGCAAACAAGACAAGCATGCTATATGTAATTTTTTTTTTGTAAGTAAGAAATTCTATTATAATAAAAAAATGATACAAAGTGTGGTTGTGCCATAGATCGATGGAATTTGACCCACATCCCATAAAGGATGTTGGAGCAGGGCCCCGCAGCTACAGGAAAAGCTGCTATTTTTGGGTAGAAGATGGACAATTTCTAGAGGAAAGACAATTTTGGCGATGCTGATAAGCTAGCGATATAAGAGATGCGATAAAGGTATGACACTGTAACGCATTTCCTACCATGGATCGGGGGACAAAAATTGCGGCTGTCGAAACAAGGAAGTCAAAGGAAATAGTACCTAAAGCGACTGAGAAGAGAGCTCAACCACTACATTTAAGGTAGTGGCGACGACAAGAGGGCTCAGCTACCCTCATAAATGGAGAAGGAGCAATGGGCCGAGGTATTAAAGATAAAGGATAGAAGGGGAGCAATCGAGGAAGCAGTGCCCATACCCGTGATCAGCGCTGAAAATCACGAAAGACTGCAGAAAGCTGCGCTGTGACTAGAAAGCGGCAGTTCAAAGTACAGATAGGCCGACTATCACAGTTAGGGTTTTGGGTTACTATTGGGATAGGCCCACAGTTTTGTATCATGGTGAGACCTTCAGGCCACCTATTTATGCATGTATTTTGTATTATGAAGGGTTAGAGAGTTAGTTAGTCAGTTAGTTGGGCTATTTGGTCATTACTAGTTGTCAACAGTATTGAGAGACATTGAGAAAGACTCAAGCTCTAGTTATTTCGTTACATCTATAGTCATCTTACTGTAACCAGTAGTCAGCTCCTTGAGCATGAATGTAACAATCCACAGGGATTGGGAGAGAGAGAAGGGTATATTATAAGAAGAAAGCATTATAGGAAGAGAAGAGATCTAAGAGAAGGGCTCCCGGCTGTGTGCGTGGAGTTTCCCAGAAGATCTCAAGCTGCATAAGAGGTTGCAGCGGAACTGTGTTTACTCTCTCTCAAGATATAATACAAACACGGTTCCTGAGGATGTAGCTTCCCTCCTGGAAGTGAACCATGTAACATCCGTGTGTTTTGCGATTGTTCCATGTGATTGTGCTTTACTTATTTGCTATCTGTTATCTGTTACATGAACTTTGCTTATCAGTTAATGAATGTATGTACGCTATCCTTCAGTTTACAGTAACATAGAAGGTAAAATGTGAGTTGAATGTGTCGAGTATTCCGTATATGAGTTTATCAGTGCTTGATTCATGACAGCTAACAGCTACAGCGTTAAGTGACTTCTGTATAATTAGTTCAGTGAGTTGAGTGTAATAGGTGTTAAGCATGTTAAACTGTAGGAGATTAAGTGAAGTTGTTTAACACCCTAATGAAGGTTAACTGAGCTATTGTACTGAGGGAGGAAGCCTCTGGACCTTGAGAGTTGATGAGTCTAGTGAGTCTTACTGTAGGGAGTATCGCGGCGTAGAAAGGCGATAACGCACTATCAATGGGAGCTACAATGTGCGATGTCACAGGTTAAGAGTTGAGCAGAAGAGACATCTTGCGTATCATCTTAGAAGTTGCGATGCAATAGGAGTCAGTCCCATAGCAGAGTGAGCTAGGAAGAGAGAAATATCCCTTGCTAAGAGATTCAGCTAGTTAATTATGAGTCAAGAGGACCTAGGATGCTACAGAACCTGGTTGAGGAAACCTGATTCTTCAACCACCCCATCTAGGATCACTTCGGGTGATACTTCAAGCCGTTATGAGGTCTATTGCCGAAAGGGACAATGAGCTAGGGGTTTTGTTCATACAATAAAGTAAACCCGGGTCTGCCCAGAGATGACCAACAAATGGTTCCATTGCCAGTTTTGAACAAATTGAAGAGTTGATGTTCTATTGGCATCCTACTAAAGAAGAACTTAACCAGTGGGTTGAGTCTAAGGAAAGAGAATTCACTGAGAAAGAAAACAAGAGTCCTAGGCTGAGTACAAAGGACTAGTTACAAAAACATATCTTTAAAGACCTCCATGCGATATTTTTTGTGACGTATGCAAATTATGAGTTGTATGATTGGTTGTCAAAGTTGAATGATAAGCATGTATTCAAGAATAAACGGAACATTGTCTAGACACCAGAGCTGATTCACACCATGAAGAGCGTGGATAATCACATTTCGCGGGCAGTAGACTTCTGGCTTGCGAGTTTGTTGGAAGGTTTCATTACAAAGTTTGTAGTTGATCAAAGAAAGAGTTTCAGTGAAGCAGGGAGGTACTTCTTCAAAGGATATCACGGTAAGTACTTGAACTCTTTAAATTTGTCTCTTAAGATGTTATTGTATGAAAAAGGAGTACTGGATATATTTCTCAAATGAACAAGTTAAGCAAGTGTAATGTCACAAGAGTTTGAGAGTGATTCTGAAGAAATTGGATGTACACATAGCGGTAAGAGATATAAAGTATATTTCAGATCTTCCTTATTTGAATACAGTTCAAACAGTACTAGAGAACAGAGTCAAAGTAATAGAGAATGAACAACAGGGGGTATCCCTTACCACCCTTATACCCCACAGAAAAAAACCGGGACTCAGAATAATCCCACAGGAACTCTGTCTAGTAGTTCACACACAGTACATACTACCTTTATACCATCTACATTTACACCGCCAAGTGGTAGTAATATAGCAAATCAGAATCCACCTCGTAGAAACAGAATGGGGGATGACATGAAATTACCTACCTTTAGGGGTACAGGGGCAGAAGACCCAGAACAAGATTGGTTCCTATGTGAGGCTGTATGGACCATTAAACAGATCTAGGATGACAATACTAAGCTTGTCCAGTTGGCCACTACACTTAGAGAACGAGCTTTAACATGGTATATGAAGTATACAGCAGCACAGAACAGAACACTCACAGAGGTCAGAACCGCAATGATTAAGGAATTTAAGAAACCCAAGTCTGAGTCACAATGTATCACAAAACTTAAAGACATTAAACAGTTACCCACAGAGTCAGTATGGGATTTCGATAAAAAATTTAAAGCTCTTATAGACCAAGCTAGTTTTGAGTTTGTGCTAGAGCAGAATAAGGAATTGTTCATCACAACACTGCTCCCTCATATCAGACTTCCACTAATGCAACATAAAATCCATATGTAGGATGATGCATTGGAGATGGCAATGAAACTAGAGGCTTCACCTTTAGCTGAGACTAGTGCAGGTATGACAAATTTACAGAATCAGTTAGCCAATCTCACTTTACAGCTACATGAGATTAAGAAAGGAAAAGAGGTTGAACAAGAATTATGGTGTACAAAGTGTAAAGGACATGGCCATACCAAAGATAATTGTCCATTATTTGTTGAGTATATAGCAAGTGGGGCTCCTAACCCCTTAGTACATAATCAAGGGCCATGGTGTGAAATCTGTAGAACAAGAGTACATAGACCACAAGAATTCCCTTTACTTCAGAAGTACGTACAAACCCCTAATAATTTATACTATAACTTCTGTAAGTCAATAGGACATGATGAAAATAATTGCAGAGCTTATGATCTCATGATAGAGAGAAAACATGACTTCTACAGAGTCCATTCAGAGACATCATGACCAACAGCAGGTCCACAGCATGAACCGGCTCATGATGGCTGTGGTGGAGGATTTAGAGGAAGAGGCCGTGGTGGAGGCTTTGGTAATTCCCATGGAACGATTGTTTGTTACAACTGTGGAGCCATAGGACATTATGTTAGGGATTGTCAGAACCCTACTACAACATGTAAGTATTGCATGTCCTATGATCATACTATAGAAGAATGTCCTATCTTGATAGCCAATATTAAGGACCCTAAGCCAGCAGTAAACTAGAATATTCAGCTTATTGCTGCTGAGCAGAAAGAACCAGAACCAAGAGTCAATGTTATGACTCGAAGCGGTGCTTCTACTAGTAGGACATCGTAGGATGCCGAAAAGAATACAGGTCTGAAGTGGGTGTGTAAAGCCACTGATAAATCTACACCACTTGACCTGCAGAAGAACAAAGAAACATTTCAGCAAGATAAAACTTTCTTTACTGACCCTACACCATCAGGATCGCAGATATTGCCTTGTAGGGGCGTACTGTAGCAAAAACCTTGTGGCATTAGTCCTGTGTAGATATCGTAGGCTACCACAGCGAAGAGGATGAGTTAACAGGAAGTGTACAATCCTTCATATGGAGCTACTTGAAACTCGTAATAAATGAGAAAGCCATAGGAGAGCTTCAATGCATCATAGATCAGTATTAGCAGACTACTTCCCTGATTAGTATGCAACGTGTTGTTCATAGTATTATGGGACATACAAGAACAGGAAGAGAAATGAGACTCACAGCACAAATTGGAGAGTTTGAAATGGATGAGGTAATCCTAGATTTAGGATCATAGGTAAATGTTTTTACTAAGCAGACATGGGAATAGATGGGTAGGCCTAAGTTAGCTAGATCACATGTCCATCTGTGATTATCCAATCAGTAGAGGGTATCGCCATTGGGTCGATTACCGCAAGTACCAGTCGATATTGATGGAATTCGCAGGTCTGCAGATTTTGAAGTCATAGAAATTATTGGCGATAACAGACCGTATCCAGCTTTATTAGGTATTGATTGGGCATTTGACAACATGGCTGTTATCAATTTGAAGAAAAGACAAATGACCTTTGAGGATAAATAGGTTCGAGTCATCGCACCGTTGGATCCTTTTCAGGGTCCTCGATACATTGAACCTATCAGAGCAGAGGAAGAGGTGCATAATATGGAGAGCCTCTATCAGATGACTGCTAAACAGAGTGATTATATCAATCCCACCGTAGAAGGAAATATTAGTTGGTGATGTGATAGCTCATGTGCATCGGATTCGAACGATGGTTTAGAAAATTGGCAGAATAGACTTTATGAAGTTTCAACTCGCAAATGTGCATTTATGACTAAGTCACTACGATGGATTGGAACAGAGATTAAGGATATTCCATCATTTGATGTCTTAGTAGATGTCAATGAATTTTTACAGCAGTTTGAGCAGGAAATCCCTAATGAGCAAAGGATGGCAGTTATTGACCTTGCAGTAAGAGCCACACCTGTAAGATGGTGGCATGCACATAAAGAAAATATCACATCATGGGATGATTTTAAGAGATTGATGGCGATCAGATTCTCTATTGACAAGGACCTTTTACAGCAGAAATATACAGGAGAAAGTGACCCCAGGTCACATATTAAGATTTGTGAACAGAATTGGTCGGATATTCTAGAAGATGAATGGGTTCACCTATTCATTCACACTTTAGACACAGTCCCAAGGAACACATACACTGAGATAGAGTTGCGTGGAGGAACCATTACATGGCCAGTTATGATAGAGAGCTTTCTACTCACTTTCACTTTTGAATTTGAGTATCCAAGCATTGATCAGGCTCTAGAGACTATAAATACTAAGATACTTGATGACTATACCCTACCAGTGTATGCTCAGCCTGATTGGGCCATCCAGTTAGAACATGCGCTAGAGTGTTACAACTTCGCAGAAGAGCTAGGTGATGAGGATGAGAATCCTCGTAGTATCAACATTCCAGAGTCAGAAGGGACTTACAAATTTGATGGAACAAAGCTAGAGATTCCAACTGTCACAGAGCCTATTAAGATTAAAAAGATCAATATTGGCACAGAACAGAACCAAAGTTTTCCTCTATTGGAGACTATTGGGATGATGAAATGGTAGGACACATCACAGATTTGTTACATGACTATCAGGACTTATTTCCCACTAAGTTTATAGAGATGAAGGGAATAGTAGGATATTTGGGAGTCATGAGGATACCTTTGAAAGAGGATGCTAGGCCAGTTAAGCAGCATCCATACAGATTAAATCCTTGTTATAAAGAAAAAGTTAAGGATGAGATTGATAAGATGCTAGTAGCAGAAATCATTGAGCCAGTAGCAGAGAGCGAATGGGTTAGTCCAATGGTTGTGCAGGAAAAGAAAACTAAAGGAGAAATCAGGATTTGTGTCAATTTGTGCAAACTCAACGACGCATCACTTCATGACCCATTTTCGACACCTTTTACTAATGAAGTTTTAGACAATGTGGGAGGACAAGAGATCTACTCATTCACCGATGGATTTTTAGTCTATCACCAGTTAAGAATCCATCTAGAAGATTGACATAAGACCACCTTTGCAACAGAATGGGGCTCATTCCAGTATATGGTAATGCCCTTTGGTCTTAAAAATGCACCAGCTATTTTTTCTAGAGTAGTAGTTGCTGTCTTTAAGGAATACATCCATAAATTCTTAGAAGTCTATTTTGATGATTGTACTGTATTTGGAGTAATAAAAAATCATATAGGATATTTAAGGCTCATGTTAGAAAAATGTACATAATATCAGATTTCTCTTAACTTGAAGAAATGTATATTCTGTGCACGATTTGGTATTTTGTTGGGTCATATTGTTTGCAGAAAAGGATTGATGGTAGATCCTGCAAATATTTCCATCATTGTAAATCTTCCAGCACCCAACTCAGTCAAGCAATTAAGGACAGTGCTTTGTCATACAGGGTATTATAGAAAATTCATCAAAGGTTATGCAAAGATCACAACACCTATGGAAAAGTTGTTAAAGAAAGAAGTGAAATTCCTATGGAATGAGGAATTCCAGCAAAGTGTAGACACTTTCAAAGAGAAGATGGTTACATCACCCATATTAGTATTTCCAGATTGGAACAAGCCATTTCATGTACATGTGGATGCATCTGGCATCGCACTGGGGATTGTCTTAACACAACCAGGAGAAGGGGGTATCGATCACCCTATCACGTACTCAAGCAGAAAGTTATCTACCATAGAAAAGAACTACACCACTACAGAAAGAGAAGGATTAGCTATGGTGTACGCTCTACAGAAGCTCAGGAACTACCTGTTGGGTGTCCCATTCAAGATGTTCACTGACCATTCCTATTTAAAGTATTTGGTCAATAAGCCAGTGTTAGGGGGAAGGATCTACAGATGGTTACTCCTATTTCAGGAGTATGATTTTGAAATTATTGTCAATCCAGGGAGATTGAATGCATGACCTGATCATCAGTCGTGGATAGACTCAAGAGAAGAACCAAGTAATCTAGAGGATAATCTTCCAGATGTGCAATTGTTCTCTATCCAGATCGCAGATGAGTATTATGCATATATTATTCACTTTCTCACTACAGGGTGGGCACCAGTTGAGTTTACTAAGCATCAAAAGAAACAATTAGTTGTTAAAGCAGCAGATTTCACTTTGATCACAAGACATTTATATAAGTTAGGTCCAGATGAAGTCCTGCGCAGATGCGTTATGCCGCACGACAAAGAGGCCATTATCAAAGAAGCACATTCAGGTACCACAGGAGGCCATTTCATAGGAAATCCGACCGCTCAGAAAATTCTAGCTACAGGATTATGGTGGCCTACTTTGCATAAAGACACTAGGGAGTTTTGTAGATGCTGCGATATCTGCCAAAGGGTAGGAAAACCTTCGAGGAGAGATGAAATGCCACTGTGACCACAGATTACACTGCAGGCATTTGACAAGTGGGCTATAGATTTCGTGGGTCCTATCAACCCACCAGGGAAACGAACTAGTGTGAGATACATCATCACAGGAATAGAATACCTCACCAGGTGGGCAAAGGCCAAAGCAGTAAGGAATTGTGATGCTGCTACAGCTGCGCAGTTCATTTTTGAAAACATCATAAGTAGATTTGGATGTCCAGCAATTTTGATAAGTGATCAAGGCACACACTTTCTGAATCGCACTATCGAGGCCTTGATGGAGGAATTTCAGATATAGCACCATAAGAGCACTCCCTACCAGCCACAAGCTAATGGTACGGTGGAGGATTTTAACAAGATTCTAGAAAATGCTCTTACTAAGATCTGTGACAACCAAAGAGATGATTGGGACCTCAGGGTTAATGTTATGTTATGGGCTTATAGGACTACATGCAAGAAACTTACAGGACACACGCCTTTCAGCTTGGTGTATGGACAAGAGGCTGTTATGCCTATGGAATATATTATTCCCATTTTAAGAATTTCTCAAATTACTGAGATAACTGATATAGATACGATGACTGAAAGATTAGTGCAGCTGCTTGCCTTAGAAGAAGACAGATTCATTGTAGGATTTCATCAAAAAGTGCAGAAGGCATGAGAAAAATCTTGGCATGATAGGCACATCAAGAGAAATATTTTTTAGACAGGAGACCTAGTGCTCCTTTATGACAGCAAGTTTGTTAAGTTTCCAAGGAAGTTCAAGACCCATTGGCTGGGGCCATATCAGATTCAGCAAGTCACAAATGGAGGTGTCGTTTAGCTCAGTAAACTGAACAGGGAAATTGTTCCTACTTTGATTAATGGCAATAGGCTTAACCTTTATAGTGATATCCACTCCACCTCCCAGTTTTAAATCAGAGAACTAAGTGGTGCAGATGTCCAGTGTAGTTGAAAGGAGGCATCGCACCCATAACTAGTCTACACCAGGTGAAAAAAGTTTCTAAGTAGGAGGAATCGTAACAGGAAAGTTTATTTTGCGCAAGTCATAGGACGATTGTAGAGTTTTGAACGTTGCGGAGTTTCATGCCAACTTTTTGGTCCAGGACGATGCGGTGTGACATCATAGCGAGGCAATGCGCCCCATGCTGCAAAGACAATTTTGAAAGGGAAAAAGGGCCAGTCACATCGCCTTCTGACAAGAAATTAATGAAGATATGACAGGTATACGTTGTCCTAGATTTGGTAAATCTTGGTCGAGACCACCGCTTGCACATGATTTTCAAGGGAAATTTGAATAGGTTTTCAGCAATTAATTAGGAGTGAGGCACGGGCTGTTGTCTTGTCCATGCAATAAATGCCACCAATGGCTCTAGCCTAAGTGACCATTTCTTCAAAGATTACCGCCTTCATTACAAATACACAGATCATTCAAACAGAAGGGTTACTTTTGCGATTTCTGAGAGTTATAGAGTAATTTGTAGAGTTTTCCCTGTGCAGAGATACTCCAGTTATAGAGTGCTGGTTTCCCCATTTTCGCACCCATTGCCAGTCCAAAGTATCGCACCAGGTGGTTTATGTCTGAGCAAGAACCTTTAGAAGATGTCATGCAATGATTCAAGCATGGCGGCCTCGACTTTACTATGACGACGCTACCCAGGATTGTGAAATTAGGTGCAACACAGGTCAAGTAGACACCAAGGATGAGGACTCAAGCTTAGATAGTAGAAAAGTCCATCCCAGAGCAGGAACAAGTTCATATGGAAGTAGCATACATTTTGCCACGAGTCGAGGATGCACCAAAGGTAACCATTCCCATGGGTGCTAAGTTTCCTATTACACTACCGTTGATTGATCCTCGCGTAAAGGTAGATGGAGAACTGTTAGGATATGTCGCTGCTCTCAAATTTATAGACTATACCCTTGGAGACAGTAAGACATATCCTCAGTTTTGGTCGGATCAGTATCTTACGGTTCAGAGGAACCCAAGGACCGATGCAGATGAGTTTGTTCCTATGGAACATGTCCAGATTCTTGAGCAGTCAGGCTTGCTCAATTTGTTGAAAATACCACATTTTGGACGATGTATAGAGGTCAACGCCGTGGTGCATGTGCTACTTTCTTGTGTACATGGAGGTTACCTCTGGCTGGGTAACAGGGTTGATCTGAATGTCGACTTGATACACCGCATCACTGGGTTGTCCAAGAATGGTAAGGACCCTCAGACACATATATCAAGGAAAAGCAAGGATACTAAGCTACCAGCACTTCTAGTTAACAAGTATAAGCTATAGAGAGGAGGTCGGGCTTATGAACTCATAGCCTTAGCAGAAGATACACTCAGATTTATAGTTAGTCTGCTTGTCGGTAGACTGTTAACCAAAGTTTGCCAGAAAGAAGTCACAGGATCAGTAATTCACCTTGCTGTGCAAGTTGCAGAAGGTGAACAATTTAATTGGTGTTTGTTTTTATTAAATATTTTTCTTGCAGATTTTTTGGTAGCGTAGGATGAGCCAAACCACCCCTTCCACTTCTCATGTTTGCTTATATTATGTGCATTTGTCGGGTGGAGAGAGCCGCCCCATACCCAGTTTCTACAGCTATGAGGTGGAGAGTGCAGAGACGCACGATATGCAAACTTATGGGAAAGAAACAGTCCAGCCAAGAAAAAGATCAATATGATAGTATTCTATGAATACTATAAGCTGTTGAAGCAAGTCATCCAAGAGACACCGAGGATCAACACAGAGGTTGTTGACATGTATCACACTCAGCTTGATTTCATTGTGGATAGGCATACAATCTACCTGAGGCCAAAATGGTTTAGAAAGGATGACTGGGATATTGGATTGTTCAAGATGATAGCGTAGGATGTAGAAGATGTCATCAAAGGCTTTGATGAAGAGTGGAAGAAGGCATTAGAAGATGCCACAGCAGGAACTCTACCAGCAGAAATCGCACCGATAGATCCATTAGACAGAGGAAAAGATAAGGTGGGTTTCAAGAGGAAAGATGCAATAGAAGTGCCACCAGGGGTACAAAAGAAGAGGAAAAAATTCAAATCCTCAATGCCAACTACATAGACCGCACTAACATGGGATGACTATGATCTCATCACAGCGAGATTGCAAGAGGATATGTGGGACTCATTTCAGGCGATGCAAACATCACAGGACAAGCTACAGAGCACGATAGATAAGCAGCTTCTGGAGTTGAAAGCACTAACTGAGAAGACTGCCATGATGCAGACTCATCCAGTCAAGGAGATAGCAGGAGAAAGCTCAACACCATCGATTTCCTATGAGGAATTCTTTGCAAAGGATTGCACCAATACAGTGCTGATACCACCAGGGAGCATCTGATTCCCTGCTTCGATGATTGATGTGTAGATACAGGTTAGAGAACTTGTCAAGGTTGATCTGGCACAATTCCCTGTCGATCAACTACAGATGATCCAGCAGTAGATAGCCACAGATCTCAGGGATAGAGAGCTTATGACTTATAACCAGAACACTCAGCTGAGACAACAGAATGCAGATCTCACCGTAGGATTTCAGACAAAGGTGGAGGAGCTCAGACAATACAAAGAAAGAGAACAGGATATAATTCATGTCCTGAAAAACATCGCATTGGAGTTACCCCAGTGTAACATAGATTTTGCCTTGCCGCTAATGCAGAAAGTAAGAAGAATTGCAGATAGAGAAAAGGCTCTAGAAGAGACAATGGTAAAGATGTAGGAAGACCATAAGGCATAGATTGCTGAGCTTGAGGCTCGAGCACCAGGCACACCTGATGCAGACAAGGAAGCAAGGGAAGAGGCCTTTAGAACCACTTCAACGTAGATGAAGTGTCACATAGATGATGCAGAGTCATTGCTAGCTGATGCAACGAATACATGGTCGGAGCTAGAAGAGCTCCCAGATAGACTGGATTTGCAGCAGAGCATCCAAAACATAGAGAATACAACAGAAACAATAAAGGAAAAATTCAAGAGCTTAGGAGCTCTTGCGAAGATGAAGAAGATGGCAGAGATGAACCGTTTGCATCAGGAAGCACAGAGGTTGTGAGGAAAAGAGATACAATTCAATAATATGATTCAGCTGTATTAGGAACAAATCCTAGAGCTGGTCGATGCGGTTGAGAAGAAGGTCAAGGATTTCACTGCAAGGAAGAGTGTAATTGATAACATAGAAGACTCCATGATTAGTCAAGTTATGCTTGAATCAGCACAAGACTGTATCGAAGCTATGGACAAAGATGTCACAGGACTCAAGGAGATATTCGCAAGGACTTTGCAGGAAGCCAAGGAGATGCTACAGAATAAGAAACCAGCTGTTAGTGGCTTGGGGACGAGCCACAAGTAAGTGTTAGGGGACTGTTGGAGCAGGGCCCCGCAGCTACAGGAAAAGCTACTATTTTTGGGTAGAAGATGGACAATATCTGGAGGAAAGACAGTTTTTGTGATGCCAATAAGCTAGAGATATAAGAGATGTGATAAAGGTACAAGACTGTAGCGCATTTCCTACTGTGGATCAAGGGATGGAAATCACGGCGGTCGGACCAAGGAAGTAAAAGGAAATAGTACCTGAAGCGACTGAGAAGAGAGCTCAACCACTTCATTTAAGGCAGCGGCGACGAAAGGAGGGATTGGATACCCTCATAAATGGAGAAGGAGCAACGGGCCGAGGTATTAAAGATAAAGGACAGAAGGGGAGCGACCGAGGAAGTGACGCCCATACCCGCGATCAGCGTCAGAAATCGTGGAAGACTGCAGGAAGCTACGGTGTGACCAGAAAGCGGTAGTTCAAAGTACAAATAGGCCGATTGTGACAGTTAGGGTTTTGGGTTATTGTTGGGATAGGCCCACAGTTTTGTATCACGGTGAGACCTTAGAGCCACCTATTTAAGCATGTATTTTGTATTATGAAGGGTTAGAGATTTAGTTAGTCAGTTAGTTGGGTTGTTTGGTCGTTACTAGTTGTCGATAGTATTGAGAGACAATGAGGAAAGGTCGAGCTCTGGTTCTGTCATTACATCTGTAGTCATCTTACTGTAACCAGTAGCCGGCTCCTTGAGCAGGAATGTAATAATCTAGAGGGATCGGGAGAGAGATAATGGTATATTGTAAGAAGAAAGCATTATAGGAAGAGAAGAGATCTAAGAGAAGGGATCTCGGCTGTGTGCGTGGAGTTTCCCAGAATATCTCAAGCTGCATAAGAGGTTGCAGTGGAACGATGTTTACTCTCTCTCAAGATATAATACAAAAACAGTTCCCGTGGACGTAGCTTCCCTCCTGGAAGTGAACCATGTAACATCCGTGCATTGTGCGACTGTTCCATGTGATTGTGCTTTACTTATTTGCTATCTGTTATCTATTACATGAACTTTTCTTATCAGTTAATGAATGCATGTATGCTATCCTTCGGTTTACAGTAACATAGAAGGTGAAATGTGAGTTGAATGTGTTGAGTATTCTATATATGAGTTTATCAGTGCTTGATTCATGATAGCTAACAGCTACAACGTTAAGTGACTTCTGTATAATTAGTTCAGCGACTTGAGCATAATAGGTGTTAAGCATGTTAAACTATAGGAGCTTAAGTGAAGTTGTTTAACACCCTAATGAAGGTTAATTGAGCTATTGTACTCAGGGAGGAAGCCTCTGGACCTTGAGAGTTGATGAGTCTAGTGAGTCTTACTATAGGGAGTATCGCGGCGTAGAAAGATGATACCACACTGTCGGGGGGAGCTGCGGTGTGCGATGTCGCAGGTTAAGAGTTGAGCGGAAGAGAAATCTTGCACATTGTCTTGGAAGTTGCGATGCGATAGGAGTAAATCCCATAGCAGAGTCAGCTAGGAAGAGAGAAATAGCCCTTGCTGAGAGATTCAGCTGGTTAATTAAGAGTCAAGAGGACCTAGGATTCTATAGAACCTGGTTGAGGAAACCTGATTCTTCATCCACCCCATCTAGGACCACTTCGGGTGAGACTTCAGGCCATTATGCGGTCTGTTGCCGAAAGGGCCAGTGAGCTAGGGGTTTTGTTGGTACAATAAAGTAAACCTGAGTCTGCCCAGAGATGACCAACAAAGGACCTGACTAAAAAATGTCTATTGCTACTGACTAAACCATGCCTGAGATCAGACTTGGGGAAGCCTGATCGTACTTACATAAAAAAATTAGTGTCTTCCTTCTCTAAATCTAACGGAGACCCATTACTATTGTAATTACAATTAAGGAGCCATTGCAAACTAAAAACAAAAAGAGCCATTATGACCTACAGAACTTTAGAGCTTTTACAGACTTATACAGACTAAAAAAAAAAGGGCCTTGACAGCCAAAAGACATTACAACCAGGAGACAGACTTGTAGAATAACAAGAAATACCAAAGGTAGGAAGCCTCCGAAAAACTGACACTGGAGCAATTTGACGCATAAAAATATGCCACTAGAGCAGCATAACTCCTTCCATATTCATCCATCAACTTATGGCCTCCCAGGGAGGCTGGTGATTTTTCCAGCATTCACCCCAGGTTCGAAGATTCCTCTTAAGGAGTGCCAAACAAATTTTGTGTAATATTCTCGAGCAAATTGAACCCCGTTGCACTTTCCTATTGGCCTCTACAAATAGTGGCCATAGCTTCATGAATGCCTTGGACCGTCTGAATCCTTGCTTGAATGCCACGAGATAGCAAAATCCTTGTTGACCAGAATGGGTTTGGGAGTAGAGGGCCACCCATTATTATTTCAAAATCTCTAAGGAGATTGATCTCCAGAATTGCAATGTAAGCCTCGATCGTCGTAGGCATTTCCACCATATACTGGTCTCCCTAGTTAAAGGGAGCTACGATCGACCCACCCTTGTCTTATGGCATGGAGTGCACCTCCACACCAGTAGATGCCTCACCTGGGTTATCCCTATGATTTGCACCCCTCGCTCTGGAACATTCTCTCCACATCCATGGCATGGTGTAGACTCTCGGCCAGCCAGAGGATAACACTAGACAGGAGTTAAGAAATAGGCCTTCCAGCATATGAGTATAAATAAGGCTCACCTCTACCAACGTAAACCTCCCATAGCCGCCATCCTTAGCTCTCCATGGTCCTACTATAATACCCTTCCCCTTACCACGCTCGATCCAATCTCTCATCCTTTGTGAGCGAATCATGATTGTAAGTTTTACCTCATGCCAGATGATCTGACCCTCTAGCACAGAGATATTTTTATCATAATCAATGGCAAGTGCAGTACCTACCCTTCTGAACTCCCTCATTCCCATGGATCCTTATTTAAGACTACCTTCGATATGCCTAAAAATCATCTCTTTCCTTCCATTATGAGGGCTGTCAGGCTTAGGATCCACGTGCTCCGTAACTGGGCCTCGTGTAGAACTAATATAGTGGGAGGGGAACCACGTGGTAAGATAGGCATTACCATCCCCCATCTGGTGAGTGGAAAATACCTTGTCCTACCCGTAAAGTGATTGGACTGAAGTGGGCCCGCCTTAAACATCAACACGCTGTCTTCATGTCGTGCCTCAGAATGGAGCCATCGGGCATTCTCATGCGGAATGTTGAGCGCTTTGTCTTGCATCCTCATCTGCCAACTTGTAGCCATTGCTCCATATTTGTTGGGTTTTCCCATCATCCTCAGTTGTCTCTGCATGGAAATAAAAATTGCTCTCCACTCCTACGTTAGCCATGGTGTCCACCACCTTGTTCCCTTCCCTCTTGACATGCATTAACATGAGATCTTCCTCTCCACTGAGGATGTGCTTTAGGTCTTGTAACCTACTCTCCCACCACTAGTTTTTGGAAATTTGGGACGTAAGGGTTCCTGCCTGGAGTTTACGAGCCATGTTTATTATGATTTGGGAATCGCCTTCCACCATTAGAGGCATTTTCGTGGTTTTCCTTGCCCAGATCAGGCCATTTATCATACCTTCTAGCTCCACCATATTGTTCGTATTTGACCCTATAGATCCCTAGAACAGACTGAGGATGGTTCCTGCTGAGTTATGGATAACACCTCCATAACCAGCAGGGCCTAGATTTCCTTTGGCCGCCCCATCTATATTTAGTTTAAAGGTTCCTTCTGGAGGGGGATTCTAGGACCGTGGGCTAGAGACTTGCACCGAGCGTGGATGAACCATCGAGTTAAGAAGAGGTTTTATATGTGAACCCAAAATCCTTCAGTATACTCCGTTCATTGCTTTTCGCTGTAAATTCCTCCTACCTCCAAGATTGCAATGTTATAGTTTCTTTCATATGGGTTTCGATGGAGTTCCATATTTCTTCGAGTTTCCTTGCTTTATTCTCAAAAATGTTTTTATTTATGGTTTTCCATATTTCCCACATTGTGAAGCCAGGGAAAAGTTCCCATAGACGATTCATTATTTTGTTTTTGAAGCTGTTGAGGGGCCATTCCGTGATTGTGATATATGGGCATCCCATGTGTCTATGATCTCTTTTGAATATTGATGTCCCCTTCTCCCACATGGAGTTAGCTATCCTGCACTCATCCAATAGATGATTGATGGATTCATTCTTTTCTTCACACATGGGGCATCAGGATGGCCCCTGAAATCCCCTAACCTGAAGGTTGTCCCATGTTAGAATACGACACTTAATGACAAGCCAACAAAAAATAGATATTTTGGGCCACCACCCTCCCTTCCATAATTTATCCATTTGTCTTCCGGGGAAATATGTAGGGTTTTCGTTAACAAGCCTAGGGCTTCCTTTGGGTTGAAGTTGCCAAAGGTTGAGTACCCCCATCATATCTTGTTGGGGTCCTCACTCTTGGTGAACCTTTTCTTGGAAAGCTCTGCTATAAAATTGTCGATGCCTTCTCCTGGTTCCTTTTCTTTCCACCATCGCTTGACCTTCCATCTTCTGACCCTCTAGTCTGAATTGTTGTTATCCCAGAATTCCGCCACCTTAGCCATGGGATTGTTATGGAGGAAAGATCATAAGAGAGGAGTGTCTTCCCCACAAGAAATGGATGGTTCTTGGTTTAGATCTTCGCTTGAAAATCTTGTCGATTGGCCGTTACAGACTTCCCAAAAGCTGTGTTTTTGAACCAGACCCCTATTTTCTTAAGCGGTCTTCCATATAGAGGATCCTGGAATATCTTCGCCGAACCTAACAAGGGAGTTTTTTGGCCAATGAGGTGCATATTTCAAATGCCACACTTTGACCCAAGGCTCGTCGCTATAGTTCACCCATCTCCACCAATTTTTTGTGCATCACTTTGTTATTATCCAAAGGGTCTCTAAGGCCCAGCCCTCCCATGCCTTTCGGGGTGCATATGGTTTTCCAGTCCACCAAAGGCCACTTTATTTTATCTTTTGATCCTCCCCCAAAGGAAATTCCACTGAATGTTCTTGATTTGTTTGATGATGGATTTTGGTGCAGCCAAGACTGAGAAAAGATACATGGGCATGGCCTGCAATACTGATTTTAACAAGATGAGTCTGCTAGGAAAATTAAGAGCTCTGAAGGTCCATAGACTAAGCTTTTTGTTAATTTTTTCTAACAGTTATTTCCACAAGACCTATTTGATAGTTGACTCAGCCATCGGAGCACCAAGATACTTCGAGGGGAGGCTTCCTTCTAAAAAATCCAATATCCTTAAGATGTTTCACTTGGTGATCCTGGGGGTGTTGAAGAAATAGGTTTGATATTTCTCCTTGTTTATTTCTAGGTCACTAGATTCAAGAAAAGTTTTCAAACAGTCTTTGATTCCCCTAGATTCTTGAACTAAAGATGAGCCCATCAACATATTGTCATCTATGAACTGTTGGAGGGTTTGGGGGTCCATTCCATCTATTAGGGATAAGCCCTAGAATTTATTCCCAGATCTCCTGTTCTTGAGAAGTATTCCAAGCCCTTCAACTGCAATAATGAAGAGGAACAAAGAAAGAGGATCTCCCTGTCTTATTCCTCTGGTTGCATTGAAGGGCCCCGAGGGAGATCCATTAACCAGAATAGAAAAAAAAGCAGAGGAGATCATGTTCATAATCTAGTTAATCCATTCTTCTGCAAATCCGAAAGCTTTTAAAATGCCACCCAAAAATTCCAATTCAGTTTATCATAGGCCTTAGATAGGTCAAGTTTCAGAAGCATACCTGGGGTCCTGGTTGTTTTGAGTGAGTGGATGGTTTCATGGACAAGAATTATACCATCCAAAATTTGTCTTCCTTCCACAAAGCCAGCTTGCTCCGGAGAAATAATAGGAGGAGGAATGGGTTTTAAACAGTTAACTATTACCTTAGAGAGGATTTTGTAGATAACATTGCATAGGGAAATCGATCAAGTTTTCCTGGGTCTTCAGTTCCTCTTTATTTAGAAATGAGGGCCAAGAAAGTCGAATTGAGTGCTTTGAGAATGCTCCCTGATTTCCTAGAGTCCTCCACCAGTTCCACAATTTCTTCTTTTAACCAATTCCAGCTAGCATGGAAAAAATTGGTGGTGAAACCATCTGGGCCTTGCACTTTGTCTTTGGCCATTTGATTCATTGTTGTTTCTACCTCAACCATCTCAATAGATTTGTAGAGAATTTGTTTGTGGTCCTCTGTGATGAGCTTAGGGATATGACTGAACACTTCTCTCTGAGCTTCTTGCCTGTCCCTACTCGGTTCCTAAAGAAGATTAGCAAAGTGGGTGTATAAGGTATTCTCCAGATATTCTTGGGATTCAGCTATACTTCCATCCTCCTTCTTCAGTCTATCCATCCTATTAACCTGTCTGTGTTGTAAGGTTTCTTTATAAAATAAACTAGTGTTGCGTTCCCCTTCTTGGAGCCATTTGATGCGTGAATTTTGGTTTTAGAAGACTTCTTCCTGTCTTTCTCTTAGGTTGAAATCCTACAAGAGGGTCTTTTCCTGAAGTCTCAACTCCTTTGTGTAACCACTAAGCATAACTTGTGACTAAAGATGTTGTAACTTGATTTCTAATTATTTCTTTTCTAGAAATATATTTCCATTTGATTCCTTATTCCATTTTTTGATGCATTCTTTGAGGTGTTTTAGCTTCTGTTGGAATTGAAACATGCACGTTCCCCTAACAGGGGGGGATTTCTCCCACCAGTATTTGAGATTCTCCTGAAATTCTGGTTGGATGAGCTATAATTTTTCAAAATGAAAAGGTCTGTGGGGCTGACTCTGACATTGTCCCATGCTAAAGTGATGGGCCAGTGATCCGACCCTGCTGCTGGAAGGACGACCGCTCTTAGGGTGCCTCTAGCCATCATGATCGATTCTGAAAGAAGCAATCGGTCTAGTATACAAGAAATTCATCTGTCCCCTTATTGTTTATTATTCCAAGTGAAAATACCATTGGAAGTTCTGACATCGATCAGATCCAGATAAGAGATAATGTTGTTGAAAAGAGTACTTGCAGGGTTTAAGCTGTGAATACCTCCATTTCTTTCCCCTAGGTTTCTTATCAAGTTAAAGTCACCTCCAATGATCCAAGCCTTGTTCATAACTATCATTTTAAGGTTAGAGAGAGACTCAATAAAGGTCTGCTTATGATCCACCTTTGGCGGTCCATAGACATTCGTGATGATTCCTTTGATTCTAGTTCCAAGAATGTGGAAATCAGCTGAAATAGAGCAGTTGGTGGAAAAGAAACCTGACAAGGTCACCACATGGGGATTCCAAAGAATTCCCAGACCCCCTGCCGCACCTCTGGCATCAATAGAAATTGTTTCACTACCCTTCCACACTTTTTGGGCTATTTTCACTAAGTCTTCTCCCGAGAATTTAGTTTCTTGAAGGAAGACTATCCCTGATTTTTCCTTCTCGATTCTTCTTTTCAGAAGGCATTTATTGAGGACGTTGTTACAACCTATCATATTCCAGGTTGTAATCTGTAGCATGCTATATATAATTGTGTTAGACCTACTCTAGCATATATAATCAATAACACATAAGCATTTAAAAGCATCCATGGATTCAATACTCATTTAAATACACATTATTGGATAGGAAAAGATATTTCTATTAATATAAAATAGAGATTACAATAGTGACAACCTCTGTCGACACGTCTGTGAATTGAATAAACTGATTCCTGCACCGGGGTCTCCACCACTTCAATCCTCCATCTCTCAATAGCAAGATCACAAGCAAAGGCAAGCTTGGGAAGAACACAAAGTGCTCCAAGGAACAAAGGGATGCAAACTTAAGTATAAGCTTCAGCAACAATGGACTATAGTTCTCTTTCTCTTCAATTCCTCTCCCTTCAATGTTTCAAAAGGGTTCCTTATATAGTGCTTCAATGGGGTAATGGAAGGTCAAATACGAGCGATCTCAAGGCATATGGAAGGCCAAGAGACAAGTGATTTAGATCCACATCAAGGAAAACTCCAAAACTATTTGGCCTTTTGCACACATCCCGATGTACGTAGGTTTAAGGGTCAAATCCACGTATATACGCAAGAATGGGTTTAAAAGTCACGTATATCAAATAAGACATGTTTTTAGGGATGATCTTGGAAACATCAAAGGTACAAAAATGGTCCATGGGATATAAAGAGTTTGCAGAGGGACAGGGAAGGCCATAAATGTGTGATCCACCGTGTGTGGCAAAATCAGCTGTAACAGATGCCCCTTAATGTGTGAGGTCAAAGGGGTCATATGATGGCCAAAATACATTATAATTTCATCCCAGAAGTGGAGTGATGAAGAACCAGGTGGAAGAATGAGCCATCCAATAGTATAACACAATAATCAAACTCTACACATAACTCCAAGTAGACATAGCAGTCCCCAATACATAAGAGTACAATGGCCATGAATAGGCATGATACAAAAAATGACATGTGTGGTCATTGCCACATACAATATAGATAGATCGTAATCTCCATGATGAAGATATACAAAGGATCATGATCTCCATGAAGGATGAAGATATATAATGGATCAAGATCTCCATAATGGCTGGAAACATCTGACATATACTGGAATCAAGTCACGAGAGCTGAAATCTCATGAACACTGACATGATCAAGGAGGTAGAATATATGAAATGTAGCCAATATGGAAGTTCTTCTACACAATATTCTACGAGTACATGTCCTACTATGCGAATAGAGGTGTCGAGGTCGAACATAGTAGTCCATCATCTAATTACCGGTCATTGATGTATACCATTAACAGACCCGAGATCACCCACCGATAATGGAAATGGAAATCAAGGTACTATAGTGCAAACTAACAAGTGTGAATAAAGGTGTTGAGGTCAAACACTTGAAAGGATCCATCGATCAGGGGACATTGATGTATTCCCAAAAAATTTCGATGGCAAGAGAACCTACCACTAATGACTGCAAATCTCAAGGCACTCAAAATGACTCTAGATTCCTATCCTAGAATAAATGATCAGAAGTTGAAGGGATGAAATCCGCTGGAAGGAGGGCATTAAGGCATCCCCCATCATCCAACACAAGGTACTCAACAAAGCTGTATAATGTGGAAGGACTCTATCATCAAGTGCACGAACCAGTATCAATACCGAGAATGGCCAACATGCAAAGTCAAGATAACTGAGGAATGGCCGACTTAGGTTTCAAATTCCTTCGAACAAGAGTATAAAGGTGAATGTTGACTAAATGTAGGAAGCATAGACTCGATATACAAAATGGGTACATCTCTACGACATAGGAGGCATCGACAAAGGCTCCATAGGGACTGGAAGCTTAACCAATCGGTGGAGATAAACTCAAAGAAATGAGTACAGCTCCTAAAGTCAAGATATTACCCCAACCGATGGATGTGATATACGGTGCTCTGTTCAAAGGAGACATGACTCGACTATTGCCAAAGATAACATCTTTTCTTGTTCGGCTTTTTGGTTTTTTGATTTTTATTTTTATAAATTTTCAAATATTTTGAAAAGCTTGAAAACGAATAAAAGTGATTTATAGTTACAGACTAGGAGGAGATGATTGTCAATGGGCAAACAAACTAGTTCCAAGTAGCTGAACATACCTATGCTCAATGCAAGGACACATGTGTAGGGTAATGATACTCGGGGGAAGGTCCCCTCCTGGTAAAAATGGGGAATCAAGCTGCAAATGATATATAAAATGGATTTGCATGGCTAGACATGAGACAAGATTAGGCTATATGGATGATAATCAAATTCAGGGAATCCAGCATAAGGTTCAAGGAGGGAGGAAAAACTCATGATAATGCAATTACAACTTGACATAAGGGAGTCCAGGGGGAAGAAGGCTAGAAAAAATATCAAGAGGAGTATGAGGCTCTTGTGCAAAGACATGGTGATACTATACAAAGGACTCCCACACCCTAAAGGGAAAAAGTATTGGCATCGGCACCAAATGCGATAAAGGAGCTAACTAGGGCACCCATGTATGGTCAAGCTCTACCATTCACATCATGTCACTTCTAAAACAACGAGAAGGTCCTGTGACAAGACAGAATGGGTTTGTACCTAAGGTTATCATGAAATGGTCATAAGTTCATGCAAAATGAAAATGGATATGACTTCTAACTGATATGCCAGTTTAGACATAATACCTGAAATCGGCATTAACGGGTCAAAATAATGGTCAAAACGATGCTCAAAATGGTCTCCTACATCATTATATTAGTCCAAAATGGTAAAAAACGGTCCAAAACTATAGAAAGGGGGTAAAAACTTTCAAAAATTTCAAAATTTTTCTATAAATAGTAAAAAATTCAAAAATTACATATCATCTGAAAATTTTTACCCATTTGAGGTTAGAACTTCAAACGCGAATCTTGGGAGCTTCGTCCAGCGAAATTCGACACCACTTGTTCCAGGTAACTCCTCAGGTCCTCCTATTCCATTTTTATGTAAATTTTATCAATTTGCATGGCCAATTTTTTAGTTTTAGGTATGTCTCTTAGGAGAGACATACCTTCTTCATTTGGGAGCTCACATATCCTACCCTTGCTTGCTTATGATTTGGCTTTACATTATATAGGTGTATTCTTTGTGCAAGCTAGTTTGCCTAGGGTTTGCATAATTAGATAGAGTCTTTTTCATTTTCTGAGTCATTGTGGATTCAGGTGTGGCACTTCGCCATTCTCGCTATTTAGTAGGACTTCCACCTTCCACATCTCCTCTTCCTTTGGGAGAGAGAAATAGACTGTCCGGGAAGACTACTTATCACATTGATTCACACACGATGGGATATCACAAGGATGAGATTCCTGAGATGTCCTCTCCACCTCAAGAGGTTGGGGAGGAATATCCTATTCCTGTATATGATCCTTCACCTAATATACCTTCACATTATGGTTATGATCCCTCATTCATAGGTCGTCGATATTGGTTTCCAGGCGACGAGACTCACCATGAACCCACAAGCACTAGTCATGTTAGTTATGACATATCTGATATCCTTGCACGTGATCTGGAACATCACACAGAGTCATAAATTTAACCTAGCACTATGCTTGGGGGCATTCCCATTCCTTTCCATGCGGAGAGATTTGGGAGCACTAGTCACATTTCACCTTCCATCTGGGCGTTGGAAGCTACCTCATATGTTCGGCCTAAGCCTCATGCTAGTAGTCATATGCAGATACTGGAACCGAGACGAGTGACCATAGGGAATACCACTTATATCCTTTCATATGTCCCTTCATCCTCTATTCCTACTCCTTCGAACACATTCCTGAAAACCCTTCCTCCCCCGCATTCACATGGTCCTATAGGTTGAAACATTGCTACTAGTCATGTTCGTACTTCGACTACTCGAACAGTAGTTTCTCAGGGTCAAGAATATCCTATTGTCTCAGGAGGTCATATTCATGTTTCTAGATCCTCTTATGGTCCATCGCATGGCATTCCTCATATCCCTACTTATGGAACTTCTCATCGGGTATCCAAATGGACATCTTATGGGACTTCTCATGCACGATATTATGGTCCGCAATATGGACATAGTTATCAACATTATGGGTATGGGTATCAAAAAACCTCTTACTCCTCTAACTTTGGATTTGTAGCACCACCTAATCAAGGTTCACCACATCATAATGCTTCCATGCATCCCTATATGGGTCAAATGGGAGGAGGATATTATGGCCAAGGCCATGGTATTTATAGTAGTCAGCCTTATATGAACCAAAACTATCAGGGAGTGTGGCATAGACCGGCTCAACCTAAGATCCCTTTCCTTGCAATGTTAAGTTTACCTGACTTATTGAGACTAATGAAATCTTTACACGATGATTCTATCCATTTGAGGCTATTTCAACGCACCCTCACAGGGCCTGCAGCAAAATGGTACATAGAGTTACCAAAGGGGGCATTTGTTTTTTTCAATCACCTGCTATGATTTTCCTTAACCTCTTCCAGCTACTAGTGTGTTATGATGTTGGTACAGAACTCTTATTGACATTTTGGCAGGACAAATCCACACATATCTTGGACCATATCCAAGAGTGGTGTAGACGAAATAGGTTGATTAAAGCTTTCATACCGTCGGAGTTTCTCCTTGAGTGATTCCTTAAATCATTGCTACCTTATATCGCAAAGGATGTTTCTACATCCGGAGTCTAGAATGAGGAACAAGCAATTTTTAGGGAAAATGAAATGGATTTGATTTATGCTCAATCCAAGCTATTATATGAGATCATACCTAATGCTCTGTGTTCTAGTTTCGATCCTAACATCAAACCTGGATCACATGCCGATGGCATTGTGGGATGTACAAGTGCCAAACCTATGGAATCGGTTATGAAACAAGCGAGTCAATTGTCTATTAACCAATCCACATCAGGACAAGCTACAACTTCATCTCAACCCACCCAAACGGCGAGTGTACTCTCTGCATAATTGTTGGACCAGAAGGGAAACCAACACCCTGAAAAGAATAAGAAAAAGGGTAAAAACAATCATAAGGGTGAGAACAAGAATGAAAATGCCCATTTTAATGACAAAAACAAAGGTAATGCTGGGGGGACAAGTAGTCTAAATGTAAGGTTAATTTTCCTTGCAAGTTGTGTAAGGATGACCACCTCACTCACTTGTGCCCTCGTATGGAAGACGCCTCGAGGTTCATAGCATAGGGCTTGGCTGTGCTTACCAATCCTTTATCCCATAATCAAAATATGAACTCGAGGACCCATGATCCTCATTATACTTCAGGTGGAGATCAATATCCACCGAAAGTCAGTACTAGTCATGGTTGCATTAATATGGTGCATTCTACTAAGGTTGTGACTTGTGTGAGAGACTATGGTTCATTGCAACCTGACCTGGGGAAAGAACCTCCTCCTACCGAGAGTCCTTTGAGTATTGAAAATCCTATAGATAAACCTGAGAGTGTACCTCACATTCCTAAGGGAGTATTAAAGCATTGTGAGCACAATTCTAATGCTCGAGCCGCCTAGAACTATTTTGTTGTCGAGGATTTGGGCCACACTCCTTGTGCGATGTCTGCATTTGAAGTTCTTCAGAGTTGTCTGTCGCAAAGGAAATATTTGCTTTCTGCTTTTGGGGTGAATGATGATAACTCTTATTTTGTAATCAAATTTGAAACCATGGGACTACAACCTCACTTTCCTTACTACGTGTCTCTCTTGATTCATGTCGAATATCTTAACATGACCGTCAAATGTACTGTGATTGACGAAGGCGCTACTGCTTCCGTGATGTCTTTGTCATGTTGGAAGGGTTTGGGTTCTCCCGAGTTGTCTAAATATGGTACTATGTTGACTTCCTTTGATGGTAGATCGTTTCAGCCACATGAAATTCTTCCTTCTATTAAGGTCCATTTGGGAGGGAAGACCATCACGGTCAAGGTCGAGGTGGTTGATACACCCCTTAACTACAATATTTTACTGGGTTGGAATTGTATGTATAGTATGCAAGCCCTAGCCTCTTCTCTATTTTGAGTTGTATGCTTTCCATTTAATGGAAATATTGTTATGATTGATCAAACATCATTCAAAAATTTGAGTGTTAGTGCATCGTCGGGAGCTTCGATATCGATTATTGATCACTCTCAGCCGGCAACTGGGAGTGTGGGTGTAGGTATGTATCCATCCCTTATGGGGACATCTAGTTGTCCAGCACCCATCCTTATGATTGGATCTAGTTTCATTGGGGCTTAATATTCATTGAATTCAGTGTCTTTTAACACTTCCCATATGGAAGATCCTTGGATTCTTCCTAGACTGAGTCTTTCAGACGGAGCTATCAAAGTGGATGTGTCGTTGCCTATAGCTATGATTGCATACCAAGGAAATCTTGATTGTGTTGTAGATCCTAGTCCTTCCTCTTGATGGACAGAGGAGGAGGACCCGTATGTACTGCCTGCATGGGAAGTTGAGTCCTCTCATGCACATGACTACCTAATAGTGTTTTTCCATCAAATGAAGCTATTATTGAGGCTATGTATGGAGTTGAGCCACCTTGGGAAGAGTTACATCATAGATATTATTTTCTTCCCAAGCTTGACCATTTGGATCATGAGGACTTTAGGGAGATTCTTAGTGAGAATATTGGTAGTCTCATGGTTCCATTAAGCTCTCCTGGTCAGATGGCTGATGGGAACATGGCAAACAGATCACCTACGATTTCGGTCAATATCTCTCGTGATCCTGGAAATATTGAGAATGTCTATATTAGGATAGAATGTTCCCATGCTGAGATTCTGGAATATACCAAGTTGTTCAAATAATTCCATGATGTCTTTGCTTGGTGATACGAATAAATGCCAGGTATCGACCCTTGCATTATCGAACATGAAATTAAAACTTATCCCAATGCCAAAACTGTTCGACAACGTTTGCGTACAATGAATCCTAGAAAAGCACACATGATTAAGGCTGAGAAAGAAAATCTATTGAAAGACGACTTTATCTATCTTGTTCCCTTGATGGAGTGGGTTTCAAACCCCATTCTAGTTGATAAGAAACAGGGAGCGATTCATATATGTACTGATTTCCGCGATTTAAATCGTGCATGTCCTAAGGATAATTTCCCCACACCATTTATTGACCAGATTTTGGATGGGTGTGCAGGAAGCGAGGTATTTTACTTCATTGATGGATTTTTCGGATATAATCAGATTCAAATTAAACCCGAGGATCAACAAAAAACTTCATTCATTTGTCCTTGGGGTACATTTTCATATTGGAAGATGCCTTTTGGTCTTAAAAATGTCAGAGGCACATTTCAGCGGGCTATGACCTTGATTTTTACCGATATCAAATTGATTATTGAAGTATTTTTGGATGACCTAGCTACTCACTCTCGACTGAGAGTTCCTCATTCCTACCATTTGAAATTAGTATTCAAAAGGTGCCACCACTACCAGGTTAGGTTAAATACTCATAAGTGCATATTTTGCATGAAGTCAAGTCACTTTCTAGGATTCATTGTTTCCAAGGAGGGTATAAGAGTTGATCCATTAAAGGTTGAGGCAATACTTCAATTGTATCCCTCGAGAAATATTATACATCTTCAATGTTTACAAGGCATGGAAAATTTATTATGGATATTTGTGGTTAACTTTTCCAATTTGACTAAAGGCTTTATGCTTCTTTTGAAGAAGGAAACTACCTTTTATTGGGATGAGTGAGCCCAGGAGTCCTTTGATTCTCTTAAGCGAGCCTTATCATTGGCCCCTGTGCTTAGTCCACCCAACTATAGCTGTGACTTTTTTATTTATGTGGTCACATCCATGGAGACGATTGGTATGGTTTTGGTTTAGGACGATGAGGAGCTCCATGATCATGTCATATACTATTTGAGCCAGAATCTTATAGATGCAGAGATCCATTATTCCCATGTTGAGAAACTTTCCTTAGCTATCGTTCATGCGGTTCAGAGATTGAGGCACTACATTCTTCTTCACCAGACCTTGTTGGTAGCTCATGTAAATCCATTTCAGTTCATTCTCACTAGAAGGATGATTGGGGGAAAGTATAATAAATGGATTGTTATTTTGCAAGAATTCGATCTCAACTTGGTTTCGGCAAAATCGAAGAAATCGTTAGTTTTTGTGGAGCTCATTTCTGATTTCCCAAGTGAGGAGGAGGAGGAAGTTTATGAAGATACATTTGTCGATGAGAATATATTTCTCATCTCAAATTTGGATCCATGGTATGGGGATATTATCATATATTTACAATCATTGAAGGTACCTACTCACCTCTCATGGGATGAGCGATGACGATTACGTCATGTATCTAAGACTACCTTATAGTGGATAAAAATTTGTACCGCCATGGGGCAGTTTCCATTTTAATTCATTTTTTAACCCATGAGGAGGTTGAGGTTGTGCTGAATGCTTGCCACGGAGGGGCATGTGGTGGTCATTTATCTGGGATTTCTATAGCCCAAAAAATATTGAGAGTGGGATATTTTTTGGACGTTGATCTTCAAATATTGTGTTGATGCAGTCAAGAACTGTCACCCTTGCCAGGTGTTTGCATGCAATATGTGGTCACATCCTACCCCATTACATCCGATTATCACCACCAGCCTCTTGACCAAGTGGGGGCTTGACTTCATGGATTGCAACCCAGCTTTAGCTGGGGGCATCATCATATTATAGTGGCCGTTGATTATTTCATGAAATGGGCTGAGGCTATGCCTATGATTAAATCCAACGATGAGACAGCCACACATTTCATATTCAACCAGATTATTACTCGGTTCGGTATTCTGAAATGTTAGTTTTTCAACATTAAGCTAGGATTATGTTAGGATCTTTACTGAGAGAATAACAAGTACAACAATCAAACACAAGAGACAATGAACAAAGTGTTTTTTATCGGGGAAACCATAAATGTTGAAAACCCCGCAACTTCCTTAGATATAGAATCAACACAAGATGTAAAACCCCAAAATAGTAAGATGCACTCCCGATAGCAGTAATCTTCTTCTTGTCTAGCCCCAGTGTATTTCCTTCCTCAACCATGTGCTAAACTTGAGTGTGTGAGTGATGTGTGCTAAATAGAGATCCCAGATCTCTATTTATACTAATCCTAGAATGACTAAAACCCTACTAGGGATGACCTCTACTTGGAGAGTCTAATAACCCTAGTTCCCTGGAACTGCGGGGACTTTAACCCTTACACAATCGGAGGGTTACCCACTATGACTTGACATGACTTATTTACATTATTGATTCTCTTGATCGGAACATCGGGGCATGACAACATGACTCAATTACATAATAGATACATCCTGGAATAAACATCGGGTTACAATACATAAGATACATAGATGAATACATTCCAAAATTACAAATACATCAACACTCCCTCTTAGCTAGGAAGGTATTCTTTCGACACAATTTTCAGCACTGGTCTTATTCTCTATATCAACTGGATCATCTCATCATCTACATATTGAGTCCTCTTGAGTCTTCAAGTCATCTTCATCTTCAAGTCATCGTCATTCTTCAAATCTGGATCATCTCTCGATCTAGATCATCATGGAACATCATCACTAGATCTGGATCAACATCACTGGACTGGATCTGGATCATCACTCGATCTGGATCAGGATCTGGATCATCTCTCAATCTGGATCATCACTGCTGGATCTAGATCATCACTCGATCTAGATCTCTTAGAGTCATCATAACTGGATTTGGATCATAGCTCGATCTAGATCTCACCTGGTCATCGTCATGTGTGTGCTATCTCGTCATAGGAAGTTATACAGAGCTAGCCTTCTTTCATGCTGGGTGTATTCCTACCTCCTTGTAGGTCTTTGGTAGCCCTTATATATGACCTACTCGTCAGAATGGCCAGTACTGACATCTGACATGGGAGGAACCTAATCCTTTAGCCATGAATAGAATGGATCTGCCCTTACATCTGACCTGCTCGTTAGAATGGTGGTAGCCCTTACATCTTTCCTACTCAACAGAATGGCCAGCACTCACATCTAACCTCCTCTTCAGAATGGATCTGCACTTACATCTGACCTACTCGTCAGAATGGCGGTAGCCCTTACATCTGTCCTACTCGATAGAATGGCCAGCACTCACATCTGACCTCCTCGTCAGAATGGCTCTACACTTACATCTGACCTACTCGTCAGAATGGTGGTAGCCCTTACATATGTCCTACTCAACAGAATGGCCAACACTCACATCTGACATGGAAGGAACTAAATTCTTTAGCCATGAACAGAATGGCTCTGCCCACATCTGACCTGCTCGTCAGAATGACGGTATCCCTTACATCTATCCTACTCGACAGAATGGTCAGCACTCACATCTGACATGGAAGGAACTAAATCCTTTAGCCATGAACATAATGGCTCAGCCCTTACATCTAACCATGGAAGGAACCAATCTTCTCACCATGTCAGCATGGCTATGGGTCTCATCACATTCTCTTGGAGGAAACCTCGATCTGGATAACACCAAGCTTCTCCCTGAAGTACTTGAACTTTATCCTAGCCAATGGCTTCCTCAATACATCATCTATCTTTTCCTCCGTCGCAACATACTGGAGCTTCACCGCTCCCCTCTGCACCATATCCCTGATATAGTGATACTTGATCCCGATATGCTTTGACTTGTCATGGAACACTGGATTCTATGACAACTTCACACAACACTCATTGTCACAATGTATACAAGTAGCATCCATCTGGAGATCAAATATATCGTACAGTAGCTTCCACGGCCATACTACCTCACAACTAGTTGAACAAGCTACGACATACTCTGCTTCAGCTGTACTTAGTGCCACACATGATTGATTTCTGCTAAACCAAGAGATCACACCTGATCCCATACTGAAGCAACATCCTAAAGTGCTTTTCCTATCAATGGCACTACCTGCCCAATCTGAATCAACATAACCCTCCAGGTTAATCTTTTGATTCGCATCATACTTAAGCCCATAATCAATTGTACCCCTCAAGTACCTCAGAATATGCTTTGCAGCAATCAAGTGAACATTTCTCGGATCTATTAAGAACTGGCTCAAGGTGTTCACAGCAAAGAAAATATTCGGTCTCGTGTTCGTTAGGTACATCAATGACCCAATCATCTGACGATACATCATAGCATCAACCATCTCTAAAGAAGCATCATTCAATAGCTTCAAGTTCGATGCCATAGGTGTGGCCATAATCTTGCAGTCCATCATCCCAAACCTCTTCAGGATCTCTATTGCATACTTCCCTTGTCCAAGGAATATTCCATCCATAATCTGCCACACCTCCATACCTATAAAGTAATGCATCATACCCAAGTCCTTCATCTCGAACTCAGCAGCAAGATTTCTCTTTGTATCAGTAATCAACCCATCCATACCTGTCACAAATAGATCATCGACATATAGTAGAAGCATCACTGGGTTGCCATATTCAACCTTGTAGCAAAGGTTGGAACATGCTCTACTCTTGGTAAAGCCCAAACTGGATAGAAATCTATCAATTCTTCCGTACCATGTCATGGGTTCCTGTTTCAAACCATACAAGGCTTTCTTTAATCTGCATACATGAGACTCCCTGTTATGTGTCTCAAAACCGAGTGGTTGTTCTACATACACCTCCTCTTCCACTACACCATTCAAGAAGGCAGTCTTGACATCCATTTGGTGTATCTTCCATTTCATCACTACAACCAAAGCAAGTACTGATCTGATGGAAATGTATCTGGCTACAGGTGCAAAGGTCTCTTCATAGTCTATTCCCTCTTTCCGAGAGAATCCTCGAGCTACAAATCTTACCCTATACTTTTCAATGCTACCATCTGCAGCATGCTTGATCTTGTAGATCCATTTGGAAGTTACAACTGACTTCTTGTCTGGTCTTGGGACAACATCCCAAACATCATTCTTCATGATCGATTGGTACTCTTTGATCATAGCATCCTTCCATTCTTTCTGTTCTGCTACTTCTTCATAACTGGAAGGTTCTTTATCAATGAAATCACGTAGTAAAGATACATACCCGGAATTGGATCTGGTCCTCTTTCTTTCTCTATGATTCTCTTCTGGAGCCCCATATCTTTCCGCACCTTGGATAAGTTCTCGTACCCAAGCAGGTTTCCTCTTATGAGGATTCTTCTCCAAAGGTGGATCTACAGGTCTTTATGGTTCTTCAAATTCTCGATCTTCTTCTCGAGTTTCTTCATTCATGGTTGTATCATGAATTCTGGGTGCTTCTGCTTCTTCAGGTTCTTCAGCAGGTCTCTTTCTAGATTTGTTGTAAGTTGTGTCTTCATCAAATGTCACATCCCTGCTGATGTCAATCTTCTTATATCCTGGGAAATATATTCTATAAGCCTTCGAGATTTCAGAGTATCCCACAAATATACCATTCTTTCCAGAAGGATCTAATTTAGTCCTCTTCTCTTTTGGAATGTGGATGAACACAGGACAACTGAATATTCTGAGATGGATGACTTTCGGTTTCTTGTCAGAGAAGAATTATTCAGGAGTCTTGTTCTCGAGTACTCTATGTGGAGTACGGTTCTGTACATACACCGCTGTTATGACAGCTTCTGCCCAAGGATGCATAGGAAGGTCTTGATCATGAATCATTTCTTTTGTAGCTTCCATGATAGTTCTATTATTCCATTCTACAACCCCATTCTGTTGTGGATTATAAGGAGTGGACAACTCCCTCTTAATCCCTAATTCTTTGCATAGCTCTTTGAATTCATTCGAAGTGAATTCTCCACCATTATCTGATTGAATGGTCTTGATCTTCTTTTTAGTTTGGTTTTCGATCAAGGATTTGAATTCTTTAAACTTGCTGAATACTTCATCTTTGTTCTTCATGAAGTAAACCCATGTCTTCCTAGAAAAATCATCAATAAAATGAACATAATATGCATACCCGCTTAGAGAGTTTGATGACATAGGGCCGCATACATCGGAGTGGATGACTTCCAAGATTCCTTTTTCTTTGCTTTCATTTCTTGGAAATGTCTTCTTTGTATTCTTTCCTTTCACACATCCTTTGCAGACCCCATCATGTTTTGCTTGAATTTTTGGAAGACCTTCGACAGCTATTCTTGCAATAGGTAGTTCTCTGTAATGCACATGTGCAAGCCTTCTATGCCAAAGTTCACTTGGTTCTACTATGTCATGGACCAATGCTTTTTCTGCATGGCCCTTCAGTTTGTATAATCCTCCTTCTTGTTCTCCAATTACTACTGCATCATCGATAGTCTTTCCTTTTGGCCACATGATGAATTGACCATCTATGAATGCAACCCGCATTCCTTTTGCATCTAATGTTGATATGGAGAGAAGGTTCTTCTTGAGTCCTGGCACAAACAATACTTCTTCCATTGTTAGAGATTCTACAGACTCTAACTTATATGAAGATTCCCCACTACCTTTTATTTGATATTGGTAGTCATATCCTAGCTTTTCCTTGTGAGGTGATTCATGCTATGACAGTCTTACAAAGGATTCCTTGAATCCAGCCATATGTTTAGAATCCCCACTGTCTATAAGCCAATCATCACTTCCATGAGTAATGTTACTTGTGAGAGCTGAGATCAGAACATATTCATCCTCGCTTGAAGAATCTTCACTTTCATATCTGGATCTCTTTCTGGATGGTTCATCATCCTCTGCAGCATGAGCATGATGTCTTCTTTTGTTGCTCTTCTTTACTATCTTCTATTTGTTAGGACAATTCCTTGCATAGTGTCCTGCTTCATCACAAGTATAGCATATGATCCTAGATACATCTCTATTATCTTTGTGAAAGCTCTTACCTCTAGAACCATGAGATTTTCTCTTTCTTGACTTGGAGTGAGACTTGGAGCGTACTATAAGAGCTTGGTCTTCACTTCCCATATTTTCTTCTCAAACTACTATTTGAGCTTCTTCTTGAGAGCATTCTTCCCATAGTCTGCTGAACTTGACTAACTTCTTCCTAGCACAAATTCCTTGGATGAAAGAATCCCATGACCTAGGAAGGCCATTCAATGTAGTCATTACAATCTCTGTTTTTTCCACTTCTTCATCAACTGCTTCTAGTTGATCTTTGATTTGAGAAACTCTTGTGAAGTAAGATTGGATTGTTTCTGCATTCTGAATCTTCACATTCTTCAGTTGGTTTCTCAGGGTCATCTTCTGATTGATGTTCTTCCCTTCAAAATATTTGGTTAGGGCATCAAACATAGATTTAAGTGTCTTGAAAGAGGACACCTGTAGGATAAGGTGATCCTTTATAGAATCAGCAATGATCCTCTTTTCCATAACCATCTTCTTCTTATGTAAGGCCTTTTCCTCATCTCCCTCTAGAATTGGAACCTCCTCATGAATGTAGGAGTCTAATTCATTTTCTTCCAGGACCAAGGAGATCCTATACTTCCAAGCTCAGAACTTTTCAGCTCTCTCAAGATTTTCATCAAGCTTGGTATGATGAGACATCTTAAATGAGAACCTCAAATGGAAATACAAAATATTTTAGATCTTACCAGGTTCAAGATGTCAGATCTGAAACTTGAGCTGAAATCCTGCAGAGCTGGTTCAGGAGCAAATTAGGATTTTTGTTTTCCGGAGTTCTATCTACCCAAATGCCTTGAAATTTGTCCCTAACTTCGATTTTGGGGAGGAGATCAATCCGGGCCTGGGTTGACTAAAAAATTCCTCTTCTGTGAAAATCCCTAATTTCTGACAGCAGTGACAGGTCCAAAACTAAAAAAACTCAGAATTGGATTATGCTTCAACAGAAAGATGCGCCCTAAGGAGGAGAGTTGTTCCACCTTATTTTTGCTGAAAATATGTGGAGGAAGATCCAAAAACTAGGAATCCCTAGTTCCCGCAGCTGCACAGTGTCTTCTTCTCAGGTTAGCTCTGATACCATGTTAGTTTTTCAACATTAAGCTAGAATTATGTTAGGATCTTTACTGAGAGAATAACAAGTACAGCAATCAAACACAGGAGACAATGAACACAGTGTTTTTGATCGGGGAAACCATAAATGGAGAAAACCCTACAACTTGCTCAGAGATAGAATTAGCATAAGATGTAAAACCCCAAAATAGTAAGATGCACTCCCGACAGTAGTAATCTTCTTCTTGTCTAGCCCCAGTGTCTTTCCTTCCTAAACCATGCACTACACTTGAGTGTGTGAGTGATGTGTGCTAAATAGAGATCCCATATCTCTATTTATACTAATCCTAGCATGACTAAAACCCTACTAGGGCCGACCTCTACTTGGAGAGTCTAATAACCCTAGTGCCCCGAAACTGCAGGGACTTTAACCCTTACACAATCGGAGGGTTACCCACTATGACTTGACATGACTTATTTACATTATTGATTCTCCTGATCGGAACATCGAGGCATGACAACATGACTCAATTACACAATAGATACATCCCAAAATAAACATCAGGTTACAATACATAAGAGACATAGATGAATAATTCTGAAGTTACAAATACATCAACACAAAAGAGCTTGTCACTAACCATGGTAGGCACTTTCAGAATTGAATGATGGAAGAGTTGGCCTCGAAGCTAGGGTATAATCAGGATCACTCCTCTTCTTATTACCCTCAGGTAAATGGACAGGTTAAAGCAGTGAACAAATCACTTAAGTCCATTCTCCAATGAACCATCGCACAAAGCAAAATGAATTGGCATATCATGTTATATCTTGCTTTGTGGGCAGATAGAACCATGGTTAATACTTCCATTAGTTTTTCTCCATATCAGCTTGTACATGGGGTTGAGTCTATCTTGCCGATTGAATGCGAAATCCCTTCGTTGAAACTAGCTATAGAGATTTTACCAGACACTTTCGCATTGGAGGAATGTTTGGTCCACTTAGAGCAGCTTGATGAGCAGTGCTGAGATGCTTTAGTGTCTCTAGAGGTAAATAAACATCACGTTAAGGTCCAGTATGATAAGTCTATCCATCTATTGCTAGGGTTTTACCCCTAGCTTGTGCAAATGAGCACCTACTAAAGAGAATGGATTCCTTAGTAGCAGTTCAATGAATGTAAAATAACAAGTGCTAAACAGAAATAAAAACTAATCTAAACATGTTCATGAAGCAAAACAACAAAAAGTAAAGAATGATTTTTTATTGATCTGACCTCCAATGTGGAGGTTGGTGAAGCCCTTTGTGCTGGTCCGAGTAGATGGCTCCAAGCTCCAAGCTGTTCCTTCTCTTTCTCCAATGGTGGAAATGGGCCAAAAGGGGGTCTCAATGGTGAAAGTAGCTCAATGGTGAGCTAGGGTTTCAAGAGCAATTTTGGCAGAGGCAGGATACTTGTGATTGTGGATTTTAAATGAGGGGTCTCCATCACTTATTTATAGTGGTGGAGTGTCGGTTTAGGGTTAGGGTTTGTTGTTTAGGGTTTTAGCTGTTTAGGGTTTTTTCCTCCTTTTCCTCATTATTTTATAGTTTTTTCTTCCTTTTTGGAGATTTTTGCTTTTTTGGAGGAATTTTGGATATTTTTTGGAGGAAAAGAGGGTTTTATGGCCTTTTGGAGGCATTTTAAGCCTTTTGGAGGCTTTTTAGATGGTTTTATGGGTTTTTTGATGGAAATATGGTAGGAAAATGGACAAATGAGCCATGTAATGGGGTAGATGAGGTAGTGAACCCTTTTTGGGTGTTAACAGATTGCCCCCTGATGTGCGAGGGCAGGAGCTCATCGTATGGCCGATGAACATCATAATTCATATTCGTTTTTCCTGAGGTTTGGAGAAGAGAAGGAACCAACTGAAGCTCGGAACAACAATCTCGAACCAACTGCAAGGACTGAAAAGTACATAACCTCAATAATGGATGAGGAATCATTTGATAATCTGGACGAGGCAGGCATACCCATGCTCATATCAAGATACATAAAAATAACTGTGAGGCCCGAAAAGAGGGACCTGTAGGATACATAGAAATCCACTGTGTATATCATAAGGGTCCAGAAGGGACACAAATCTGGAACATACTACTGGGCTGACCATGTCTGAGCTAAACAACTGATGCACTGGAATGACAGCAGTGCTACTGAATGTGGTTCCAAAGGAACTAAGGAGCTGCTGGATCAAAGTGACAACGGTCATACTTGCCATGGTACACTGATCTGGAACTGAACTGGGTACTCGAGGAAGCATGGAACTGGATGGCTTCCGAATACAATCGCCAACGCAGCCCGGACATCCATGGGAACATATGACTGGGCGTTCTGAAGTGACTCACCAATGTGCTAGAGTCGGGGGAAATCCGGGGTCTTCGACAAATAATGGAATGGATATACATCCTACGCGATTCTCAACGATGCGATTAAGGTGCTAAAGTCGAGCATGTGAGAAACAAATATTCGGAGAGGCAATGATGACTCCTCCCAAAATGGTCCGTAGGCACTCACCACAGATGGTGATGGGTCCAAGGCGGAGGGGCCTCTAGGTCTATCCTATGGAATAGAGGGGCTGTTGTCGACAGAGGGAGACCTGCAACTATCAAGGCAATGATGTTTCCTTGACAGGAGCGCAAGGTGCAAAACTGAAATGTGATAGTACTAATGGCAGGGTTGATAAACTAGGGTAAATAACTGGGCAAGTAGAGTGGGTGGACTCAAACTTCCTTTGTTCAGAGTATGATGGCGGGGACAATCGGGAAGCACATGAAACTGATTGGTGGTAAAGGGATCATAGCTATATGGGATCTGAGGGTGAATGGGCTGAGGGAGACTCAAGCTGTGGTAAAATGGTAGGAGACTGCAGAATACTCTGAACAAAGGTGACCTTAGTGGTGGTGCTACCGAGAGGATTGATCATAGCGCCAAGAGGCGCGGGGGGACTTCGTCATGGGTTAGGGAACTAGAAGAAGTGTGGATATCAAATGGTACTGTCATGTGGATTTTACGAGCCTAGGACAGTTCATGCTCGTGGTTGCTTTCAATTTTTAGGGAGTCTGAAATCAAATAAGAAGACTCTGAAGTAATAGAATGGTACTGTCGTGTGGATTTTATGAGCCCAGGACAGTTCATGCTCGTGGTTGCTTTCAATTTTAAGGAGTCTGAAAGCAAATAAGAAGACTTTGAATTAATGGCCAGGTAAGGAGGAAGTGTTCAATCAAGGAACATTTATGATGACCAGGACTGACGGTGGGCGGGAACACTAGTGGGCCTCCTTGCGGGGTGAATGAATGATGGAAAAATAACGGAACATTTGCAGTATGACAGGAGTGGATGGCTCATGTAAAAAGTATGGGACAATCTGATGGCGGCCGATGTGGCGCGTACATTGAGGCAGCAAGATGTCGGGACACAATGTTGAAATTGTACCAAGTGAGAGCGAGAAATTATCTCAAGCATCATCACGAGCTTAGAAAAATGAATCTAGTGATATAAAAAGTGTTAAAAATGGAGAGCGGCCGAAGTGGCGCGCAAACTGAGGCGACTAGCGACGTCTAAAAAAAATGGGCAAAAAATGACCTAGAAAAAATCATGCGACGAGGTGACCATCGTGACGGTCTCGTCGTGCTGATTCCAATGGTGGAAACGGTGTGGAGAACGGACTCCGTATGGGTTCAGAATGGCCAAAACAAGAACAAAGTCAACGGACTATAAATGGTAAGTGGGCCCAACATGACAAGTGTCATTTGTACTAGTGAACTTTGACTTGTGAGCGTAGTGGGCCAGAGCTGAGGTGTCATTTCTGGACGATCCGACCGGCCATTTTCAGATTTGGGAGATACAGGTATTCTGTCAAACTCATACCTGCATTGTAATTGGGTTCGAGGGGAGGGTAGTGAGTCCCAGGGTTTGTTTGTACGGTCCACGTGGGTGGACCGTGGGTTTAGGGGTCGAAACCACGGTCTCAGATCGTGGGTTTAGACCGACACAGTCGCAGTTGGGGACCGTGGGTTCAGGCCTGACAGCCGCGGTCGGAGACCGCGGCTGTAGGCTTGACAGTCGCGGTCTCCAGCCTGACAGCCGCGGTTGGGGACCGAGCTGTTCTGGTTTTTTGGATGAGTGGGAAGGTCTATGAATTTGACATGAGTGTGATGAGACTTCGTTGTGTGATTGAAAGGATGCTGTAGGTGCTATGGAGGGAGCGGGAGATACCGGATGATATTATGACCATCGTCCGAGAGGACCGTCGGGTGCGGTCGATGCTGGGGCTGTTCGAACTGCTGAAGTTCGCTCAGATACCTATGATACGGTCAGCAGCGTTGCTGCTGAACCGACTAGTTAGTTTTTGGGAGCCAGAGATACAGGATTTTCGAGTGCACAGTGAGAGGGTGGACCTCACCCTGACTGATGTATACTTCTTGACGGGGCTGTCCTGTCTGGGCAGGGTGGCAGATAGTCAGCCGCAGGTGTCTGCGGACATCGATATGGATGATATGCTGGAGCGATTTTGTGGGGCAGAGGCTCAGGTGCATAGGAATGCACTCTTGGTGAAAGACTTACGGGAGCCAGCGGTGCAGGCCATGGCAGCAACATGTGGTGCGGGTCGTGGGATCCCAGTCACCGGAGAAGGTGTCTGGGGGCCAGATGCAGATTGTGGAGCGGGTGCTGGGTGGTGTGTATTATGCTTGGGGCTAGATGTTCCTAACCTGTGTGCAGCTGACCGCAGTGAAGGAATCTGGCAAGGGGTTCTGCTATGGTTCATTTTTATGCACATTTTTCATGGAGCAGGTACCCACACTCTGGCCACGAGTGCCGATCAGAGCGGGAGGTGTGCAGGAGCCGCGGATGGTGTGGTGGGGTGAGATGATGCACCGCCGTGGTGGTGGCGATGTTGGGAGATACTTCACACAGGAGCTATACCTGCAATGGCTCCAGCTACCATTGACCCTAGACGACTATCCATATAGAGATATGGACTATATGGGAGATCTAGAGGCACCACGGCTGCCGAGACAGGCATGGGGGCCAGATGGTATGTATATTTTAATTGCATTGTCAAGTTTTATGTATGATAGTCATTTGATATAGTGTTACTGACAAATGGTTGATCTGCAGATGTGGGCCCGAGGCCGCCGCCAGGGTATGTGGCATGGAGAGGGATTGTGGCCGTTCCAGCTCTACCTAGGCGTGGGGAGGTGCATCGCCGAGATGCAGAGGGGACACTGGAGTCCGTACGGGTGCTTCTAGATTGGTTGTTGGTGGGGGTGACTGACGAGGGGTGGCGAGACATCGATCCGGCCATGATTCAGGAGTGCTTGAGGGCACCTCGAGATTTCAGATCTATTGTGATCCGGGTGGCCATATTGGCAGACAGGGCACAGGCACAGGAGCCTAGACGAGATGAGGACTCGCCGAAGGAGGAGCGGGGGGAGGATTTAGAGGCAGCGGACACTGACAGTGATGTAGGGTACGACCCTCATTAGGGAGTGCAGGGGACTCCCCCCGAGTTTTGTAGCTACGGCCTGTACCTTATGAGGCTTTAGGGATGTACATATGTTTTTTGTATGGCTGAGTACAGGGGTACTCAGGACATGTAAAGCACATGTATTTTTTGTTGATATGTATATATATATGCACATGGATGCACCTTTTTGTGATATTATTTCATTTGTACGCACGTGGATGCGCTTGATGATGTGTTGTATGTTTGTATTGCACATGGATGCAAGTAGTCTAGGATGTTGGGCACGTGGATGCCCCCTTGTGACATGGTGTATGTATGATTAGGCACGTGGATGCCCTATGGATCTAAATGTGGTTTTATGGTTTATGTATATGGATGCAAATGTTGATGCAATGCAGTCTTTTTGGTTTTTTATATATCTTTGGATGAGATGCTATGGGATAATGATGCATGATGGAGGTGTTACGTGGTGTGATTGATATGCCAATCTAGGATGTTATTGGCCATTTGATCTACGACACTATTTTGAGCTCTTGGAACATGTGTGAATGTGATGGATTCAAACTGTCGGCTAAGTTGTTTTGTACACAGGAATTTTCGAAATAGGCAAGGATCGCGCACCTGGTAGCAGTTGTTGAGCTGGGAGACAAGTAGCTGGGAGTCCAAGAACACATGAAGGTGACATATGCCCATTTGGAGTGCAACAGTCAGGAGACCGGTCACGGCATCATACTCCGCCTGGTTATTGGTAGCGGCGCCTATAAATATTCCGTCAAGGTGAATCAGTTCGTTGGAAGGGGAATATAAGACCCATGCTGCAGAAGCCAGGTTGGGAGACCAGTGGCTTGCCCCATCAGCGAAGCCAATGTAACGAGGTGGAAGATGGTCCATCTGTGGGCATGCAAAGACAATGAATGTGAGATTATGGTAAAAAAGGTAAAAAACAAAAAAGGAGAGCAAACTTTACAATGCGGACTGATGAGGTCGTGGCTTCAGTTATGGGTAAAAACGTTTAAGGTACAACCCATTACGGGGGTTGCGTAAAGGGTGGCCTTCAGAGTCGGCTAAAACATATGCCCCCTTATCGAGGCAAGTCTACACAATGTAAGGGCCTTGCCACATAGATTCAAACTTTCCTTTATCGGTTTTGTCGTTGGCCTTGTCATAAGCGAGGACGAGGTCCCCTTCGTGGAAAGTTCGAGGGTGAACATGTTTGTCATAACTGGCTTTGGAGCAGTTTTTGGCAGCTTCGATGTTCTAGAGAGTGGCACGACGATCTTCATCGGCTTGTTCGAGGGATAGCAGACATTGCTCAAGGGGGGAGGTATCGGGGAGAAGCTCAATGGCGATGTGTAAGGAAGGTATCTGACACTCAATGGGGAGGACAGACTCTACACCGTGAACTAAATGAAACGGGGTAAAACCAGTGGCGGTCTTGGTGGAGGTACAGTAAGCCCATAAGGCAGGGAATAGCATATGGTTCCAATTGGACTTATGCCGATCAACAGTGCGTTGGAGTATGGTTTTCAGTATTTTGTTAACAGCTTCGACTTGACCATTCCCTTGAGGGTAGTAAGCCGAGGAAAATTTGTGTTCAAACTTGAGAAGGGTGGATAGCACGCACCAAACGAAATCTTCAAAGTGTGATCCATGGTCTAAGACCAACTGTTTAGGGACCCCGAATCGAGTGATAACATGGTTAAAGAAGAAACGGGTAGTGGTGTCAGTGGTACAGTTGAAGGTAGGCATGGCTTCCGCCTATTTGGTGAAGTAATCAATGGCGACAACGATGTGCTTATGGCCGTTCGTAGATGGGGGTCTACACTCCATGAAGTCGATGGCCCACTTGCAAAAGGGACCAACGGTGACGACTAGGTGTAATGGAGCAGGTGGTGTCCGGGCCTTGGGGGCAAACAGTTGGTAGTTATGACAATGCTTGACCACAGTGATGCGGTCGGTGAAAAGTGTGGGCTAGAAGTATTCGACGCGGACGACCTTTTGGGAAGTGGCCATCCCTGAGAAATGGCTACCGCAGGCACTGCTATGACAATCATTAAGGACCTGTTCAGCTTCCTCATGTGTAAGGCAACGACGAAGAATTGTGTCGACTCCTCGCCGGTAAAGGACATATCCTAGGAGGAGGTAGCGAGAGGCCTGGTGACGGATACGACGATGTCCATTACGAGTGACGGTGGGTCGAAACTTCTGCATGCACAGGTATAAAAAGATATCACCGTACCACGGGTCATTGGACGAGATAGTGAACAAGTGATTATCGGGTAACTCCTCGGAGATAGGTGGGGCCGGGATGAAGGAAGGGAGATCGGTGATGAGCTGGGCAAGTGCAAGGGCTTTAGTGCTCTTAGGTGTTCGGAATGTGAGGTCATATTCCTGGAGGATAATGACCCATTTAGCCACATGACCTTGCAGGAGACGCCGGTTTAAGAGATATACCATGGGGTTAGAGTCGGCGATGACTGTGGTGTGACTAACTAAAATGTAGTGTCACAATTTTTGGACGAAAAATACCACTGCTAGGGCTAGTCTCTCCTCATATGGGTAACGTAGGGGTGGGCCGGACAAGGTCTGGCTGACGTAGTAAATGACATGCTCTTGGCATGAGGTGTCTTCTTGAACCAAGACTCCGGACACAGCATGCTCAGATGCCGAGACATAGAGGATGAAGTCCTGAGAGAAATCCGGAGGGGAGATCAAGGGGGCTTGTGTGAGAGTTTTCTTGAGGGCTTCGAATGCAGCTTCTACTTGTTCTTCCCATAAAAAGGGTATGTGGGTACGGAGCAGGTGCAAGAAATCATGAACGGTTGTGGCGTAATCAGGAACGAAGCGTCGAAGAAAATTGGATCGCCCTTGTAGACTTTGGAGTTGCCGGAGCGTTCGAGGAGAGGGAAGGTATAAGATGGCTTGGACTTTCATGGGATCAACAGTAATTCCTTTCTAGGAAATAATGAAACCTAACAATAAGCCTGCTGGAACGCAAAAGACGCACTTGTGTGGGTTCAAGCGGATCTGATATTTGCGACAACGCAGAAAAACTTGCCGAAGGTCATTAAGGTGGTTTGATCGTTTTCGGGAACGAGCTGTAAGGTCATCAAGGTAGATGAGCAGGATATGGACCAAATCATGAAAGCAATAGGTCATGGCCCGCTGGAATGTGGACCAGCATTTTTTAGGCCAAAAGGCATGACGTAATAGGCAAAGGTGCCCCATGGGGTAGTAAAAGCGGTTTTGTATTGGTCTTCCTTTCGGATTTGGATCTGATTGTATCCGGAAAAACCGTCCATGAACAAGAGGACGTCATGCCCCGCACACGCATCAATGAGCTGGTCAATAAATGGCGTAGGGAAATTGTCTTTGGGACAGGCGCGGTTTAAGTCTCGGAAGTCAGTGCATACTCTAAGGGTTCCTTGTTTCTTGTTGACAGGAACAGGGTTTGAAACCCAGGTGGTATAGGCAATAGGATAAATGAATCCTGCCGTGCAAAGTTTCTCAATATCTGTTTTGATAGCTGGGAGTTTTGAGGGATGAATGGGACGCTGTTTCTGACGAACGGGGGGTACATCAAGCCATGTGTCAATGTGGTGCTCTATAATGGCAGGGTCAAGACCAGGCATTTCGGTATAGGACCAGGCAAAGACATCACATAATTCTTTGAAGAGTGTTTTGTATTCCTCAATCTCCTGCTCAGTGCAAGATGCTCCTAAAGCGATGAGTTCGGGGGTGCCTCCAGGGGCAGCGATATCAATTTGGATGACAGGTGAGATGTTGGCCATGTTACCCTCTTCGAAGGCGTCAAGAGCAGGAATAGGGTCCTTGAACCAGTCGACCTTGGGGGGAAGGAAGTCTTTGGATTCAATTGCAAATTGAGGAGCAGTGTTAGAGGAGGGTTCATCTGGGAGGAAGTAGGAACGGTGGTGCATGTCATCCCAGGGATAATCTGGGGCAATGAGAGCCTCGAGGATCTCCTCATCAGTACGGAATGTCTATGTCATCAAATCGGTTGACAAGGGATTAGTGATGGAAGAGATCATATAAATGGTATTAACCTCTCCGGAAGGGGAAGAGACCGGGGAATGGATTTCCTCAATGGTGAGGGGTGCCGTCTCAAGATCCAGATTGTTCATCTCAAAGAGAGCTACTCTGTACTTGGGGATATCGGGACAGTGATGGGAGTAATGCTCGTAAACATCGCATAGGGCACAGGAGTGGTTAGTGCGCAGGGATTTGTCGCGAGGCTTAGGGATTGAATCTAGATGGACAACTGGGATAGTGGGGTCATCATCAAGCGTTTGCATGTATTCCTGTAATGCCGATAACTGAGGACATAGGTGAGTCGCATGGCCCAATTCGTCGCACAGCGCACATTTGGAAGGAGCAAGAAACACAGGGGGGTTTTTTACTGTCTTAGGAGGTGGGACAGCAGTGTAAGGTTGGGGGCCTCTGCCCCCAGTGGGTTTGGTAAGAGGAGGGGGGGGGGGTTATCGGAGGATGATGGGGTAGTGATACCAGGAGGTGGTTGTCTAGTAGTGATAATGGGTTGCACTGGTTGCAGGACGACATTTGGTGTTCGCGGGGGAACAGAAGGCGAAAGATACCAAACAGGTAATCCTAAGGTTAACCCAGGAAGGCTGAGGGTGGCCATGACCGGGGCGCTAACTACTCCTGAGGGAGGGAAGAGGAAAGGAATGGTATGGATGGGTCTAGCACCAATATGACTAGGTACCAAAGGGGGTTGAGGAAACAAGGGTGGTTGATTAGTAGGAGTTCACGTGTTATGGGACAGGGTACATAGGTCGGACACTTCAGTAGCAGGTGACGGGGGTGGAATAGATGGGAAGGTCGAGGTCATTGGTGCGTCAGAGTAAACGCCGGTCCCTAGAGAAGAAACGAATGAGGTGGTGGCAACCGAAACAGGTTGTTCAATCACGGGGAGAACATTTTCGGGTGCCGCGGGGGCATTGGGATCATGGTAAGTGAGTTGGTCAACCTTGACCACGCGTCCCTCATGGGGGAACATCATGGTACGAAAAATAGTAGAAGCAACTGCCTGCATGGTATACATGTAGCTGCGGCCAAGTAAAAGGTTATAATCAAGCTGTGCATTGATAACCTCGATGTTTATGAGGATGATTTTTCTAGCCAGCTGGATGGGGATGTTAGTTAATAGGCCTTGTGGTTGAGCTGAACGACCGTCGTAGGCTCGCAACACAGTAGAGGACTGCAGGAGAAGGGGGGATCCCATTTTCTGCCAGATGGAGGTGGGCATGACACATGTAGAGGCACCTTCATCAATAATGCATCGATGGACGACAAAATTCTGAATGGAAACAGAAACTTGGAATGCTAAAGTGGAAGGAAGGTGGGGTTTGGATTGGTCCAAATCAAATGCCATTAACTGCGAATCATTTGGATCGATAGCCCCAATGGCTGAGAGTAAAGTCTTGCACTGCGAAGGGCAGTTTTTTAAGACTTCTAACGCAGACATGGCTGTGGGGGATTGGGCTAAGTCATCGACAATGTTGTAGTTGGATGCAGCCTGTGCATTGGGGTTATTGTTGATACGGCGAAGTGGGAAACGAGGTGCTTTGGGAGCGCCATCTAATGGAGGTGGAGGTATGCATAACGCTTGATCAGTGGGATGAGCATTAGTGGGTTTATCGATGGGAGGGGCTTCAGGGGTGGAGCCATATTGGTTCCGCCGAGTCTGGAGGTTGACCTCATCGGAGGACATCATCAACAAGTGGTGGGTAGCTGAGTCAAACATGGGTTGATCAAGAGCAGCGTAAGTGATTTGTTGGATGGGCGCGTTAGCTTGATGGGGAGCCAATGGTTCAGTGTCCACTACGCCTTGGTTTGGTAAGGGGTTTTGCAGCACCAAAGGTGGCTGCTGAGGTTGTGGGGGGTTGGGTGGTGCTTGAGGAGCCGCCTGCCCTTGGCGGTGTACATCAACATCCCAAAGTTGCTGAACTCGCTCCATATGTGGACAAAAATGTGTGTAGTGGCCATAGACCCTGCAAATAGAACAAGGATAGTTTGTTTGCAAATTGGGGTTTTTAGCCTGCTTGGGCGGGTGATCAGGGTTTTGGTTAGCAGGGGCTGCATTATTACTAGCGCGGGGAATAGGGTGTTGACCAGCTTGCTCGGTCGGTTGGTTGTTCCCACGATTTCGGCCTCTGTCGCGGTTTTGTTGGCCCTGGTTGCATTGGTTGTTCTGGTTTTCCTGCGGGTTTTGTTGAGCGTAAACTTGCCCTTGGATAGCAGGTGGATTCTGAGGTTGCACAGGGGCTGGAGCAGGCTGCGGTGGATGATATGTAGGTGGAGGCTACGCAGGTGCAGCAACCTGAGGGTGTTGCTGATATTGCTATGGAGCAGGTTGTGGGTTTGTCGTAGGGGTTGACTGTGGCGGGTAGTAAATAGGTTGGGATTGTGATGGCGCAGGAGCTGGTGTAGCCTGCTGGTGATAGTAGGGATGAGGTGCGACCGGGGGGGCGTAAGCGGGAGTCATATGACCAAAACACTGAGGTGGACATGAGGGTCCATGGGAATGGTGGTGATGTGTCATGGGAGCATACGGGGTGGTTTCTCCAGACTATGAGGTATCCCGCGAAGGGTAAGGGCCAGGGGTAGGATGGGCTATGGAAAATGGTTGAGGCTGCGAAGAGACACGGCCAATGATGCCGTCGGCAGCGTGGGATGCCCCCGGCGCATCATGCTGGGAGGAATTGTCGCGAGGGGTGTCAGGTATAATGGTATAGAAATAACCTGACTGGGCATAAATGAGATCGAATTGCTGGGCCTTAAGGATGGCCTCTTCTTCAGACTGGGGTCGTTCGGATGCTACATCCTTAGCAATGATAGGAAGGAGGGATTTGGGGAACCAGTCTAGGAAGATCCGGTCGTCTAACTTGATCTTACATAAACTACGGCATCGATGCCATTCATGAATGTGGTCCGTGATGTGGGTAGCCGTGTTTTGTCTGCATGATAGTAGGATCTCAACGCCTACGTCATAGCGGACAGGTAACTGGAAGAATTGCAGGTAGGTCGAGGCAAGGGAAGTAAAGGTGGCATGGGTTCCATGGGGTTGTTCGATATACCACTTGGTAGCAGAGCCAGTGAAAGTGCGCTGTAATAAACGGAGGCGAATAGAGTCATCTACTATGGAGTTGGAGGAACACGATAGATGGAAGGACATGATATGGTTTTGTGGGTCCTCACCTGCCTTGCCCTCGAACTTAGGGATGTCAGAGGGGAGCTTAGTGGGCATGTGAGGCCACGCAGGGTCGTGTCGGATGGGGTCATTGGTTAATCTGGCTAGGTCAGGCAGGTTGAGGTTAGCCATGAATGACAAACTGGACAAAGAATGTGACATGGTAGTGGGTTGGATTAAGTTGGGGCTGATGCCCCCAAGTGGACGGGTAATGTGAGGGAGGTTGCCCCCAAGTGGGGGAACCAAGGTGGTATAGGATGGAACTGCACCACCATGGGTGGTATGAGTCACTGATGGAGTGAGAATAGGTATTCCTGCTGCGAGAATAGGTGCCGTGAGGGGAACGGTAAATGGGGGCCCCACGGAGGGCATACCCATAGCAGGTGTGGTAACTGGTGTAGTGGTGGATGTGCCACCAATGGTCCCGACCAAGATGGGAGTGGGAGTCACGCCAGCCATGGGGCTAGTAGGGGCAGTGTAAAGGGGGTTCTCAGACTCTGGCTCAGAATCAGAGGTAAAATAAGGGGCGTCAGTATCTGGTGACGGAGTCCTATGCCACTGACGAGTGGAGTCAAGTGACAAGGCTCGAGATCTATGATAAGTGGTATCAAGTGATGATGATCTGTGTCGAGGACGGGTGGTGTCAAGTGAACCGTGCTGTGGAGGCTCACCTCTGAGGCGCCAAGAATGTCTCGTGGACTCAATGGTGACAAATGGTGTCAAATATCTGTGGGTTGAGGTAACTACAAAACAGCTCAAAAACCCTAATGCAACCGAGTGTGCAGAAGGAGAGCTCAAAAGATAGGGCACTTAGGCCAACAATCAACTCAAAACACCCACTGTAACAGCTATGTTACAATAGGCAGAGTGTCAATAAAAATGGTCAGAATCCCAACAAGCAGCAAGTTTTCTAAAAAATAAAAAACGATGGACTCACTAGACCAAAAGGAGGTAAGGGAGCATGCAAACACCTAACTAGAAGTATTATGACTCAACTAGACATATCCTCTGCAAGGTGATGAAATCCAAGTCAGACAATATGAATAGGAAAGCTAAGTGGCTAAGGTATCCCCCTACCGGGAGGGACACCAGGTAGTCAAATCCTAGAAGAATGGAAACTAAGATACCCCGTTCATGACACATCCAGAAAGGTAAATCTGCCGCTTGGTCCTTTAACCACAATACCCCTATACAGGGATATCCCGAGAACTGTGAAAGGTAGCCCTTTAGTTACTGAATGGAGTTCGGTATTCCACTAAGGCCTCTGGAACCAATCTCACGACTTCAACCCTCCTAAGGGAGAGGCCCTCTGATAAACCGGTTGTGACCGTGTCAAAAAATACTAGGGGATTTTGGTTCCCTAATTGGACAACAACTATGTCTCAAGTGTAAGTAACCGAGGGGTGTTTTTTGGAAGCCTATCCCCCCGATCCTACCTAACTACAAAAATTCTTTTGTGTTCCCCAAGTGGGGTTAGAATGTTGGTTGAGTCAAGTAGTTTTTAAGTCTGGCCTAAAGCTGCGGTCGGAACGCAACAAACGGGAAAAAAGTCGCGGTCGAACCGCAGGAAAAAAGATGACAGACGTGGTTGGGTCATAGCTAAGAGATGGAAAGGTGCGGTTGGGACGTGGGTAAAACGACCAACAGGCACATTCGGGTCGCAGGAAAGGGCCTGAAAAACGTGGTCGAGACGCGACTGCGGAGGAAAAAATTGTGGTTTACGGTGGTTGAAAGCGACAGCCGAAAGGACAAAACGGGAAATAAAATAAAATAAAAAACCAGTAGAGTCGCCAAAACTGTTGCTAGGGTTTTACCCCTAGCTTTTGCGAATGAGCACCTACTAAGGAGAATGGATTCCTTAGTAGCAGTTCAATGAATGTAAAATAACAAGTGCTAAACAGAAATAAAAACTAATCTAAACATGTTCATGAAGCAAAACAACAAAAAGTAAAGAATGATTTTTTATTGATCTGACCTCCAATGTGGAGGTTGGTGAAGCCCTTTGCGCTGGTCCGAGTAGATGGCTCCGAGCTCCAAGCTGTTCCTTCTCTTTCTCCAATGGTGGAAATGGGCCAAAAGGGGGTCTCAATGGTGAAAGTAGCTCAATGGTGAGCTAGGGTTTCAAGAGCAATTTTGGCAGAGGCAGGATACTTGTGATTGTGGATTTTAAATGAGGGGTCTCCATCACTTATTTATAGTGGTGGAGTGCCGGTTTAGGGTTAGGGTTTGCTGTTTAGGGTTTCAACTGTTTAGGGTTTTTTCCTCCTTTTCCTCATTATTTTATATTTTTTCTTCCTTTTTGGATATTTTTGCTTTTTTGGAGGCATTTAAATCCTTTTGGAGGCTTTTTAGATGGTTTTATGGGTTTTTTGATGGAAATATGGTAGGAAAATGGACAAATAAGCCATGTAATGGGGTAGATGAGGTAGTGAACCCTTTTTGGGTGTTAACACCATCCAAGGAGGTTTAGTGAAGGATATTTGGTCCTTTTATGGGATCAAGCTAAAGAACCCTTGGGGCAGGGAAGTTTAATCCCATGTGGCATGGTCCTTACATGATCAAACATGTGTTAGAGAAGGGTGCCTATGAGCTGGTAGATTATGAAGGGACAACCTTGGTGGAGCCTAGAAATGGGCTCTATCTTAAAAAATACTATGCATGATCTTCAACCAGGGCTGATTGTTGTATATTATTGTATAGTGTTTTGCATAGTTAGGTTTTGTTATGGTGATCGAGTTTGTTGATTAGATTTCGTTTCTTATGGTAGATGTCGATGGAGTCTTCTGTTTACATAGGATTCACTGATGGTGCTAGCTGCCACACTCAACACTCAGCCTTTGCTACTTGGGTGATTTATACTCCTACGGGTCAGGTATTGTCTTCAAGAGGTGTATGTTTATGACCTTATTCGAACAATGTTGCTGAGTATAGTGCCATTATTGAGCTATTACGGGATGCCATTTCACATGGTGTTCTTCCACTTGAGGTACGTCTTGATTCGTGGTTAGTAGTGTCACAACTTAATGGCTTGTATGATGTTAGGGATCTAACATTATTATGAAGATTCTTATGTGTGAGATTGTTAGAATGGAAATTTGACAACATAACATACATACATGTTTCAAGAATTTATAATCAAACTGCTGACTTATATGCTAACTGTGTGTTATATTGGCATTTGTTTCATGGACTATAAGCACATTACAAACATACATTTTTACATACATGTAAATAAATAAAATCGATCATCATAAAAAGTTTTTCATTAAACATCCAAAATGTGACGCCATAATACATAAGTGTCATAATACAAAAATGGGGCTTCCGAGCTACCAAAATATAATACATGGTAGTACAAAAATGAATCACTCTCAGGTCTCTAAGCCTATGGAGGAGGAGGGGGGTTCTAATCATGGTAGCACACCACGGCTCTATCTAGTCATCGAAATAACCAAACCCATGCTCATGGTACCCCAACCACCTGACGCTGCATGGCCTCAAGTAAGTCCTCGACTTGCGCCATGGGTACTCTATGTGTCAGCCGTACAAAGTTTCTGTGGATGCTTTGGAGCGTCTGCTCCACATAGACACCCATGATATCATCTCCTCTTCCCCTCCATCTATGATGAGGAAATCCATCAGGCCACCATGGTCCAACATCTGCACGCACATGACAGGTTGTCACTATTTGTCGTCACTCAAAAACATGTCTTTTTAGTCTATATATCAAAAAACACAAAAAAAAATTTAATAATTCAAAAAACTTAAAAAGAGGGTTGGGATTCATTACTAATGTGACCATATGCTGATCCTAGTGGTAGGGGCATGTCAGGATCTCCCTGAAAATCTATCCCTATGTAAGGGTAATCATCGATGGCAATAATCTGTCATTGCCACCATTGAAAGAAATCAACTAGGTAGGGGTTGGACACCCTACCTCCACCCAGTCTATGCATAGCATCTTCCCAATGTCATTGGGCCGAATATCGAACCCCGTGAGGAGGAACGTCAACTCTAGGGCTTAGCCCCAGAACACGCTCGAAGAAGAATGTGCTCAATATACTTTCGAAACTGAAGTTTTGTACCCTTCCCATCTTGTAGTCACTGATCTGCTACTTCATGTTACTCAACAGGACAGTACTCCAATCTCAAACTGTGGGTCTCATGCACTCCACTGCATAGAACATCAATGTCTGCAAGGCCTGGTGGAGTGAGGCTAGCCCTGCGATCCTGCCAAGTGCCAGTAGTATCGCCTTCAGGCCTAGTACCTAGATGGATTTTGTTGGGATCTGACTCCCAACCTTATCCATGTCCAAAAAACAATATACTGCAATATACTCATCAATGGTGAGGCCACCTCTGGGCCCGCGAGAGTGTAGGTTCACCACCTCTCCCCATTGGGACAATCCTATAATAAAGTATATATCCTCCACCTCTATAGTGAGGGACATCCCATCGATATGGAAAGAATCTGAGTCAATATCCCAATAGTCTACTAGCATCTGTAGCAATCTTGGTTTGGCCATTAGGCTACTAAGACACCAAAACTTGTATATCCCACATGCACAAAGAGCTTGTTGAGCCATCAAATCACCTTGTACAAGCTCTTCTATGTCTCCATGTTCCTTCTCCCTCCATTCTAGGACCATCCTACACATTAAAAAGAATTTTTGGTCATAATTTGACCTAAAAAATCATGTTCACAGCCGCATATGCAACTGTTTGCAAAACAGTCGCGTATGTACGCGGGTTTGGGTGGTTTTTCCACGTATAGCCAGCCCTATACATGGAAAAAACCCCAATTTCCATGTGGGATGAGATGACTAATATAGATTTGCCTAAAACTAAAAAATTGACCATGCAAATCGATAAAATTTACATGAAAATGGATGAGGAGGACATGGGGAGTTACCTGGAACAAGCAATGTCGAATTTCGCTAGACGAAGCTCCCGGAATTCGCGTTTGAAGTTTTGAGCTCAAATGGGTAAAAAGTTTCAAATGATATGTAATTTTTGAATTTTTTACTATTTATAGAAATTTTTTACCCCGTTTCTTTAGTTTTGGACCGTTTTGGACTAATCTAATGATGTAGGAGACCGTTTTGAGTGTCGTTTCAACCATTATTTTGACCCGTTCGTGCCGATTTCAGGTATTATATCTAAACTAGAAAATAGGTTGGATGTCATATCCATTTTCATTTTTCATGACCTTATGACCATTTCATGATAACCTTAGGTATGAATCCATTCTATCTTGTCACGAGACCTTCTTTCTATTTTAGAAGTGACATGATGTGAATGGTAGAGCTTGACCATACATGGGTGCCCTAGTTAGCTCCTTTATCACATTTGGTGCCCATGCCGATATTTTTCCCTTTACGGTGTGGGATTCCTTTGTATAGTATCACCATGTCTTTACACAAGAGCCTCATACTCCTCTTGATCGTTTTGCTGGCCTTCTTCCCCCTGGACTCCCTTATGTCAAGTTGTAATTTCATTATCATGATTTTTTCTTGCCTCAATGAGCCTTATGCCAGCTTCCCTAACTTTGACTATCATCCATATAGCCCAAGCTTGTCTCATGTCTAGCCATGCAGAGCCATTTTATATATCTTTTTCAGCTTGATTCCCCATTTTTACCAGGAGGGGACCTTCCCCCGAGTGTCGTTATCCTACACATGTGTCCTTGCATTGAGAATAGGTATGTTCAGCTTCTTGGAACTAGTTTGTTTTCCCATTGACACTCATCTCCTCCTAGTCTATAACTATAAAGCACTTTTATTCTTTTTCAAGAATTTCAAAATATTTGAAAAAGTCCAAAAAAAAAATCAAAAAACCAAAAATCCAAACAAGAAAAGATGTTATCTTTGGCAGCAGTCGAGTCGTGTCTCCTTCGAATAGAGCACCGTATATCACATCTATTGGTTGGGGTAATAGTTTGACTTTAGGAGCTGTACTCGTTTCTCTGAGTTTATATGTGTGTAATTTATATTTTCCATGGTAATATGAGATCAAACACAAATGTGGTGTATGACGATCACCACCCAATGATTTCATAGCGCCCGAATTTATGGTCTCAAGTAGCTAGACAATTAGAGAGGGTCATATTGACGTTGAAGTAGTTTTTAGAAAGTGGTACACTAGGATGATGAACACCAGAACCAAGGTGTTAAGATTACCCCAAAGTGTGGTTGAGAAGTATCATGACCATACCATTTTTTAAGTCCGCCAACACAATGTGTTGGTCTTGTCATTAGAAAATACAATATAGGAATATATAGTTCCATATTCGATCATTGTCATGCATGTTAAAGCATGATATCCTATATTGGTATGTCCATTTGCAGTTTATGATGGATTACAACATAGATATATTTGAAACCATTTGAGTATAAGTGTAAAAATATACCAGTGAAGCTAGTGGGCTAGGTTTTCCATGAATGGTGCCACGCCTGATAGAAAAGAGAAAATGAGAAACCACCTAAATATAGTAGGTCACTAACCCTAAAAAAAATCAAGGACTTCCTCTTCCTTTGCATCATAAAAGGAGGAAAAGAGGAACAAGAGGATGACATGGACGAGATATTTTTAGAAGGCCAACGCTTTGTCACAAAACCAAAGGGGTCTATTCAAAGAAATATATTCAAACAATTTGGAAAAGTAGTCGAGTAGGAACCAGACATCCCTTTAGATCCCAATCCCAAGGGAGCATTGGAGTCAACCTCATAACATCCCCGACATCAAGAAGTTGAATTTTTTTCTAATATGTCTATGCAAACCATACCTAATGTATGATATGAGATTTCTATGATGAATATGTTAGACATGCCTATAAAGCTGACGCAAGATAAAACAAAGAAAATACCTATCAAGCCTTCCCACCAGGATGAGAAGAATTCCCCAACACATAGTCCATTGGAGGATCGATCGATTGCTTCTTTTCCTGAGATAGTGAAGAAACTCCAATGCAACATTGATGTAGAGGACCTATTGTATAAGGACAATAAATAATAATTGGATGATATCTTCCTAGTACTTCATATAGCACCCAGTATAGCACTAACACAAACATCTGCAACTACAGGTACTAGTAGAACACAAGGATTGAATAACCATACTGAGGGAGAAGTATAAGTTACACCTTAGTTCCCTGGCCATTTCATCTATCTACCTAGATGATATGATGGACATAGGACCACTACCCTATAATGAGATGAATTTATGATATGTACCCACACTAGATCTCCATTACTTCATGAGAGAAATTACAATAGAGTTGAGTGACAAGCATATGGAGCTTGGCCAGTCCTATGCTGACCTAAATCAGTTTCACAAGGAAGGATTACATGCTCGAAAAGAGATGGAGGTCGAGATTATTAAGGAATACGAAGTGCTTCTTGCTCCAGACCAGGCACATGGCCATCACCTGAGGCTAGTCGAAAAAGTTGGCCAAGTCATGGAATATATATTGGCTACGTTGACTAAGAGATGCTACAACTTTGAGCTAAGGGTAAGATAGAACTATCCCCATAAGAGATTGAGTTAGCTCAGCACTTTGAGGATTATTAACAAGACATTTATCAAACCAAACAAGTAGTAGACACTCTAGGAGGGGTACTGTAGTAGGGATTTCTCCTTGCTATAGGGGTAGGAATGGCTCCCTTTCATCTATAGGACAGAAGGGTAGGTTCCTGCGTGTAGAAAATGCATGAAAGAAATTGTATAGAAAGGAAATCCAATGACAGAAAGAAAATGGCCATGAGACCCTCTATAAACAAGGTTAGGGCTTCGCCTTGGCTATCTGCAAACAACTATTAGAAATAATAAACCTGCAAAAACATGTTAGAGATCAAACCTGCAAACAAATAACGGTCAAAAAATAACTAAAATAAGAAATAAAACACATAAACAAAAGTAGATTATACCTCTTCTTTGGCGAAATGGGCCACCATGCCCTAGTTGGAAGAAGCACCTCCCTATCTCACTCAGGAATGGAGGAGATATGGCTCAATGGAGAATATAAGTGGAAGAGAGGGGGATGTGGGTGGATTGAGAGGCAAAGAGGTCTTAAGGCATCCATGGGAAGCATAACAATATGCAAGAGAGGAGTTGTTTGAGAGTAACGCCCCACCCTCCTTTTATAGCTTTTTTGGGGACTTTTAGGGTTTTAAGCCTTTGGTGAGGGCTTTAGCCCCTTTTTTGGGCTTTTAGCCCCTTTCACCCTAACTTTAGCTCCTTTTAGGTTTTTAGGCTCGTTTGAGGGGGTTTAGCCCCTTTTTGGGGGCTTTAGCCTCTAGGAGAGTTATTTAGGCTCCTTTTTGGGGTTTTTAAGCCCTTTTACTCATTTTTAAGTCTTTTTGAGGGTGTGGGGGTCTAATGGGGTGTTACAAAGGTCGTGTATGGGTGTCCTTGGGTGGTGTAGGCCATGTAGAGCTAAGTGAGGGATTTTTTGGGTTAACATATTGCCCCTTAATGTGTGAGGGTAGGAGCTCATTGTATGGTCGACAGACATCATAGGATTTGCTGCATAGAGGTGGTGCTTTCGAGGCTAGGGCATGGTGGCTTTTGGTTTTTGTATTAATATGGTTCCCATGAATGGGTGAGATACAAATAATGTGTGATATGTATATGGATGAGGCGAGCATCCCCATGCTCGTGACAATGTCAAAAGAATAATTTGATCTATGCTCTAAAATACAAGAGCCAATCATATACAACTAATGATGCAATAATGCTTGCCTCAATGTGAGGCTAAATACAATACTGATCTAGTACATTTGACCCATGGCATTCTCATGGAATGCTATATCTTCATGACTGATGGCCTACTGGATCTGGGATGGTACATAGCTGTATGGACTCCTTGATTAAGAATCAGAGTCTCTATGGTACAAGTATGCTACATCAATCATAAATCTATATGGAAGCACTGGTGGGGCTTCTGATCACTGTCTCCAATGCAACCTAGAAATCACAAGGGACATAACCTGTTTAGGTCCCTCAAATAGACTCGTCAATGTGCTAGAGTTAGGTGACATCTAGGGTCTTCGACCAAATACTGCATGGACCAATACCCTGTATGAATCTCAACGATGCCATGATGTAGTTGAAGTCGAGCACGTGAGAAACAACCATCTCGAGAGGCACTAAGGACTCCTCTCAAAAGGGCCAAGGAACTCATCAATTATGTTAATGAAACGAAGGTACAGGGACCTATGGGTCTATCCTCTAGAATATGTGTGTTGTTGTCGACACAGGGAGACCTGCCCCTACTCAAGGTAATGGTTTTTCCTTTACCAGAAGCACGAGGGAAATAACTAAAAGGTGTGAGACAATCTGCGGACTGAACCACTAAATGGGGGGGGTAGGGGGAGGGAAAGAATTGAATAGGGGCAGGGGGAATGTGGTAGACTCAAAATTCCTTTGTTTAGAGTATGATGGCAGGGAGGATGAGGCAACAAATGAAACTAACTCATGGGAATGGGATCATGGCTATAATACTAGGAATGTTACTGCAAATGGGAAATACTTGGAGGAGGTGGACACTTTTGATATTGGTGGGATCCAAGGATGACACATTGTAGAGTACTCTCAACAAAGGTGACCCAAAGGGGGGAATGTTTCCAAACTGTTTTCTATGGGGTGGTGTCTAGGGACACCATTATGGTATGATCTCGTGGATTTTTGGTGAGCCCGAGAAAGTAAATGCTCGATCGTGCTTTCAATTTTAGAGAGTCTGAAAGCACAAAGAAGACTCCAGTGGGGAATATTTTTCATTGGTAGTCTCATGTGCCTGAAAAAGGATAAAAATATACATAGGAGAGCTCGCCCATCCTTTGGGGGATGAGAGACTTCTTTACTGTTGATAGTCCAATCAGGCCAAAAAAGGTTAAACCTATACTGACTAGATGGTCATTCAGATACTTTTACGAGCATGAAAAAAACCAAGTTTGCTCAGCAATATTTTCTTGATGAGAAGGCTGGAAAAGAGCTTAACGACAACCCATGGTGAGATTTTTCGTAAAGTGCGGTCTCTTTGCCCGAGAAAGCATAAAAGTATGTAGAGGGGAACGGTCTTCACTTGAATACGTCAAGGGGATCCTTTTCATTTGATGGTCTACATGGTCTGCAAAAGGAGGTAAATGAGACGATGTAGATTCCCTTTCCTATCCTTTATCGAGCGAGAAAGGAAGCAGCTATGCTCAACAATCTTTTCATTGTTTTTAGGAGTCAGAAAAGAGATTAAACGAAACTCTAATATGGTCAACTAATTTCGGTGGAACAGGCGGTTCCCCATGTCAAGACGATGGACAGTGGTTCAGAGGTCATCTGCGCAGTATGGATAGAGCAGCAAGCTCTCAAACATACCAATACATGCACGGGATAGATAGCGACAGAGGCTCGCAAGTCGGTGTGGCAGAGGCACGCAAACCAAGGTGGATCTCGAATAGAGGTCAGGAGAACTGTGTATGAGTTATGGTGGACGGACCTGACTACATGTGATGTGAGTGCAAGTCCAGGGCACTTATATGCCAAATACATCTAAGAAAAATAAATCATTTTGTGGACAATGGTCTAGAGATCCGCATAAGGTGCGATGGATGAAGTAGACAATACTGTGTTAAAATAAAAAACAAGAATAAAAATGGTAACCCTTAATGGGTGGTGGCCCGACAGCCCACATGAGTAGCGGTAGGAAATAGTGATACAAGTATAGGTCCACAGACACTTGCATCATCATATTGTGGCTCATAAATCAGGGTGACTTCTGGGAAACGGTCCCGAAATTTATTTGTTAAACATGAGATGATGGTCTCATAAGGAAATGGAAATTTGAGCTTGGAGGTGTGAGAGGTGTCTCGAACCGGTTCCATGTGACTTTGGATTATTAGCTAATGGTGCTGCCCCTGAATGGGGGTCTTTTATTTGTGGTAAAAACGTTGCAAAACAAAAAGGGAGAAAACTACGCTATAAGGGACTCATAGTGGTTATATTAGGCATAGAATCTCTTGAGGTGGAGCCCGTTGTGCGACTTCTTCAAGAGTCGACCATCTGAGTCAGCGAAGAGGTATTTCCCCCTGTCAAGATGAAGGTCATTGCAAATGTGGGGTGATGAAATCTGGTATTTTATGGGAAGAACTAGTTCCACACTATGGTTTAAAGGGAATGGGGTAAAACCGAAGGTGGTCTTACATATATCTCCGTCATCGCATAAGTGGTGCTGGGATATATCAAGTGGATCTTCCACAGCCAACGAGGAGAAAGGGAAAATGGTGCTAGATATCATGAAAATGGTATTGGTTCTGGATTTGGTTTCCTTGCCCCCAATCTATGTTGGAGGAAGAGGGGTAGGCCTGGAGATGGGAGGAGTCTTTGATGGACCTGGAGGTAGGTGAAACATCATCTCAATTGGCTAGACATGAGTCAACACATCATGGGGCCTCAGAGGTATGGTAGGTGGTTCAAGGAACCACACAGGATCTCCTAGTGTGAAATCCTATAGATTGCGGGTTTCCAAGACAGACTTACTCACGATCTCGGATGGTAGGAAAAGGAAAGGGAAAAGGAAAAGGAAAAGGATCATGTTGATCGAGAATGAACCCCACTTTTTTCCTGGTAACTAAGGTTGAGGTTGCAACTAAGGTTGAGGCTGTGGCTGGGGAAACAATGGAAGAGATAGTTCTGATGGATCGTTAGTGACGTTGGAGACAAGAGGGTCTGTAGAACTGGACATCATGTAAATGGACATGGTGTCTGAAGAAGGAGGTGGGGGGTGAACTTTTTTGATCAGGGTGATCTCATATTCAAGGGAATGTTGACGGAGGTCGGCTAAAGCCATTTGAAATTCAGGAAAGTCTTGGAAATGGTGAGAATAGTGTCCATACAATCCGCAAATGGTGCAAGCATGGTTTTTTCTCAATGCCTTGTTTCTTACTATCGATGCAGTTGGGAGTTCGACCACGGGGAAGTTTTAATTTGTATCCATGGCATCCAAATGCGCACGGATCATTGGGATCTTAGGCTAGTTCTAAGTCGGATGGCCCTGCTTTTTGTAGATGGTGCAAGGTAGGATTTGTTGTGGCTTTGTGGTAGCTTTCCCATTCTTCCCCTTGGCCCTTTTTGGGTGGGGCAATGTGGGTGTGGTGGTTGGTTTTTGCGGACGAGGTGGAGGATGGGACTCAACCGAAATGGGATGTACAGGTGTTAAGACTACTTGGGGTATCGATGGTTGAGCTGGTGGATCAAGATACCATAGGGAAATGCCCAATGTAAAGTTGGGCAAGTTGAGGGTGGCCATTACTGGCTTTCTCATGAAACCAGGCGGCAGAAAGAGGAAGGGAATTGTATGGGCTATTGAGGAGCCTAGATAACTCCCTACTAGTTGTATGTGGGGGTGGGGTTGTGGTTGCAGCAACACGTAATGCTGCGGCTAGATGTAATGCTACAACTGCAAGTGATGTTGCAGCTGATGTTGGTGTTGTGCCTGTGGATAGTGTTGCGGTTGCAGTTGGGTCTATGACTGTGCTTATTGTTTGGGTGCAACGGTTGTAGATGAGAACATGCACAAGTCCGCAGTCTCATTTTGTGTAGGTGGCAGTGACACTAAGGGGAAATGAGTTGTCATGGTGGTATTGGAAAACAAGCCAGGGCCCACATTCAACAATGGGGACGTTGGTGTGTTTCAACCATGGTGTTGACTGCAAGGACAACATTGTTGTGTGTGGTTGTCCCTTGGGGATCAATGGTGTTGATGGTAGGGATAAAGTTGGCGGGTGTCGTTAACCCTTGCAGATCATGATAAGTGAGTTGATCAACCGTCATGATATTTCCTTCCTGGGGGAACATCATGAGATAGAATACAGTTGATGTGACCGCTCTCATGGTGTACATATAACTTCTTCCGAGGAGAAGGTTATAGTCTAGTTGAGCATTGACGACCTCTATGTCGATCAGTACTGTCTTCCTGGCTAATGTGATGGGGACATGGGGGAGGATTCCTTAGGATTTAGTGGGATGGACATCATAAGCCTGCAGATTCATGGAGGATTGTTGCAGAATTGGTGATCCAAGTTTCTTCTAGACTAGGGTAGACATAACGCACGTAGATGCCCCCTCATCTACTATGCACTGGTGCACAATCAAGTTTCAGATAGAGACCGAGATTTGGAAGGCGATGGTGGATGGAATGCATGGTTCTCCATTCTTTGAGTTGAATGTGATCAACTTGGAGTCAGAGGGGTCTACAGCCCCAAGGGAGGCTAGTAAGGATTTCCACTACGTTGGGCACGTTTTGAGTACCTCAAGAGCAAACATGGTTGTTGGTGTTTGGGCCAAATCATCCATGATGCTATAGCTGACTGCAGCTCTAGCCATGGCGTTATTGGCAAATCGACGTATGGGGTGGCATAGGAAAGGGGATAACAGAAGAGGTACATCGATCGATTTGGACATAGATGTCGCTGATGTGCCAGTGAGTTCGATGGTGGTACCATACTGATTCCATTTGGTTTGTAGGTTAACCTCTTTAGTCATCATGGCCAGCAGGTGGTGGACACCTATTTTTGTCTTGGGAGGTGCCCCCGAAGAATTGAGATTAGCCTGGGGAGGGGGTGCAGTTGCCACAAATCCTTGGACTGGTAGTGGGTTTTGAAGCACCATGGGGGGAGGTCCTTGTGGTGCTAGTTTGGGTTGGGCTTGGTTCGTAGCATTGGCGTCCTGTTGGGACTCATTCTAAATGGCCTACTTAGCACGACCCATGAGGGGACACTCGAATGTGTAGTGCCCATAGACGTTACAGAGTGTGCAAATTTGGTTTGTGCACAATAGGGCATTGCATCTAAGTGCATTTGCTCGTGGGGGGTTTAGGGCAGGTTGATGCACTGCGACATTATTGGGAGGGTTCGGTTGTTTACCGCCTCCCTACGGTTGATTATTGGCTTAGTTTTGGGGTTGATTATTTATAGCTTGCCCTTGTTGATTGTTGGGGGCAGGCTGGTTGGGACAGTTTTGTTGTGAAAATACTTGTCCCAACGGAGTAGGTTGAGTAGGGGCGGGGGATTGAACCGCTTACATTGGTGGAGCATAATAAATTTGGGTGATCTGCGGTGCCACAAATGTGGGAATTTTCCCCACGTACTGCTGTGTTGGCCATGCCATGGCTTGAGCCTACTGCGGTGGCATAGGTTGTGCATAGGAAGTTGTTGCTCTAGACTGGGACATCATTCTGGCATAGTTCAGAGTTTGGTTTTGGTAAGAAACACTAGCAGTGTTGCTTGGTTGTGGTGGAACTATAGGTCGTATCGAATGGTGTTGTTAGTGTTGGGATACTGAGCCTATGATGCCATCTATAGAATTGGATGCCCCTAGTGCATCCCGGTAGGAGGTACCCAGGCGGGGAGCGTTTGGAATGACGGTGTATAGGTATCCAGACTGAGCATAGATTAGGTCAAACTATTGGGATTTCAGTATGGCCTCCTCTTCGGATTGAGGACGTTCAAAGGAAATGTCCTTTGCTATGGGTGGGAGCATGTTTTTGAGAAACCAATCCAAGAAGATCCTGTCATCAAGTTGTATTTTCCACAAACTACGACATCGCTGCCACTCATGGATGTGGTTGGTTATATGTGTCGCAGTTCTCTCATGGCAGGATAACATGATCTCCACCCCTTCATCATATCTATCAGGGAGTTGGAAATACTGTAGGAACATGAAAGCTAAGGAGTTGAAATCTGGGTACTTGGCTTGCAGTAGCTCAATGTACCATTTGGATGCCGCATCTATGAGGGTGTGTTGGAACAGTCTTAGTCTGATCGAGTCATCTATGGTGCTATTTGATGAGCACCATAGATAGAATCTCATGAAATGGTTTTGGGGACATTCCCCTGGCTTGCCTTCAAACTTGGGAATGTCTAATGGCAGCTTGGTTGGCATGGGTGGCCAGAAAGCTTGGTGGCAGATGGGGTCATTTGTTAAACAAGCCAAATCAGGCAGGTTAAGATGAGCCATGAAAGGCAGGTTTGAACCTAGTTTGATGTGGGACGGGGAAGGGATGATGGTAGGGTTTGTAGGTGCATATTGTACCTCCATGGCTACAGGCACTTGTGGTGGCACCATTGTAGATGGGCCAATGCCCACAAGTGTTGTGTGAGGGATAGTGTGGATGGAAGGGACACTGCCCCCCATGTATGACAGGAGGCACAATGTATGTGGATGGGGAACTACCCCTGTGTGTGATAGGAGGGGCAATGTATGTGGAAGGTCCACTGCCCACAATTGTTGTAGGTGGGACAGCCTGAGTGGTTACTATGGGTAGTGGTAGTTGACTAATGATAGTTTGCATGACCATGTTGGGGGAACCTAGAGGGTTGTTAGTGACAACTTGTGGTGTGGACATGGGTCCACTACCTATGGCTAAGCCAAAAAATGGATCTGGGTTTGCACCATCCATGGGGCTTGATGGTGCAATGTGGAGGCCTAGTTCAGACTGATATCGGTTTGAATCTGAATCAGAGGTTGTGTGGCCTTCTGATGGTGTGACAGGTCATTGAGAATAGTTTCGATAGTGTCAGTTTAATGTCTTGAATGGTGGTGGTTCACCTCTTAGGAGTGAGGAAGAGCGTGGGGGATCAATTGTGTTAGATTGTATCAAACTAGTGGGAATGATGTTTGGACCCTGATTTCATTGGCTTCCTATTGGCTGTAGGTGGTCACTCGGCCACCAAGACTGCCAGAAGATAGCACTTGTATTTTTCCTGACAGGCATTTCTATTCAATCAATGGGGGTCATTGCTCATTTCACTTGGCAATTCCTCTCAGCGGCCATCTACTTTGGGGTTCCCATGGTACTCCTCACAATAAGTTTCTGGGATGAGCCCAAGTACTTCCCACAGTTAAGGAAGTCAGGGACTTATGTCCTCAAAGACTGCATATTTTTTGAGCTTAGTGTAAATTGATAAATTTTAAGGGCTCTCTCAGTGTCATGAACTAAGTTGGGTTGATTTAAGTGGTATGGTGTTGTTACGGAGAGAAATTCCTATGGCTTGGGGTACCGCAACAGACAGCTTGACTCTAGAAATCAATCCTTTCCAATATGCAATAGAAATTAAAAGTCTAACACTAAAGTATCAGACCTCATACCTTATTCCAGGCGGTTGAAGTAGATCCCCGTTGAGCTTTCCAGCTTCAGCTTGAATTGATAGATTACTTCCTCAACAACAATTAAACAATACAAGCATTCTATATATCATGGTGTTAGATCTATTCTAGCATATATAATCAATAATGTATAAGCATTTGACATAATCCAATGGATAAAATATTCATTCAAACACACATTATTGGATAGAAAAAGATATTTCTATTAATATAAATCATATATTACAAGATACAACCTCTGTTGGCACGTCTGCGAACCGGAGAAACTGAATCCCCCACTTGGGACTCCACCACTTCAATCCTCCATCTCTAGATAGCAAGCTCACAAGCAAAAGGAAAGCTTGAGAAGAACACAATAGTGCTCCAAGGGACAAAGGGATGCAGACTCAAGCATAAGTTCCAGCAACAATGGACTATAGTTTCTTTGCTCTCAATTCTCTCTTATGCCTTTAATGTACCAAGGGGTTCCTTATATAGCTTTTCAAAGGGGTAACGAAAGGTCAAATCCGAGTGATCTCAAGGCATATGGAAGGCCAGAAGTCAGGTGAGTTAGATTCATGTCAAGGAAAACTCCAAAAGGATTTGGATTTTGTACACATCCTGATGTACACGGTTTTAGTGGTAAAACCCATGTATATACGCGCTTATAGGTTTAAAAGTCGCATGTATCATTTTTCTCATGTTTTTAGGGATGGTCAAGGAAACATCAAAGGACAAAAAATGGTCCATGGGGTCTAAGGAGTCCGCAGCAGGACAGGGGAAGGCCATACAAAGTGTGATTCACCTGGAGTGGTGAAATCAGCTATAACAGATGCCCCCTAATGTGTGAGGTCAGAGGGGTCATACGATGGCCGAAATAAATTATACATCCATCCCAGAAGTGGAGTGATGAAGGATCCCAAATGGAAGAGAAGCCACCCAATCAGCATAGTACAATAATACAACTCTATACATAACTGCAAATACATATAGCAGTCCCGGATACATAAGAGTACAATGGCCATGAATAGGCATGATATAAGATATCACATAAGTGGTCATCACCACATACAATATACATAGATCAGAATCTCCATGATGAAGATATACAAAGGACCATGATCTCCATAATTGCTGAAGATATATAAAAGATCAAAATATCCATAGTGGCTGGAAATATCTGACATATACTGGAATCAAGTCATGAGAGCTGAAATCTCATGAACACTGGCACGATCAAGGAGGTAGCATATGAGAGATGCCACCAATCTGGAAATTCTTCTACACAAACTGCTACGCGTACATGTCCTACTATGCCAATAGAGGTGTCGAGGTTGAACATAATAGTCCATCATCTGATTACCGGTCATTAATTTATACCGTTAACAGACGCGAGATCACCCGCCGATAATGCAAATGGGAATCAAGGTACTAGAGTGCAAACTAACAAGTTGGAATAAATGTGTTGTGGTTGAACACTTGAGAGGATTGATCGATCAGGGGACATTGATGTATTCCCAAATACTGTCGATGGCGAGAGAACCTGCCACTGATGACTGCAACTCTCAAGGCACTCAAAATGACTCTAGATTCCAATCCCAGAATAAATGATCTGAAGTTGATGGGATGAAATCCCCTAGAAGGAGGGCATTAAGGCATCCCCCATCGTCCAACATGAGGTACTCAACAAAGCTATATAATGTGGAAGGACTCGATCATAAGGTGCATGAACCAGTAACTGTACTGGGAATGGCCGACATGCAAAGTCAAGAGAACTGAGGAATGGACGACTCAGGCTTAAACTTCCTTTGAACAAGAGCATAACGGAATAAGGTGACTGAATAAAGGTAGCATAGACTCGATATACAAATGGGGACATCTCTACGACATAGGAGGCATCGACAGAGGCTCCATAGGGACTGGAGGCTTAACCAGTCAGTGGAGATAAACTCAGATAAATGAGTACAACTCCTAAAGTCAAACTATAACCCAACCAATGGATGTGATATTCAGTGCTCTATTCGAAGGAGACACAACTTGATATATCCCAAGGATAACATCTTTCCTTGTCTGGATTTTTGGTTTTTTGATTTTTTTTTGTGGACTTTTTCAATTATTTAAAAATCTTGAAAAAGAATAAAATGGATTTATATTTATAGACTAGGAGGAGACAAGTGTCATAAGGGAAAACAAACTAGTTCCAAGCAGTGGAACATACCTATGCTCAATGCAAGGATACATGTGTAGGATATCAACACTCGGGGGAAAATCCCCTCCCGATAAAAAGGAAAACAAGTTGCAAAGGATATAAAAAATGGCTCTGCATGGCTAGACATGAGACAAGCTCAGGCTATATGGATGAAACACAATGTCAGGGAAGCCAGCACAAAGCTCAAGAAGGCAGGAAAAGCTCATGATAATGCAATTACAACTTGACATATACAAGGGAGTCCTGGGGGAAAATGGGTAGCATAAAGTTCAAGAGGAGTATGAAGCTCTTGCTCAAGGACATGGTGGGACTAAAAGGGACTCCTGGACCTAAGGGAGGACTCGTAGCATGGGTACCAAATGCAAAATGGAGCTAGCTAGGATACTTATGTATATGAAAGCTCTATCATTCACATAGTAGCACTTCTAACAGCAGCATGAAGGTTTCGTGATACCATGGAATGGGTTCGTACCTAAGGTTAAGATGGGATGGTCATAAGGTAATGCATAAGTACAAGCAGATGTGAAATCCTAACCTGTATGCTAGTTTAGACATAATACCTGTTATAGGCATGAACAGGTCGAAACCTCCGAGAGAGTGTACAAAAACTGGAGCCTACATGACAACCATATTAGTCCAAAACAACCCAAAATAGTCAATAAAGACTCCAAACTATATGATATAGGGAGGAATGGTCATGACAACTACACCCAAAGGAAACAATGCGATGAATGACAGGACATAAAAAGGAAATTAAGGTGTAGACCCAACGTTCACACATCAACTACCACCCCCATGAGGGTGACCATCAGTGCAAAGACCAAGAAAAAGGAATAAAAATCCTCCATAAATGGAGTAGAGGATAGAATATGACCATTCCCAAATCTATGAGCACAGTAAGGGGCTGTGATGCCCCTAATTGTGATGCCCCCAAGTCTAACACCAGGGTCTGTACTAGGACCAAGACGGGTGATAGGATACCAGGCATGCTGAAAATTAAAGGGCCCGAACTCAAGAGAGCATACATATACTCAAGTAACCACGATCCCAAAGGCCAACTAGCGCACAAAGAGCACACTCCTAAGAAAATATACAGCCAAAATACAAGCAAACCAAGGGGAGGATATGTGAGCTCTCGAATGCAGTAGGTATGTCTCACCTGGGAGAGGCTCAAAACTCCCATACACTACAAGCGGAGGTACGTAACCAATTATAGTGGCCCTTAGCTTCAACGCATAAAGCAACTGTGTTTTCTGACCTCTACCTGGCCAGGACACCCACAGAATAACCTCTTCAAGTACCCCCTTGATAACCTAGGTAAGGAAACTAAGGTCACCTCAATATAATCAATGCTCAGGAGGAAATTCGCAGGCAGGATTGACCGTATGGGTAGGGTAGAAAATCCTGAAACTCTCGAAAGAGCCCCTAGATATGAATACAATCCTGGAAATATCTCTGGCGCTACTCAGTTATGACTAGGGGTTATCCCAATCAATAATCGCTCACACTGCCTTGTGCTTAACTCCCTTTTGAGAGGAGGATCTTGAGAAACACTGGTTATACCAAGGATTTCACACACTCACCTGGACAGACACATATATGTTGTTGTTTAGTGATCTTGGAGAATTTACTTACAATGAACTATTCCAAGATCCTAAAACCTAAGCTTGTTGGTGCACCCTATAAAAGAAAAGAGTGTAGTTCATTTTAATTTAGCGTTGATTTTAATTGGTTGTAATTACTCAAAGGGAAATGATCGTGCAACTAATGAAGTTATGACTCAGCAGTGAAGTAAATATGCACACCATAACAAACAATGATAAGTGCAATCTTTGTCAAAAGAAAAATAGGGTATGCCACTACATGAGATGCATAAATATATATTCCTTTCTGAATGCCAATGCAATCCTTCCTATATGAAAGCCTAAACAAAACTCTCATCCAAGCAATCCAATGTAAGCACCTCCTCAAATCCATATGCAAAAAATGAAACTACCTTGTATTTTTCAATATAAAAGAATGAAAAATGCAATAAAATTCATCTAAAACTCTCAGTCTCTGTAGCAAGTATAAAACACAAGCCCAGCAAGACACCAAGACAAAAAGAGTAATGCACTGATGGAAAAACAAAAAGGAAAAATGACTAAAACTACTTTCAAAGAAAAATCAATCAAAAAGCAGTCTCTGGTCGCAAAAGAAGCATCCAACAGACAACATTAGACCCGAGGAAGACCCAACCACACTCACAACCCACCCAGCAACTTCCCACAACATCAAACTCACCAGAAGGGAGGACGAGAGGATGTACGTGACTGTTTAAAGAATAGCTACGTATATACACGATTTTGGGCCAAAAACCTGCGTGTATACATGGATTTTGGCCAAAAACCTGCGTGTATACGTGACTTTTGGCCAAAAATCTGCGTATGTACGTGAATTTTGGCCAAAAACCTACGTATACAGAGAAGGCAGTGGTAAAAAGAAGGCCAAGGGTCAAACCAATAAAGGGGAGTGTCCATGGATGAAGATACTATAAAACGCAACATAGAAACAAGGAGAAACAAAGAGCAAGTCAAGAATATCAAGCCCATTGTGCCGATAAAATCCCCCAAAGGAAAAATAACTAGAAACTCCCCAGCAGAGTCACCAATCCTGTTACGGAGAGAAATTCCTATGGCTTGTGGTACCATAATAGACAGCTTGACTCCATAAATCAATACTTTCCAATATGCAATAGAAATTAAAATTCTAACACTAAAGGATCAAACCTCATACCTTATTCCGGACGGTTGAAGTAGATCCCCATTGAGCTTTCCAACTTCAGCTTGAATTGATAGATTACTTCCTCAACAACAAGTAAACAATACAAGCATTCTATATATCATGGTGTTAGATCTATTCTAGAATATATAATCAATAATGTATAAGCATTTGACATAATCCAATAGATAAAATATTCATTCAAACACACATTATTGGATAAGAAAAGATATTTCTATTAATATAAATCAGAGATTACAATATACAACCTCTGTTGGCACATCTACGAACCAGAGAAACTGAATCCCCCACTTGGGCCTCCACCACTTCAATCCTCCATCTCTATATAGCAAGCTCACAAGCAAAGGGAAAGCTTGGGAAGAACACAAAAGTGCTCCAACGGACAAAGGGATGTAGACTCAAGCATAAGTTCTGGCAACAATTGCCTATAGTTTCTTTGCTCTCAATTCTCTCTTATGCCTTCAATGTACAAAGGGGTTCCTTATATAGCTTTTCAAAGGGGTAATGAAAGGTCGAATCCGAGCGATCTCAAGGCATATGGAAGGCCAAGAGTCAAGTGAATCAGATCCATGTCAAGGAAAACTCCAAAAGGATTTGGATTTTGTACACATCCCAATGTACGTGGTTTTAGTGGTTAAACCCACGTATATACGCTCTTATAGGTTTAAAAGTCATGTGTATCATTTTTCTCATGTTTTTAGGGATGGTCAAGGAAACATCAAAGGACAAAAAATGGTCCATGGGGTCTAAGGAGTCTGCAGCGGGACAGGGGAAGGCCATACAAAGTGTGATTCACTTGGAGTGGTGAAATCAACTATAACAGGTGTATATGTCTTTCTATTTTTCTATTATCATGTGGCTGCAAGTGGTTTATGAATATGCCATAGATTTCATATCATTGTGTGTACAAGAAGTAAATAAATAGAAATTTGTAAACAGATACAATTGTTTTTACCCTGAATGTTGATGGCCTAACTAGGTGACTACCTTACACCTATATTCTTCTTCAATCAAGACAAGGTGCTGGGCTCTCAACACAATGGGACTAAGCCCATCCGTAGATCCACAGGTCACTTCCTGGATGCAAGGTTGGTCAACAGGGAGGATGCTTAGCACTGTGAGAAGCCCTCCTTCTCTACCCCCTCTACCTTCTAGGTCATCTGTTTTTAATAGCTTTGAACAATATTCAATGAAGGTCCTATTGCTTTACAAGCTGTGCCCTTTGTCGTATCCTAGAATACCCCGAAGGGTGATGACTGGGTATAGGAGGAAGGGTAAGCAAGATTGTTAATTTTATGTCAGTTTTAGTTAAGATACATTCATTAAGCCATTAAAAAATTTTCTTTTTGAATTTACACTTTGTTTGTACATAGAAAATGTAGTAAACTGAAATAGAAACATAAATAGAACTACTGTGCTAGACAGAGGTGGTTGAGCCACACTAACAGTCCCTAATAAACTGAAAATTAACCTCTGATTGACAGACCACATGTTTCGGGTCAAATTTGGTGAGGGGGTCACATAGATTTCATAGACAGAAGCGGTCTACCTTTCTGAGTGAAGTCGCACCTTTCGGGGGCAAAAGGGCGACCTAGTCATGACTATGAGGCCTAAAAGAGTGACCTCATCCCCTATTCAGGCCCAATAGGTGTGACTTGCTCCGGATTTGGGGTTTTTCTAATCCTGAGTCAGATCCAGCTGGCAGTAACCTGTATTGTGGCCAAATAGACTCTGATTTTCCTTGCAAAGGCTTCGATAACCATAAAAAATGAAAATAAACTGGATCTAAGATATATTTGACAAGAATTTTTTTAAAACTAGGGCATAAACTGAAAAACTTTGAAACTTAAAAACTAAACCAGGGATCATGTGGGATTGACCTGGTATAGTCGCCAGTTCTGTAGCAGGTATTTCTCCCTGCTACAGGGGCAGGAATGGATCCCTTTCATCTATAGGATGGAAGGGTAGGTTCCTGCATGTGGAAAATGCATGAAATAAATTGGACAAAAAGGAAATCCAATGAAAGAAATAAAATGGCTGTGAGCCCCTCTGTAAACAAGGTTACGGCTTCACCTTGGGTACCTGCAAACAACTATTAGAAATAATAAACCTGCAAAAACATGTTAGAGATAAAACCCGCAAACAAATAATGGTCAGAAAACAACTAAACGAACAAAGCAAACACATAAAAAAAACTAGATTATACCCCTTCTTTGGCGAAATGGGCCACCATGCCCTAGCTGGAAGAAGCACCTCCCTATCTCACTAAGCAATGGAGGAGCTATGGCTCAATGGGGAAGATGAGTGGAAGAGAGGGGGATGTGGGTGGCTAGAGAGTAAAAGAGGTCTCAAGGAATCCACGGGTAGCATAATAGTATGCAAGAGAGGAGTTGTTTGGTATTGACCCCCCACCCTCCTTTTATATCTTTTTTGGGGACTTTTAGGGTTTTAAGCCCTTAGTCAGGACTTTCGCCCCTTTTTTGGGCTTTTAGCCCCTTTCTCCCTAACTTTAGCTTCTTTTAGGGTTTTAGGCTCCTTTGAGGGGTTTTAGCCCCTTTTTGGAGGCTTTAGCCCCTAAGAGAGTTATTTAGGCTCCTTTTTGACGTTTTTAAGCCCTTTTACTCATTTTTAAGCCTTTTTTAGGGTGTGGGGGTCTAATGGGGTGTTACAAAGGTCGTGTATGGGTGTCCTTGGGTGGTGTAGGCTATGTAGAGCTGAGTGAGGGATTTTTGGGGTTAACAAGTACTACAGTACAAATTTTCAATTTGGAATCATTTACATAATATCCCAAAACTACAGAAATTGGACCAATGGATCATAGATAATGAGTCATAGGAGAGCGCTAAAATCAAATCATGAAGCATATGTTTGTACCATAGATAAAAGAATCTATGGTATAAATCAATGAACTCATGAAGAAAATGGTTGCAAGAAATACATAAAAACATATTGTTGCAAGATCCATGCCTCGGCCACAATATGAATCCTAGAAACACTTCGATGCTTTATCTAAACTCCCTGCCAGAGTAGTTGAGTTCCTACCAGTCGCAGAACAAGAAAATCCAAAGGTAGGGAATACCAAGAAAGAGGAGATTGATTCATTTAACAAGTTCCTCAAAGAGATTACTATTGACTTGGAAGCCATCTAGGCTTGTTTCAAGACCTTTTTTGGTGACTTTTTCTCTCGTATCACACCAGTTTCTTCCCTGGAACCTTGAAGTATGTGGCTCGAGATGAGACATATCTTAGTGTTAGGGGCCTGTCGATGCTCAAGTTTTGGTCACAATACTGAGTGTCAATATTAAGGAACTTAATAAGATGTGCCTAAAATAATTGGTTAAGCAATTGAGTGCTAGTATGATTCTATTGTTTTGAGAAACTCATCCTATTTAAGGCACAATTTTGTAAGAGATTGGGTTGGGAGTTATTGAAATTACTATTAAGAAACTCATCCAATGATAGTGTTTCTCTATATTTTGATATTGTATGTTTTTTTCTATATGAAGTGAAGAAGCCTGGAAGTATGAATTAAGTTCTTGAGTTGTGATGTATAAAATTGCCTCAATTTTCTAAAAGTAATAGAATAACATTTGTTTTTATGTTTACTAGATGTGTAATGGCTTTGTGAATGAATGTTAAGAAATCTTTGATTGCTCTAGGACAGTCATGTTGCAATTTATGACTATGTTGAAAGGTATATTAGACTCAAAACCATTTTAATATCTATAGAATCCTTCCCTCCTTTGCAAGCATGATTCATGTTTTGTGTAATTTCTTATGTGCATCTTAAGTAAGACTTAACTCTATCTACAGGGTATCAAAAATGTCGATTTATCGGTTTTTTATTAGTCAATTATGTTAAACCTTGATTCTGGCATGCTCCAACAAACAATTATGATGGATTCATAGAAAGTGACATAACAAAATAGGTTTGGATGGTTCCATACCATGCTCCAAATCTAAAAAAGAAATTGGATCTAAATCATGAACTATTGAATTTGTAGCATGTGAAAAACATGATTCCTACAAACATAACCATGATAATTTGTAGAATAGCTGGTGTGAAGCAATTTGTAGTAATAATGGAATATTGTATAGAAAAGGACCAAGGTTATATTGGTAGCACGCATCCTACAATATGGTTCCATAAAAAGTGGAAACAACGTGTACTAGACTCGCAAGGAACCTAGTTGTGGTAAAAAGAATGAAAGGACACCTGCAAGTAAAAGTAAGTAGGAAAAAAATAATTTTATTTATGTATCAAAACAATGTGTTGAAAAATAAATCGATTGCAAGTACATGTAGCATAACCATTGTACTAATAGCCTCAAATTTATAATGAGTAGCAATATCTCAGATAAAGACATATTTAGACAATGGTTTTTGATATAATCACAAATAATGACTATCGTCCATAATATTTCTTTGTTCTTTATCAATAGTGAAAAGATCAATTGAAACATTGTCACAGATGGTGTCAATTTCATATGGTCTGAACCAATGAGTGAAAAAATTTATTCTAAAAATATTAAACCCGATGCCATACAAGAGAGATGAAACTCATCTTTAAAATGTATTCTTATTAATGAAGTTGAGATTCCACCTCTCTCTATGTTGTTGAAGAATATGATTTTGGGGAAAATCAACCTAGAGAAGCTAATTAAGCCTAATAATTTGATCAAGAGGTGATTTTTAGCTTCTAAAAGGTCCAATTCCACCTACAATGTAATATATATTCTTTAACTTAAATTCAATAGGAAGGACTACATGCTTACCACATATAAGCTCATAAGGAGTGAAGCATGTAGTATTTCGATAGATGTTCGATTATTCCCAAAGAAATTCTAGAGGTTTGATGGACCAATTCTTGAGATCAATATGAAAAATATTGTTTTGTATAGCTTCCATATCTTTGTTAGTAACTTCTACCTAGTCATTAACTTGTGGATGATATGGTGTGGATTTCCAATGTTGAATCTAATATTTTTTGGCAATGTATTAGACAAGCTTTGAAATGAATTAAACGCCTTAATTAGTAGCATTTTCTTCTGGTACATTATATCAAGCAAATATTTTTTGATTGAGAAAATCTTCTATAGCCTGTTTTGGGACCTCGAAAGTGATTTCCCCTCCACCCATTTAAATATATACCTGAAGGAAGCCAATATATGGACCTTTTTCCTAGATGAAAGGATTAATAGGACCTACAAAATATAAATCCCACTTCTCAAAAGGATCTATCATAATCTAAGTCTGGAGTGGAAACTTATCAGATTGAAAAGGTTTCTCCTTTCTTTACCCAATGCAATGGCTTCTCATGTTCTTCTTAGAACTCAAAAAATGTTAGGCCGATAGTAACCTAGATGTAATACTTTATGAGAATTCATTTTATTTGTAAATTCACCACCATAAGGTTTATAATGACAATGTTTTAAGATTTTATGAATTTCATCCCTTCAAACACAACATTGGATTACAGTTTTATTCCTATGTGAAAAATTAAATCCTGAACCCATTAGCACATTGTACTCTACTTGATAATCCTTTGTCATTCCTTCCGATGATAGATGTGTCAAAAAAAATCTTGCACCAAAATAGTTAGAAACATTTGCAAACCATGATGTTTTAGTTGATAGCAAAAATAAACTTTTTTCAGGAAAAAATATTTTCAACAAGAATAAGATATTAATCATTGGTGATAGTAGAGAGGAAACACAAAACAACATTATCCCTTCCATGCATATCAACAATGGTAATGTCAAATTTTTATAATAGTAATAAGCATCTAGTCACTATACCATTAGAAGTAACTTTATTCATGAATTAATTGATTCAAGAAGTATCATTATGTACAAATACATGATAGCTAGTAATGTAATGATGGAAATTGTTAATAGCATGCACAATAAAAATAAATTCATTTTTAGTTACTGTGTAATTTGATTGTACAATGATTTGGTTTTTGCTAATGAAGTATATACCATAGGCATTTTTTCCTCTTGTTTTCCAAGTAATTCTCTAATGGTTGTTTCTAAAGCATCTCAGGAATGTGAAATGTTAAGGACCAATTTGTTTGTCTTAAGATTAGTGCTACAAACAAATTTTACTTTAAGGATTCAAAATTAGATTGGAACTGGTTAATCCAATCAAATTCTACATCCTTGAAACAAATAAAAGCAATTGGGGTACACATTAGTAAAATTTTCGATAAAGCGACGATAATAACTATCATTTCTAGAAAATGTATGCACATCCTTTTGTGTTTCATAATAGGATGATTGGATATCAACTCAATTTTTTACTCTATCCACTTTTATAACTATAGGAGATATATCTGAGTGCCACCACCAACCTCCATCAGTTGGTTGTGGTAGGTAGGAAGTTATGCAAAGTCAACCTCTATATACATTTAGTTAGATCACTTTCAGTTATTCTAGCACCAATTTTGCATGGATGCATGGGTAAGTGGTGTATTTTTCCACCTACCTCATCACTTTAAATGGCTTAACTAGTTTAATTGATTGTCGGACTGATTTAGACATTAGGAGTTAGACTAGTGGCTCCCATGCAGTGATTTAGACACTCCTAGTTAGCTATTCAATCATATTGAGTTGGTAGATTCGACCTATCCACACGATTCGAATTCTCCTTATTGTAACACTTTTTTATTACTACTGAATTAATGAATATTCATGTTTTAATTAATTGATCAATTCTTATCATATTTGTCTCAAATTTGTCTTGTTCAGTGTATATTGTTCTTAATATTCCACTGCATAATCCTACTTCAAAATTTCTCTCATTGTCCTGTAGATCAATGGTTCACAAATTAAACATGGTATGAGATCCTTGTTTAGGGTATCAAAAATTCTTATTCGATCTCCATTGTACACCAGAAGTAGCTGAGTTTCCACATAAATCCTGCAATGATAGCCTTGCTCCCTCTGAATTATGTTCAGAGAAGTCTATCCAGGTGTGACAGAATCTGAGAAAGTGTACCTTTCGAGGTGGAAAGTCTTGAAACTGACATGATTACAAATTGAATTTCATTTTTGCAGTGTTATTACAGGAACCTACGTAGCTTCTTGAGGAATTGATTGCTCAACACACAGAAAGATGGATTCTTCAGCTCTAGTACCCTGAATCCTTACACCCTTCAACTACTCTGATTGGAGGGAAAATATGTAGGTGTCCTTACGCAATATTGGATTGTATAGGATGAATATGGGCAGAGAAACTGAGCCCAAACAACATGTTGAGAATAACAAATTTTTGAATCGGCTTGATGAGGCCTTCGGCTTTAGGTGCACCCATATCTCCTAAGATATTTTGTTCCACCATGAGGAAATAAGGACTTCGAAGGAATATTGGGATAATCTTGAATCTTTGCTTGTCAAACAATATTAGTTTCGATGGAACATATTGGAGAATGAGCTTATTTCACTACAACCCACTAGTTTCGAATCTATTTGGCAATTCTTCACAAAATACAAGTCACTAGTACTGCAATGTAAAGAATGTGGATTAGGGAGGAAAGATGAGAAGATTGTGTTTTATGTATTGAGCAATATTGGTTTTGAGTACTGATTATTTGTCTCTACATTTCATTCCGGAAAAGCTTCCATCCCCAATTGGAATATGCCTTCTCTAGATGCTTTTGTTGAGTCCTTAATACAAGAGAAAGATAAATTGGTTCAAATGGGAGTTATTCAAACCTCCATGAATAAAGAACTCTTGATGATAGACTCAAAAAATGCATAAGAAAGAGGGAAGAAAAAAGGGAAGAATCCCAAATCCACTAATTCGAAGCCAAATGAGAATCATATATCTTTCGATGGAGACTCGGGTTCCAAGAAAAAGAAGAATTTCGAGAAAAATAAGTGTCCATACTATATGAGATTCTTTCATCCAGAGAGAGAATGAGTGAAGAAGACAATCTTCCAACTTTCAACACTCCTTGAATAGAACAATATTTCCCTCCCATAAGGAGAAAAGAAGTATGATGTTGTACAACCGACAGAATATCATGAGAGATGACATGCCTTGAAGGCATGCCTAACTTAGTAAAAAACATACTTAATAGATTCTGTAGCATCCAACCACATGGTTTCCTCCAAGGAATCCTTCAGCACTCTCACTCTATCAAGAGGTCCTAGCATTCACATGGGAGATAACTCCCAAATCTCAGCTGCTAGGAGAGGTTCTATTAAAATCCAACATGGCAAGTTTAAGAATGTTATCTATGTGCCCTCTCTTGTAGAAAATATGTTGTTTGTTTATCAGATGACTCATATAGTCTCTCCCAAGAGATTTACATTCGACTCTAACTCAATGGAAATCACTAAAAAAGCATACTATAAATGTCATAACAAAAGGGTTTGCTAACCATGCCTCAAAGGCATATGAATTCTCCCATTTCCTGCCTGATTTACATCCAACAACTCTATTAACTCATGCCAATAACACTAGTAAGCTGTGGCATGAGAGATTTGGGCATCTCAATTTCAAATATCTTCAGCAAATCCACAATGACAAAATTTTTGAAGGATTTCCTCTCATCCAAACTTCAGATGGATAATGTCATGTTGCTTGGTAGGTAAGCATTCAGAGAAGAGGTATGAAGTTGGGAAGGAAACTTAGAGTTGCCTCTACACTTGATATGATACACACTAATTTTTTAGGACCTATTCCTACAACATCAAATAATTGTTCCAGGTATTTTCTTACTTTTATTGATGATGAGTCAACCTCTAGTTACATTAAGTTAGATCACTCTCCATTAGTCTAGCGCCAGTTTTGGATTGATGCATGGGGAAGTGGTGCCTTTTTCCACCTACCTAATCAATTTAACTGGTTTAACTAGCTTAACTGATTGTCAGATTGATTTAGACATCAGGAGTTAGACTAGTGGCTCCCATGCAATGATTTAGACACTCAGAGTTAGATATTTAGTTGGATTGAGTTGGTAGATTCAAATCCTATCCACATGATTCAAATCCTCCTTATTGTAGAATTGTTTTATTATTGTTGAATTAATGAATATTAATGTTGTAATTAACTGGTAAATTCTTATCATATTTGTCTCAAATTTGTCTTGTTAATTTTACATTGTTCTTGATATTCCACTACATAATCCTACTTCAAAATTTCTCTCATTTTCCTGTAGATTAATGGTTCACAAATTCAATAGCAAGTCAAAAGTAGAAAATCAGAATAAAGCAAAAAAAATAGAATAAAGCAATAAAATAGGATAAAGCAGTAAAGGAAGAAAGAAAAATGAAAATCTTGGAAGGAAAGGCAAGTTTATATACACTCAAGAGGGCACATTGGTTGAGGAAATTTTACCACATGAGGAGTGAATTCAATCTTGAATCCAAATAGGTCTATAATATAATCATAGTGTGTCACTATAACATATTTTGTCAGTTTGTGAATTCATCTGAGAGGATTGTGCTACTCTAGACTTGGGAGATGTGCTCCTAGTCCAAGTTGGGAGATGTGACCCATGATTCTACTATGAGGATGATGGGATTCATCAATTTTCACTTATTTTTATTTCATGTTTTTAAGAATTCAACAATAAATTTCAAAGCTCAGAAGAATATATTTCAAGCCACATTTCAAATCCTCCAAATCTTCTTGTTCTTTTTTAATATTCTCAGTTCTTATATGTACTAGTCAAGCATATGATATAATAAAAAATAATTAGGGAGTCCCATATGATTTTATGTCTGATTGTCAACTATTTATTTCAGTCCTGAAGTTTCATCAATCAAAGAATTGGTCTTTCTGCTGTTTTTTCCAAGCCCCTTCCTAAATTTGCATAGAAATTGACTAGTCTTCAATAAACTCTCAATAAATAAACTTTAACATAATTGATTCAAATTATTTATATTCCTAGATTTATTTAATACCATAACTATAATATTAAATGTCTCATATCACAAATTTAATAGTCTTTGAGGTCATTTGGAAGTTCTTAAATTTATACTAGTTGAGTTGTCCCTGAGTGATCCTAGCTAGAATTTTCCTCCTAAACTATGCTAAACCATTCATAATTTTTTTTCTTAGGCCCATTTCAATATAAGGGATATATTTTTCATATGATGGGTTTCTCAGGAGCCTTGGAGTAGACTTCATCCTTGTTGATACTCAAAACATAAAAGGTCTCAGTGCTTTGTGCAAAGGAAACTTGAGATTGTGTAACATGTTTGGCAAATCCTTTGAATGAATTCCGATATGATTTTCCTCTAATATTATTTTTCAGACCTATAATAACCATTTCATATACATTCCTTTATCCTAAATTCACTTGTGAAGAATCCAGTATTGTTTTGGGCAAAACGAGTCAATCCTAATTCATTCCTTACACCTAGTCTTGAGTCTTTCTGATCAATTATTTGTATTAGAATTAATTATATATTGAATATGATTTAAATCATTATAGTAAGTGAATAAAAATAATCAATGACTATTCCTAAAATGAAATAAAAACCATACCTTCAAATATAATAGAAAAATAACATTGGATACCCCAAAGCAGATAGGATCCTCCCCAGCAGAGTCACCATTCATTTTTTAGGGAAAGTGTTACTATGGATAGGGTGAGAGCACAACCATACTATGTTTGACACAAAAGACATATAAGGTTTTTCAAATACAATATTTAAGAAAAATTTGAAGGGTTAAGAGAGTGTGTACCATACAAACATAAGTTTGATCCAAGGCTTTCTTTGAGTCCTCCTCTTGCTCTCCAATCAAGGAACCTTCAAAACCGCTTAAATACCTTCCTCAAACCAATTTTACTACATACAAAAGATTGATATTCAAATAAACATAAAAAAATAATATCATAAACACCAACAAGTAATCAAAACTAAGACATACATGTACATAGTGATTTGGAAAATATTTTATTGATGGATGAAACAAGTACATAATACCTTCTTTCAATCAAGGCACCTCATGACACCTTCAATTGCAATTCTCCTTCTTCTCTACTCCAAGAATCCCAACCTCAAAGCAATGCATTAGGGATCAAATGGTGACTAGGGAACAAGTGAGGGGGATGAGAGTCAAAATTTTGCCAACATAATATTACAATGGGATAACCTCATTTCAGCATCCCCTCTCCCTCTCTTATATAGAAAATGAAGAAGAAAGGGTCGAGGAGGAAGTAGTTACAACTGAGGATATGATTACAAAATCACCCAAACCACCCATTTTTTGAGATTTTATATATTTTTTGTGCATTCTTTAGATACACGCTAGTGGAAAAGGAGAAAATCATGTGCCACACGCTGGTAGAATAGTAGAAACATGCGTGCAGAAGGGGTAAAATGTTGGAAGACCAACCACAAGGGGAATTTTTGGAAAAAAATTCCATTTATAGGTATTTTTAGGTGTTTTTGGGGCTCCAAATTATGTTCATAAGATTATTAACTCTTGAATGAACCATGTATGAGGTAATTCCATCATACCGAGGTCCCAAAATATGGATCTTCCATCCTTAAAATTTTCTTTGGGTTAGTGAAAATAACTTCATGAAGTGTCATCATGAAAGTGTCGTCATGCGACCAGAACATGTAAGTGTCATCACAGATGGAGAAGTGACAAATTTGGTTATAATAGTTTGTGTAACATGACATGATTAATTGTCACTCTTTACAGCTAATGAAGGATAAAAAAATGGTTTCCTACAGTGTTCAATCCATGGAGGATAATAAGGCACCTAAACAAGGAGGGAAATAGGGAGCAGCGCATGATAGATTCAGAGGTAGGGAAAGAGGATTTGGCTATGGAGGAAGACAAATGATATGCTATAATTATGGTGAACAAGTTCATTGGATAGATTATGTACTAAAACGCACATGCTATGAACCTATTAGCATAGCTCTAAATATGCAGCAGAAGACTGTATAAACCTAGTGAAGAAATGGGAGGACAAATGAGGTAGATGCAATATGGTAGAAGTGGAACCTAGAGGACGATCCTGAGGTAAGGATCCAATGCATATTAATATTGTTACTTGAGGAGGTGATCTAAAAGGTTAAGATCTATGAGGTTAATCCAATATAGAAAATCTCGTCGAGCCCAAAAACAAATAAATTTGCACAACCTCTATCAATGTTCGAGGGGAAGGAAAATTTCCATATTCTATGCGAAGCCCATTAAGCATTCAAGGAGGATTTCCAGTGAAAGAAAATCTTGTGACAAGATAGGATGCATAGAGAGGATCAACTACATATCCTACACAAATAATATCGCAAAAGATGATTTCATGAAGCAAAAATATTGCATAACTTGCACATTGAATAACAAACATGAGTGACATAGCACAAAATCTCCCAACGAGAAAGGGACCAGTCCATAAATCTACGCCACAATCACCAAGAATACCCTATAAGTACCTTTCTGTAAATATGTGGCAATATGTTGAATAATAAAAGTTTTGTAAATAGAGTAACTAATATCTTTGAAAATTCACTAAACCCTAATGATGTTGAAGACCCTATCTTTGTGCCACTTCTTGAAAGGAATGCATGAAAAGTAGGAAAAAGAAGAAGAACCTAAAAAGAGTTTATGTTATCCTTGGAATTGGGAGGATTTGTAATGAAATATTTCATGATGGATCTAGGAGAATATGTAAACATCCTTCCCAACTAGACATGAGAACTAATGGGGAAACCAAAGTTGGTTTGGCCACCCATACAACTCAAAATTACAAATAAATATAAGGTATTCCTGATTAGTAGGTTGATGAACGTCGAAATAAATGTGGATCAGGTAAAAACATTAGATGAGTTTGAAGAAATTGAAATCCTCAAGGATGTGGACCTATATCCATCACTGCTAGGCATTCATTGGGCCTTTGAAAATAATGAAATATTGAACTTAAAGGAATGAAACATTTCCTTCGAATTGGAGGAACTACGCATGATAGATCCAATGGATGTGGTAGAAGGTGAACAATATACATTTCCAATTCAGGAATACATTAGTATTGTGAAAATTGAGAATATTTATAATGTCAATACTACGAAGGAGGATTATATCAATCCTATAGTTTACAATGAGATCAGTTTGAATAGTGTACAATCTTGGGATATTGATTCCCAAGATGCTATCGAGTGTTGGAAAAATCAGCTATATGAGATGTATACAAGGATATGCACACACATAACCAAACATGTGAAATAGATTAGGTCTTAACTGCGAACTCCACCAGTGTTCAATGGTATAGAGAAGGGTTTTTTTTTCAGTGAGTAGATGCAATCCCATATTTATGAGGATAGATGGGTTAAATACATGGACATTGTCACCTGATGAATGCCTACCCGATGGTGTAAAACACATAGGGAGGAATTATAGAGCTTATATGTTGTATGATACAATATCATGGAGCGATTTCAATATTATTTATATTTGGATCTAGAAAGCATGTTTAAAGGGATAGAGGATCCTATAGAACACATGGCATTCTATCAACAGAGATGGGAAGCAAAGAATGTACAACTCAATCAGTGGTTGCATCACTTATACCATACTATGGACATGATATTGAGAGATACTATGGTCAAAAGGAAAGACAAAGGAATACAAGGATTTAGGAAAATGTGTCAACTAAATTTCATGCCACATTTCGGTTTAACTTGAGGGACCTGACTATGGAAAAATTTCTCAATTGGATGAAGCATTTCTTCTTTGTAGTTGGTCACACGCAACACTAATTTTCAATTGATAGCAGGCCAGTTGTATAAGTTGGACATAGATGGCATAATTTTCCATTCTGCCATGGATCGTGAAAGAGATCCTCTATTATGGAAAGTGCATGAAGGTGTTGTCGAAGGAAACTATGTAGGAAAGGATAATATACATAAGGTGTTTTGTGTGGGCCTAAGGTGGGCTTCATGGTTCTAGGACTATAAAATGTATTGCAAATAATGTGATGTTCTCCAGCTACTAGAAAAACCATCATGGAGGGATGTGATGCCTCTCTTCCTTGTGATTGTATTAGAACCATTTGAGAAGTGGGAAATTGAATTTTTCGGTCCAATCAATCCACCAACCTGGAGAAATGAGGAAAGATACATTATCATAGTGATAGAGTTCCTAAAATGTTAGCCACAAGCTACACTAGTGAAGGATTTTTATGTAGAAACAACAATACGGTTTATATTTGAGCTTATCATCACTAGGTTTGGTTTCCTAAAGGTGTTGATGAGAGACCAAGGACCTCATTTCTTAAATTGCACCATTCCCACTCTCACTAAATAATTTATGATACACCACCACAAGATCACATCATACTACCCTCATGGCAATGGTACAGGAAAAGCATTAAACAAAATTTTGGAGAAATCACTTACAAAGGTCTACAATGTAGAACGAGATGACTTAGACCAACGCATTACAACAATACTTTGGGCATGAAAAACTACAACTAAGTGAATGATGAAACATAATCCATTTAGATTAGTCTATGGTAAAGAGGAATTCATGACTTTGGAGTTTGTTGTCCCTAGTTTGCATATAGTCATGGATGGATAGATGACAAATGATGAATACTTGGCACATAGAATGGAAGACCTTATGAAAATTAAAGAAATATGATTTATTGCAAGGTTTAACCCAGTAGTGGAGAAGTAGTGCTAGAAATCCTAGCATGATAGGAACACTAAGATTAAGACTCTCAAACTGGTTTCCTTGGTTTTGATGTACGATAGTATGTTCTTAAAGAATACTAGGAAATTTCACATAAGATTGTTGGGCCAATTTAAAATATTTTTTTATCATAGAAGCATGTGTAGAAAATATTACCACATTGGAAGGACAAACTATGAAGAGCCTCTTGAATGAAACTCACTTGAAACCATAATTTTTCCCGTAAGGGAATGAAGAGATACACCATTGATGTTTTTTATTAAAAAAATGCATTGTTTTGTTGTGTGTCTAAATTCCTAGTAATCAGTTTAGTATGCCATATTAGAAAAATTAGTTTCTAAATAGCTTCACTTGTTTTCATGAACGAGAGTTAAAACCAAGTTTGAGTCATAGAGGATGAGTTGGTAGTTGATTTAGGTTAGAAGTGAAGAGTCACCAATCATGCCAACTATTTAGTACATGTATAGTTCATTAGTTAACTGCCACCTAACGAGTCAGTATTCACCACTTCACCAATGAGTCACCCATAATTATTAATTCATATTCATCAAGTCATATTTCCATCATTATCCATATTCATATCATGATACCATTTATTCACTACTAATCCCCACACCATGTCACACCTATAAGCCATATTGTTGTTAGTTTAATAGTGATTACTTGAATTCAAAAGATTGATGACAAGACATGCTTTTATGAGGGAAACTATTGTAATCATCAGTCATTCAAAAAGGGAAAAAATAAGAAAGGACCCAATATATTTTTTGTTGATTATGTGGAGATCCCCAATTAAGGAAGTTAGAGGCATAGATAAAGAGATGCATATTGCATGCTTGCATTAAGTAGTGCACATAGATAGAGATAATATGTGATGAGTTGGACATCTACTGAGGAACTCATGAAGAGGGGAGAGAATAAAATGCGAGGATCTACATTGAGTACATATCCCATATATCATTGAAGGAGAGGGGATTGTGAGAGATAAGTAGCAAGTGGAGGGAAAGTATGTCTAGACTACTAGGTTGGCTATAAGAGAAGCTATGAGAAGATCAATGGATTATGAGTTTGATCCAGAAGAGTGAGTATTGGAAATAAACCTGTGATACAAGAGAAATAAGTTGTAGAGAGACTTTTGTATCTTATCTTTTTTTTTTCTAATAATTGTGGGTGTACACATAACCATCTCTACTACCCCTACAATAAAGAATATTAGAACAAAGGAAAAACCTCCAAAGGAGTTTAGCATGTTGGTAGTTCCGCTACCATCCAAAGTGAAGGATAAAGTCTCCTTATTGGGTAGGATACCCTTTGTAAATTTTTAGGATTCAAGTATATTGGAAAACACCCATTTCCTTGAATTGGTTATTGAGCAGTATACTATGGAGAGGAAACATGAGGATTTTACTACTAGTGTGGATCCACAACCATGTGCTCTCCTGCTACACCATTTAAGCTTTCTTTTCTTATTATATGTTCCTCATTTAGGAATAGAAGATGTTATAGACTTCTATATGTGGTTCATGTTCAGTCACCTGCAGTGGGTATGTCTCTGGTTGGAACATAGGTATGAAGTGAACAAGGAAGAAGTCAGACTGGTGTCTATATTTTACTGGATGGGGGCCGACTCAAAAAATATTACGACTTGATATTTTGCATATGAGATATACATAAGTTTGATCCAAGCCTCGTTTTGAGTCCTCCTCTTGCTCTCCAATCAAGGAGCCTGCAAAACCACATAAATACCTTCGTCAAATGAATTTTACTACATATAAAATATTGATATTCAAAATAATATAAAACACTAATTGTTACGGAGAGAAATTCCTATGGCTTGGGGTACCACAACAGACAGCTAGACTCCAGAAATCAATCTTCTCCAATATGCAATAGAAATAAACAATCTAACACTAAAGGATCGAACCTCGTACCTTATTCCGGACGGTTGAAGTAGATCCCCGTTGAGCTTTCGAATCTTCAGCTTGAATTGTTATAGCACGTCCTCAACAACAAGTAAACAATACAAGCATACTATATTTCATGGTGTTAGATCTATTCTAGCATATATAATCAATAATGTAAAAGCATTTGACATATTCCAATGGAAACAATATTCATTCAAATACACATTACTGGACAGGAAAAGATATTTCTATTAATAAGAATCAGAGATTACAAGTGACAACCTCTGACGGCACGTCTGCGAACCGGAGAAACTGAATCCCCCACTTGGGCCTCCACCACCTCAATCCTCCATCACTTCGATAGCAAGCTTACTAACAATGGGCAAGCTTGGGAAGAACACAACAGTGCTCCAAGGGACAAAGGGATGCAGACTCAAGCATAAAGTTCTGGCAACAATGGACTATAGTTTCGATGCTCTCAACTTTCTCTTATATCTTCCCCCCTCTTCAATGTACCAATGGTTCCTTATATAGCTTCACAAGGGATAATGAAGGGTCAAATCCGAGTGATCTCAAGGTATATGGAAGGCCAGGAGTCATATGAGTCGGATCCAAGTCAAGGAACAGTCCAAAAGGATTTGGATTATTCACACATCCCGATGTACGCGACTATAGGGGTCAAACCCGCGTATGTACGCGGTTATCGGGGAAAAAGCCGCGTATATCATAGTTTATATAGTTTTGGGGATGATCAATGATACATCAAAGGATAAAATGTGGTCCATTGGGTCTAAAGAGTCTGCAGCGGGACAAGGGAAGGCCATACAATGTTTGATTCACCTAGTGGGGTGAAAATCTCTATAACAGATGCCCCCTAATGTATGAGATCAGAGGGGATATACGATGGCCGAAATACATTATAAGTCCATCCCAGGAAGTAAGTGATGAAGGTACCCAAATGGAAGACCAGCCACCCAATCAGCATAATACCATAATACAACTCTGCATATAATCTGCAAATACATCTAGCAGTCCCGGATACATAAGAGTACAATGGCCATGAATAGGCATGATACATGATAGAACATATGTGGTCATCGCCACGTACAATATACATAGATCAGATTCTCCATGATGAAGATATACAAAGGACCATGATCTCCACAAGGCTGAAGATATACAATAGATCAAGATCTCCATAGTGGCTGGAAATGTCTGACATAAACTGGAACAAGTCACGAGAGTTGAAATCCCATGAACACTGGCACGATCAAGGAGGTAGCATATAAGAGATGCCACCAATCTGGAAGGTCTTCTACACAAACCGCTACGAGTACATGTCCTACTATGTGAATAGAGGTGTCAAGGTCGAACATAGTAGTCCATCGTCTGATTACCGGTCATTGATGTATACCGTTAACAGACGCGAGATCACCCACCGATAATGAAAATGGGAATCAAGGTACTAGAGTGCAAACTAACAAGTGTGAATAAATGTGTTGAGGTAGAACACTTGAGAGGATCCATTGATCAGGGGACATTGATGTATTCCTGAAACTGTCGATGGCGAGAGAACCTGCCACTGATGACTGCAAGTCTCAAGGCACTCAAATATGACTCTAGACTCCAATCCCAGAATAAATGATCTGAAGTCGATGGGATGAAATCTGCTGGAAGGAGGGCATTAAGGCATCCCCCATCATCCAACACGAGGTACTCATCAAGGCTGTATAATATGGAATAACTCGATCATAAGGTGCACGAACCAGTAACTGTATCGGGAATGGTCGACATGCAAAGTCAAGATAACTGAGGAATGGCCGACTCACGTTTCAACTTCCTTCGAACAAGAGCATAACGGCGTATGGTGACTGAATGAAGGAAGCAAAGACTCGATATACAAACTGGGACATCTCTATGATGCAGGAGG